>WNWU01000013.1:23431130-23448427 GCA_012654045.1 Ptyas mucosa
GGGGAGGGAGGGAGGAAGGAAGGAAGGAAGGAAGGGAGGGAGGGAGGGCAAAGACAGGACTGAGCCCTGGTGGCACTGTGATTAGAATGCAGCATTGCAGGCAACTTCTGTCCACAGTCTAGAATTTGATCCTGATGGGGCTCAAGGTTAACTCAGCCTTTCAACCTTCAGCCTTTCAGCTCAGTAAAATGAGGACCCAGATTGTTGGGGGCAACATGCTGACATTACAAACCACCCAGAGAGTGCTGCAAAACACTATGGGGCGGTATATAAGTCTTAAGTGCTTCTGCTATTGCTGTCTTTGGAAGTACACTCCAAAACAACCCTCAGAGCTGTCTATCCAGAGAAACTCCTATGCAAAACCCTCAAACTCCCAAGCTTCTGGTAGAGGACTGGTGGTTGAGGAAGACATGGGCCCGCCCCTAAGGGTGGTACAGTGGTTAGAATGCAGTATTGCAAGCAAAGTTTCCCAACTGCCAGCAGTTCGAGTCCCACCTGCTCAAGGTTGACTCAGCCTTCCCTCCTTCCGAAGTCGGTCAAATGAGGACCCAGATTGTTGGAGGCAAGATGCTGACCCTGTAAACCTCTTAGAGAGGGCTGTAAAAGCACCGTGAAGCGGTATATAAGTCTTAAGTGCTAGCACTATTGCAGGCAAAATTTCCCAACTGTCAGCAGTTCGATTCCCACCTGCTCAAGGTTGACGTAGCCTTCCTTCCTTCCTTCCAAGGTGGGTCAAATGAGGACCCAGATTGTTGGGGGCAACAGTACATGCTAGTGTCATTAAGATTATGAGCTGCAGTGGCGCAGTGGTTAGAATGCAGTACTGCAGGCTACTTCTGCTGACTGCTGGCTGACTGCAATTTGGCAGTTCGAATCTCACCAGGCTGAAGGTTGACTCAGCCTTCCATCCTTCCAAGGTGGGCAAAATGAGGAGCCAGATCGTTGGGGGCAACATGCTGACTCTGTAAACTACATAGAGAGGGCTGTAAAAGCACTATGTAGCGATAGATATATCTGCTGTTGCCCTTCCTTCCTTCCTTCCTTCCTTCCTTCCTTCCTTCCTTCCTTCCCTCCCTCCCTCCCTCCCTCCCTCCCTCCCTCCGGTTAGAATGCAGTATTGCGGGTTAACTCTGCCCAGTGCCAGCAGTTCAATCCTGACCAGCTCAAGGTTGACGCAGCCTTCCTTCCTTCCAAGGTGGGTCAAATGAGGACCCAGATTGTTGGGGGCAAGAGGCTGAATCTGTAAACCGCTTAGAGAGGGCTGTAAAAGCAGTGTATAAGTGTTAAGCGCTATTGCTGTTGCTATTGATCGCACGGGTAATTCTCCTCCCTTCTTCTTCTTTTTACCAAAGACTCCGTATCCACTGGTTCAGTGTTTGGACGCAGCACCACCCTAAACATGCAGACCTCCCAACTCAATACCCCCCAGGACACTTCGTGCACTCACATACTCGTGTTCCCCACCTCTGCGTCCGTGCAGCTGGCACCATCCACCTACACCACTGAAACTGGTTTGGAACTGGCCTTTAATACGAACAATGGTTTGTGTGTGTGCGTGTAGCACGTGTGCGTGTGCCTGCATGGGCGTGTGCGGGAATGTTAACTAGTCGATAGTTCAATTGGTGGGAAAGGGAGAGAACGGCAGGTTAACGGCAGGGAGAAGGGCGGTATAGAAATTGGAAATAATAATAAAGATGCAGCCTGTTTATTGGGTCAGGATGTGGAAGGCAGCTGTGCCCATTGGCTCCCAACAGCCCGTGAACTCTTTTTCTTGGTACAGGTAGTCCTCCACTTACGACCATAATTGAGCCCAAATTTTCCGTGGCTAAGCCCAAGATGTTTGTTAAGTGAGTTTTGCCCCATTTTGCAACCTTTTTTTTTTTTTTTTTTGGTTCGGGTATTGAGTGAATCACTGCAGTTGTTAAGCGAATCATGCAAATCTGGCTTTTCCCCTTGACTTTGCTTGTCAGAAGCCAGCTGGGAAGGTCGCAAAAGGGGATCGATCCCTTGACCCCAGGACACTGCAACGGTCATAAATACACGCCAGTTGCCAAGCACCGATTTTAATCACATGATCATGGTCGTAAGTGTGAAAACTGCCCATAGCCGCCCTGAGTCTCCGGAGAAAGGCGGCATATAAATTGAACTAATAAATAAATAAATAATAAATAAGTCACTTTTTTTTTCAGGGCCGTAACTTCAAACGGTCATTAAATGAGTGTTTGTAAGTCGAGGACTATTTGCAATCTCTGGGTGTGGGGGTTTCCTTCCTTCTGCTGGTTCAGGACTCCCAAACTCCACAAGTATAGGTAGTCCTCACTTACTAAGTACAATTAGGAGTGGTGTAGGAGGCTAATGCCTCCTACTAAGGCAGCATTTAACATCCAGCTGCCTGCAATTACTGCAAGTTCAAATCTCACCAGGCTCAAGGTTGACTCAGCCTTCCATCCTTTCTAAGGTGGGTAAAATGAGGACCCAGATTGTGGGGGCAATAAGCTGACTTTGTATAAAATATACAAAAGTATGAAGGCTATTGCTTAACGCATTGTAAGCCGCCCTGAGTCTCCGGAGAAGGGCGGCGTGTAAATAAAATAAAATAAAAAAAATAAAAAAATTGGGACTGGCAACTCAGGTCATGAAGTGAAACGACATTTGGACATACCACCTTTTTTTTTTTTTTAATTTGATTTATATGCCGCCCTTCTCCGGAGACTCAGGGCGGCTTACAATGCGCCCTGACAAAACTTAAAACATCCGTTCCGGCTGCGGTTGTAAAGCAAATCACAGGTCATTCAATGAGACACCACGTGACTGTGACTTGCGACTTCCTGCCAGCTTCCCCGTTGCCTTCCCTTGTTGGAAGCTGGCTGTGTGGTGTTGCAGTCGGTGGTCCTGTGATTATGGGATGTTGCGACCATGCTGGCTGCTAAGCATCCAGATCACACAGCACTGAAAAAAATAACTTACGGCTAGTCTTTGCACTTAACAACCATTGCAGCATCCCCAAGGTCACTATTCACTTTACAATTGCGGTGATTACTTTAAACAACCATCGGGCTCAGCTCACTTAACCACTGCCTAGCAATGGAAATCCTGGTAGTTGGGGACTACCTCTATGGAAGTCCTTCATTGTAACGAAGCAGACTTTTAATTTATTTTGCAGAATCTATACTGAGCGCTTTAAGAACTTTTAGAATAGAATAACAGGGTTGGAAGGGATCTTGGAGGTCTTCTAGTCCAACCCCCTGCTCAGGCAGGAAACCCTACACCACTTCAGACAAATGGTTGTCCAGTCTCTTCTTAAAAACTTCCAGTGTTGGAGCATTTACAACTTCTGGAAGCAAGTTGTTCCACTGATTAATTGTTCTCACTGTCAGGAAATTTATGCCACCGGTAACTGAAAATTTTGCTCATAATGTAGTAGACTGTTCACACAGCGATGAAAGAAAATATGTCAAGCCAGTTCTTTGAAGTTGGAAACAAATATGATAAATTAAACAAAAGAGATTTGCAAAAGGTCAAACGAATTCCTATGTTAGCCAGTGAATATCCTGGCTGCATAACAGTTTAGATCCTGCCTTTGTATTTATTTATTTATTTATTTATTTATTTATTTATTTGTTTATTTAATTTAATTTATATACCGCCCTTCTCCTGCTGGACTCAGGGTGGTGCACAGCCAGAAATAAAAAACAGTCAATACAAAATTTAAAATTTAAAAGAATTATAAATTTTGGCCAAAAATTAAAAAACCTCATGACTAAAACCCAATTGGACAATTTAAAAATCTAAAATCTTTAAAAAACTTAAGAAAAGTGTAGCTCAGCCCCAAATAGTAACTGTTGTAAGATAGGTTGGACACACTCCAGTCCCTTCCCTGAAGTAATAGCATGTAGTGCAGGGGTGGGCAGCTGTTGCAACTTTACAACCTGTGGACTTAAATTCCCAGAATTCCTGAGCCAACATAGATAGCTCAGGAATTCTGGGAGTTGAAGTCCACAGGTCATAGAGTTGCCATAGTTGCCCACCCCTGATATAGTGGGACCTAGGAAAGGAGCCTTTACTGTGACTGCCCCACTTCATTCATTCATTCATTCCGTCCATCCAATTTCTATAGCCGCTCATCCCAGTCAATGAGATGAGGCACTAAAGCTTTTTAAAACAATAACAATATCCAAATTAAATAAATATAAATTGCAGCCGAGATATTGGCTAGTAGCAATACAGCCAAGGAACAGGGCTCTTGAAACATTCAGCGCCCCAGGTTAAGGGAACGTAGCCAGGTTTTTAAGGCCTTGAAAAAGGCTAACGGTTGGAGCCATTTTAATCTCTGAAAGGAAAATGTTCCATAGAGCAGTGGGCACTGGGGATAAAGCCTGTTTTCTAGTCCTCACTCTTCGGCTGATGTTATCTGCAGCATACCCATTCTGCTGGATCGAATTGGAATATGCAGAAATTACTGGGAGAAGATAGTCCCTCAGGGAACCTGGCCCCAAGCCATGTAGCCATGTCGCTTTAAAGGCGACAGCCAGCATCTTGAATTAACCCTGGAAACACACCGCAGCTGGTTATGGAATACACCTCCCTTTAGCTTTCTGGAAAGCCAATAAAATCTGGCTCTTCATGTAGGCTCTGTGGTCGTGTTTTAGCCTGTGGAGGAAACCTGGGGTTGGGGGTTGATTAAAGTCCCAGGTTTGTTAGTTTTTGTTATGTGTTTTTTTTAAATAATTTTATTGTTCTTGTGAGCTGCTCAGAAATATTTCAAGACAGGCAGCCATTCGCATCACAGCAAATCAAATCACATCACATCAATTCTATAAGCCAATTCACAACCATTGGGTCTAACATTGGATGGATGTGTGTTATGTTTTTTCTTTTTAAAAAAAATAAAAACAATGTGAGTTGCTCCTCTTAGTCAACGTTGTTTTTTTGTTTTCTATTTCTATGAATCTTTTCTTTCAAGATGGAGCAGATGGAATGGGAATCTTTGATTTGCTGGACACTGGAGATGACCTGGACCCTGATATCATAAACATCCTTCCTGCGTCCCCAACGGGGTCCCCTGTTCACTCACCAGGTTCTCACTTCCCCCATGGAGGTGATATGGGCAAGGTAACTTTGCATGAGAAAACGGGGTTTTTTTTGACCTGATTGAAATTTCTTATTGGATATAATGATTACTTCAGAATACTTAAATGCTTCTGCAGCCAATGCTTACAGGTTTACAGTAATGATGATGATGATGATGATGATGCTTGGCAGGGTGATCAGATCTACAAAACTATAATTTGATTATCATAGTAGGTGGCCGAGGTAATCTTGAAAAGGCTAAGCAGGGTTCCACCAAGTAAGCTCTTGAATGGGAAACCTGCTATCGGCCGCAATTAACCAGGGAGAGGAGTGGAGTTCAAAGCACTAAGAGTTCATTTTTGTCACCTATACACCACAATCTGGTCAGTTAACAGTTGAAGCTCAGTTGACGTTAGATAAAGGTCAGTGTGATTCATGGAGGGCTGGACTTGGTTCTCTTGTGGATGTGCAATGATTCCACATCGGTGACAGGTTTAACCCCACCCTCCAATTCAACCTGGTCAACTCCTAAACCTCTAGGGTTGTAGGCTATTCTGGGAATCAAAAAACAGAACCTTGGAAGAAGTCAAAACTTCCATGTTGTTGTCTAGATAAGAGCAGGGATGGGCCATTATAGCCACCAGGAATTAAATGCGACTTGGAAAGCAACGTTACTTATAGTGTGATCACCCTTACAATATGCTACTCAGCTCTAACTGTAGCATGTTAAAAGGAAAATATAGAGCTGGAGACGTCTGGTGGCAAAAATAGCAACCAAAATTATCAGCAGGTTGAACTATCATTCCGCACAAGCAAATATTATTCTGGAAAAAGGGGGAGTAAGGGAAAATGTAATACACATTTATGGAATTATGCATGGGAAGGATATATCTATACGGGCGGTCCTTGACTTATGACCACAATTGAGCCCAGCATTGCTGTTGCTAGGCAAAACATTTGTTAAGTGGGTTTTGGCCCCATTTTACAACCTTTCTTGCCACAGTTGTTAAATGAATCACATTGTTAAGTTAGTAACACAGTTGTTAAGTGAATCTGGCTTCCCCATTGACTTTGGTTGTGAGACGATCACAAAACGAGATCGCGTGACCCCCTGGGACACTGCAACTGTCATAAATATGAGTCAGTTGCCAAGCAATGTGTGATCCTGGGGTTGTTGCTACAGTCCTAAATGTGAAAAACGGTCATAAGTCCCATTTTGCAGTGCTGTTGTAACTTCGAACGCTCACTAAACAAACTGTTGTAACTCAAGGACTACCTGTAAAAATAAACACAATGCGCTAAGACGTTTGCAGTACGATAAACACAAATAATACGTGTAATTCCACATCAGCAGGATAAAAAGTTGGCAGCCTAGTGCGGTACAGTCAAACACGAATATTAATAATTAGTCACCAGATGCCTGCTAAAGCAAAATTATTTTCACCGCTCTCTGGAGGCTACTTCTGCCGACTGTCGACGGCCAGCAGTTTGGCACTTCGAGTCTCACCGGCTCAAGGTTAACTCAGCCTTCCATCCTTCCGAGGTCGGTAAAATGAGGACCCAGATTGTTGGGGGCAAGATTCTGACTCTGTAAACCACTTAGAGAGGGCTGCAAAACGGTATATAAATATTAAGTGCTATTGCTATTCTTTGATGGTGTTGTTATGGCCATCCACTCCAAAAGACTCAGGGGTGGGGGGTGGGAGGCTTACAACATCCAAATATACAATTATAGGTTTGTTTTAATACTAAGTAATTAATTCAAGACTGAAACGATTATCAGATAACTAATACTTAATAGGAGCCATGGTGGTGCATGGGTTAGAATGCAGAATTGCAGGCTAACTCTACCCACTGCCAGGACTTAGATCCTGACCGGCTCGAAGTTGACTCAGCTTTCCATCCTTCTGAGGTTGGTAAAATGAGGACCCAGATTGTTGGGGGCAAGATGCTGACTCTGTAAAACTGCTTAGAGAGGACTGTAAAGCACTGTGAAGCGGTATATACAGGGATGAAATGCTCCCGGTTCGGACCGGATCGCCCGATCTGGTAGCGACGGTGGTGGGTGGTTCGGAGAACCGGTAGCAAAAATCCCTGCCCCCACCCCCACTCCCCCCGGCCAATGCCCATCTGAGCCACGCAATCATCAGAGGCTGTTTTTTTTACTTTTAAAAGCATTTTTGCTCCAATTTCTTCGGCCGAAAAAATGCTTTTAAAAGTTAAAAAAAAAAGCCTCTGATGATCGCGCGGCTCAGCTGGGATCGTCAGAGGCTTTTCAAAGCATTTTTTTCTGCAACCTCTTAAGGTTGTAGAAAAAAACGCTTTTAAAAGTTAAAAAAAAAAAAGTTGGCCATGCCCACCAAGTCACATTACCCCCCCTCAAGCCACGCCCACAGAACCGGTAGTAACAAATTTTAGATTTCACCCCTGGGTATATACGATATTTTTTGGAGTATAAGACACACCTACCTTTTTTGGTGAGGAAAAGAAGAAAAAGAAATCTCCCTCTGCTTCTGCCTCTGAGCAATTTTGCCTCGTTACAGCAAACAGCCTGCTTTACTTTCATTTTCGTTTTCAGCATAGCTTGATTAGCACAAGGGGAAGAAAAATCTGCTCCAGCAATTTATCTCTTTGCAGCAAGCAGCAGAGCCCTGCGCAAAACAGCTGAGAGTTGGGAGGCCGATCCAGTCAACTTGTGCTAATTAGGCTGTGCTGAAGCTGAAAGGAGCTGTTTTTTCTTGCTGTTTGCTTGCAAGGAGGTAACTGGTGCAAGGCAGAGGCCAAAGGGTTGTAAGACGAAGGACTACCTATAGTACATGCTTAAACTCACATGGTGCCTGATGAAATTGACCAGCAGAAATCTAGGATAATGGCGAGGAAGTGAATTTAACTAGGCGATAAGGCTATTGATGGCTATAAACCAGTGGTGGAATTCAAAGTTTTTTACTACCAGTTCTGTGGGTGTGGCTTGATGGGCGTGGCAGGGAAAGGATACTGCAAAATCTCCATTCCCACCCCACTCCAGGGGGAAGGATACTGCAAAATCTCCATTTCCACCCCACTCTGGAACCAGCCGGAGGTGGCATTTGCCGGTTCTCCGAACTACTCAAAATTTCCACTACCGGTTCTCCAGAACCTGCCGAATAGCACCTCTGCTACAAATTCTGTGGCTGGGAGAGATGAGGAAATATGTGTGTGTGTCTGTGTGTGTGAGATACATTACTTTTTTTCAGTGCCGTTAAGTTCAAACGGTCACGAAACAAACGGTCGTTAAGACAAAGACTATATAGTTAAACTCACATAGTGCCTGATGAAATTAACCAGCAGAAGATAGGGCAACGGTGAGCAACTTAAATCCTTTTTGAAGGTGAATTTAACAGATTTCTAAGCGATGAGGCTATTGGTGGCTGTAGACTCTGTGGCTGGGAGGGGTAAGGAAGTGTGTGTGTGTGTGTGTGTGTGTGTGTGTGTATGTGACTGCTCCCCATGTCTTGCTTGTAAGTTTCCCGGAAACAACTAGCTGATCCCTAGCGAAAACAGAACATTGAACTGCTGAATTTGAGGCTGATCCTAAACGCCAGTTTTCTCTGTTGGTCGTATCAGGGTCAAGGTACAGACCGGCTGCTCTCCACCGAATCCCACGATGAAGTCCCCAACATTCTTCAGCAGCCGTTGGCCCTCGGCTACTTCGTCTCCACCGCTAAAGCAGGTCGGTTGCCTGACTGGTTTTGGTCGGCATGTCCTCAAGCACAAAATCAGTGTCCTCTGTTTCTTAAGGTAAGGAGTTCCTGTTGCTGGGGGATAGGAGGGCCGTTTGTCCAAGATTATGTTTAGTTTTAGTTTAGTTTGATTAGATTTATATACCGCCCTTCTCCCCGAGGGGACTCAGGGCGGTGAACAGGCAAAGATAAAAGACATAGATACAAAATTTAAAAATGAATTAAAACCGAATTAAATAATTGCCCCAACAATTCAAAACCCGTTTTTTTTAAAATATGTAAATCCCGAATCTAAAAATTTGGATTATGAAATTAAAATTTTCTTACAAAGAGGGGAGAGATTATGCCAGGCCCGCCTGATGGAACAAAAAAGTTTTTAACTCACGGCGGAAAGCACGAAGATCCGGGATCCGCCGAATCTCTGGGGGGAGGTCGTTCCAGATAGTGGGTGCCCCCACAGAAAAGGCTCTCCCCCTGGGGGCCGCCAGTCGACATTGTTTGGCCGACGGAAAAACCGGGGAGCTAAAGCCATAAAACGGGGGCCCTTTTTCTTTTTCTCATGTTATTTCCGAGGGACACTTTTTGGAAGGGAAAGGGAAAGGAAAGGAAAGAAGAGTGGCTATGGAGATTCTTAATCATCCAGGAGTGGTTTTCCAAAAAGGCAGTTGGACTTTCTTGTTTGCTTGGTTGCTTTTTTTTTTTTTGAAGGTTTTGCTTCTCATCCAAGAAGCTCCTTCAATTCTGAAAAGCACCTTTGGGACGAAAGGAGAATGGAAAGTGAAAGTGAGAGGAAAGGAAACAAAGGAGAGGAAAGGAAAGGAAGAGGTTAGGGAAGGAAAAGAAAAAGGGAAGGGGAAAGGAGAGGGAAGGGAAGGAAAGGAGAGGGGAGGGGAGGAAAGGAAGGGGAAAAAATGGAAGGGAAGAAAGGGGAGGGAGAGGAAAGAAAAGAGAAGGGGAGGGGAAGGGAGGAAAGGCAAGGGAAGGGAAGGAGATTGTGGCAGCGAAGGAAATGGAAAGAAAGGAAAGGAGAATGGAGGAAGAAATGGACAATGGAGAAAAGGAAAGAAGAGTGGCTATGGAGATTCTTAATCATCCAGGTCATGGTTGTGCCAAAAGTGGTTTTCCAAAAAGGCAATTGGACTTTCTTTTTGTTTGTTTGGTTTGTTTTTTTTTTTGAAGGTTTTGCTTCTCATCCAAGAAGCTCCTTCAATTCTGAAAAGCACCTTTGGGACAAAAGGAGAATGGAAAGTGAAAGTGAAAGGAAACAAAGGAGAGGAAAGGAAGGGAAGAGGTTAGGGAAGGAAAAGAAAAAGGGAAGGGGAAAGGAGAGGGGAGGAAAGGAAGGGGAAAAAATGGAAGGGAAGAAAGGGGAGGGAGAGAAAATGAAAGAGAAGGGGAGGAAAGGGAAGGGAAGGAGATTGTGGCAGCGAAGGAAATGGAAAGAAAGGAAAGGAGAATGGAGGAAGAAATGGAGAATGGAGAAAAGAAAAAATAGTAAAAGAAGACATTGTGATTATGGCAGGTAGAAAAGAAGTGTCCTATAGATAGATAGATAGATAGATAGATAGATAGATAGATAGATAGGTATGTTGTAATATATATATATATTACAACATACCTGTAAAAATAGGTTCATGAAATTTACAGCTCACTGCTGCTTTTCCAAAGCAGGAGGGGACTTCCGTCTCTCTGCCCGAAGAGGTAACAAGTCACGAGTCTTAAGAGACGGCTGTAACCAAGGACACTTAGCACAGAACTGCTGCCTTTCTTTCTGAGGCCTAAGCTACAGTTCCTAGTGTTTTCTCTTCTGAGATTTCGCCCCATAGATTTCGCATCCATTGCAGATTGAATGGGGAGATAATGGATCATATGAGCTGATTTCACGCTGAGCACTGACTCTGGGCTTTGGCTTTTTCTTACAGGCTTCTTTGCACCTCCACGTGCCTTCAGTGCAATCGGACGAGCTACTTCACAGTAAACACTCCCACCCTCTTGACTCGAATCAAACTTCCGATGTCCTCAGGTATGCACGTTCCCTCCGCGTGCACGTGCGCTTACCGCAGAAATGCGTTTTCATTATTTCAAGATCCACTACTGGGCGCATCTCTGTTTTGACCTGTCAAGTAGCTTCCTGCTTCTTTGTTTTATTTTGCCTTTCTATCTCCATATAAGCCAGGGGTCTCCAAACTTGGCAATTTTAAGACTTGTAGACTTCAGCTCCCAGAATTCCCCAGTCAGCTGTTCAACTTTTGGGAGTTGAAGTCCGCAAGTGTTAAAGTTGGTAGGTTTGGGGACTCCTGATACAATCTATAGACCAGTGATGGAGAACCTTTTCGACACCGAGTGCCCAAACTGAAATGCGTGTGCATGTGCTGGAGCATCGGAAACCTGAAGGCCAGCTGGCCGCCGCGTGCATGCCTGGTTTTTCTGGCCGTTTTCAGACTCTTTTTTGGGCCATTTTCAGGCCTTTTGGGGGGCCATTTTTCAGGCAGTTTTCAGGCTGTTTTTTGGCAGTTTTCAGGGCCTTTTTTGGGACATTTTCGGGCCGTTTTCCAGAAACCCGAAGAGCAGCTGGTGATGGCACGTGTGCCCACACAGAGGGCTCTGTGTGTCACCTCTGGCACACATGCCATAGGTTCGTCATCATGGCTATAGACCCGTGATGGCGAACCTATGGCAGGGGTGCCACAGGTGGCACGCGGAGCCATATCGGTGGGCACACGAGCCCAACTCTGGCATGCATGCGTGCGCCAGCCAGCTGATTTTCAGGCCTTCTGGGCCCACCAGAAGTCAGGAAACACACAGTTTCCAGCCTCCGGAGGGGCTCTGGGGGGGGGGCGTTTTTGCCCTCCCCAGGCTCCTAGAAAGACTCTGGAGCCTGGGGAGAGCAAAAAACGGGCCCACTGTGCCATCACGTGCCAAAAGCAGGGGGAGCACAGGGGGGGGGGCGGGCACTTAGAATTATGGATGTGGGCATGCGTGCATGTGACCCCACCGTGCTCCCCCCACTTTTGGCATGCGATGACAAAAAGGTTAGCCATCACTGCTATAGACCCTGGGAGACTGGGGCAAGAGACTGTTCTGTCCCTGTCTCCCACACGCACAAACACCCACCCCAAAGGGTTAAATAATTGTTCCAAAACAGTCAAAGGTTCGTTATCAAAACTTGGCAGCAACGCAGCAGCTGCCTGCCAAGAGCTTTTACTCCAAGAAGGAGGGGTTGTTCCTCCACCAGATAACACCAAAAATACAGACAGTTTGAATTAGTCAGTAACAGAAATCCACAACAGATGAGGCATTGTTCGTCCAGAAGTGCAAGTGACTCGCCAGAGTTTTTGCTTTGTCCGTCACAGAGCTGGAATGGCCATCACCCTCCCTTATATAGCCTGTGGGGTGTGGTCCAGTGACTCAGCTCAATCTCTGGCACGCCTCCTCATCTGCTGTGACCGTTTAGCACGCCGACGCTGGCGTGGATCCAGCCACAACTTGTCTCCCTCATCACTCTCCGACAGATCGGAGACACCTGCCTCCTGGCCAATCTCCTCTCCTTCGGCCGACACCTGAGGAATTGCCAGAGAGGAGGGGCCGGGAGAGGGAGGCAGGGCCGGCTCCTCTCCTTCATGTTCGGAGCCTTCTTCCTCCGATATGATGGGCTCGGGGGTCGGAGCCACAACAGAGACAAACCCAAGTCAGATAACTAGACAGAAGAGCCCTTAACTGATGTGGAGTAAGAGGAGGAATACTACTACTACTACTACTTCTTCTTCTTCTTCTTCTTCTTCTTCTTCTTCTTCTTCTTCTTCTTCTTCTTCTTCTTCTCCTCCTCCTCCTCCTCCTCCTCCTCCTCCTCCTCCTCCTCCTCCTCCTTTTCCTCCTCTCCTCCTTTCTGCACAGTCAGCCAGATGTTCAGACTGGATTTGGCATTTTTACCCCACCATGTTCCTCCCAAGAGCCTAGAATAGGCAGGTTTTTATTATTATTAAGTTAATTTGCCACTCATTTTGTGGTTTGAGGCCAGACCGAGCAACCCCAAAAGGAATCCTTCCTAGTTTCTTCACCCCGTAAAGGAGATGGGATGAAAGATGTAGAGGTAGTTCCGGACTTACAACAGTTCATTTAGTGACTGTTCAAAGTTCAAACAACATTGAAAATATTGACTTATGACCCTTGCAGCATCCCCATGGTCACATGAGCAAAATTCAGACGTTTGGCAACTGACTCATATTTATGACGGCCACAGTGTCCCAGGGTCACTACATCCCCTTTTCTGACCTTCTGACAAGCAAAGTCAACGGGGAAGCCAGTTTCACTTAACCACAGTGTGACTAACTTAACAACCGCCATGATTCACTTAACCCCTGTCGCTAAAGAAATGGAGCAAAATTCAGTTAACCGCTGTCTTGCTTAGTAATGGAAATTTCGGGCTCAAAGGTGGGTCATAAGTCGAGGACCATCTATAACCTCTGGGCTGAGTGCAGCTCTCTTGTCTCCTGACGGATGTTCAGTTTCTTGTTATCTGTAGAATTTTTTTAAAATTTGATTTATATGCCGCCCTTCTCCGGAGACTCAGGGCGGCTTACAATGCGTTAAGCAATAGCCTTCATACTTTTTGTATATTTATACAAAGTCAGCTTATTGCCCCCACAATCCGGGTCCTCATTTTACCTACCTTAGAAAGGATGGAAGGCTGAGTCGACCTTGAGCCTGGTGGGATTCGAACTTGCAGTAATTGCAGGCAGCTGATGTTAGTAACAGTGCTTTAGTCTGCTGCGCCACCAGGGCAGTTCGCTTGTGGAGTTTGGAAGTTGAGTCACTGGATTTTTTTTTACCTGCTGAGCTTTTCCGAAAACCAAAAAAAAGGCCCTCCCTTTTTAACGACCTGTTTTGATTTGTTTCCGTCTCAAGGTTTGTGTTGGAACAGTACAATGCACTCTCGTGGCTCACCTGTGATCCTGCGACCCAGGACCGGCGGTCGTGTCTCCCAATTCACTTTGTGGTGCTGAATCAGTTGTATAACTTTATCATGAATATGCTGTGATCTTTATCCAAACCGACTTTGCGAGATGAAGAACAGACACAACAACCGAGAAAGGGAAAACAGGATTCCACTGCAGGACTCAAAAGTTGATTCTTCTCTGTAACGTCATTTTTTTTTTTTTTGTGATGGAGGGCAGATGGAAGTGGGGAAAGCTGTTAATCATCCTTCATTGTTACTAAGGATTGTGACTTTCGGTGGGAGGTGCATAACCTGGTTGTTCGTTTCCCTCTCTCCTTTTTTTTTTTTTTTTTTTTTTGGGTTGGTGTATTGCGTATATCTGACTGGCCGAAATGGTGAACCGGTCAGTCGACATGTATTATAACGCATCTTTTGAGTAGCCAAGTATCCATTCTCCTTCCGCCCAACAACCTGTCACAGTATTTGTGAAGAGTTTATGAGCCATAGGCCCCTGCCATGTTAATAAATATTTTAAAAAAAAAAGAATGAGCATGGAGACCATAAAAAAAAAGATGAATGAGGGAGAAATGACAAAAAAAAAAAATTATGGAACGTTTTCGGAACATTGCAATGTTCTTGTATTGGATTATAGTATCTAGTATTCAAAAAAAAAATGCCTGCATCTCTTATTTATTGTAAGTTTTTAAATGTATAAATTGTCTTATATTTCTTAACCTCTTTTATAAAAAAAAAATTTCCTAGAAGGTTTATACTGCCTTCTTGCTTTAAAGCAATTGGTCTAAAATTATATCTGTAATCGTCTTAATTGAAAGTTGCGGTAGATTGCTTTTAGAGTGTTATTTTTTTGTAAGCGGGTGGGGAGGGCTGGGGAACCGCAAAAATTTGTATTTGGTCTTGATGTACAGTTTAATGGGGAATATAGGAAGGTGGGGAGGGATAGAAATGTCCATACCTTTGTGTGTGGGAGATTTACAGCTAAGCTGTAGTTGCAGATTATACGTGTACAGTAATGAGGTTCACTGTGTTTATATAAAATTGAAGAAAAAAATAAAGGTACCAGGTCTTACAGCAATTTTATATCACACATTTGCAGAGTTAACATAATGGCAATATATTAAAAAATAAAAGTGATATTGTTAGGTGGTTTAACTTGTAGTGAGAATTTAAAGAAGAAGATAATAATAAATTGTTTTATTTTATTTTATTTTATTTTATTGGTATTTCTGTTTTGAGGGCCGAGACTAACTTTGGCAGATTCCCTTCCCTGTTTCTTGGGAGGAAGGAGGATGTGCTTTAACTACAAGGACCTCTGATGTTTTTTTTCCCTGTGTGCATTTTAGCCAAGACAGAATCTGTGTCATCTGATGAAATTGCGACACTTTTTTTCTAAAACAAAGAAATCCCTTGCCCTCAATAAACTGTGTCACTTTCATTTTCAAGCATTTGTGTTCGTCACTAATCAAACTTCTCCGGGGGTCGGAATTACTTCTATCGTAAACTTTTCTCTTTTCTCTTTCAGGCTGAAATGTTAGCTTAGTTCAAGCCATTTTTAAAAAAAACGGTAAAAGCCATTGCAGCCGTAAGAAAACTAGTTGATTTTGATATCTGAAGACTGCAGTTTGTTATTAATTTAAATAGATTTTCACTAGACGCTTTCAGAACTGATTCTATTAATGCAAGTTCAGTCTTCTTTTTTAAAAACAAAACACCCAACCCCTACCTCTCTCCATGCCTTGATTTAATCTTTGTTGTTTGCACATTGTAGTGGAAACTCTTAAGCTTATCTGTACATGGCCTTTCCTCTTTTAACTCATCCTGATGGGATGAAAACTCAAAAGGATGTGAAAAAAACACGAACTCTTCACTGCTACCTTTAACTCTATCAATAGACTCTTCCTTCCTTCCTTCTTCCCTTTCCTCTCCTTCCTTCCTCTGTCCCTCTCCCGCTCCGTCCTTCTCTTTCCCTCTATCCATCTTCCTCCCTCCCTTCATCTCCTTCCTTCCTTCCTTCCTTCCTCCGTCCCTCTCCCCTTCCGTCCCTCCCTCTCCGTCCTTCTCTTTCCCTCTATCCATCTTTCTGCCTCCCTCCCTCCATCTCTTTCCTTCCTCCCTCCCTCTCTCCCCCTCCATCCTTCTTTCCCTCTTCCTTTCTTCCTTCTCTCCATCCTCCTTCCTTCCTTCCCTCCCTCCCCCTCTGTCCTTCTCTTTCCCTCTATCCATCTTCCACTCCCACCCTCCCTCCCTCCATCTCTTTCCTTTCTCCCTTCCTCCGTCCCTCTCCCCCACCGTCTCTCGCCCTCCATCCTTCTTTCCCTCTTCCTTTCTTCCTTCTTCCCTCTCGCCATTCTCCTTCCCTCCCTCCCTCCCCTTCTGTCCTTCTCTTTCCCTCTATCCATCTTTCTTCCTCCCTCCCTCCCTTCAGCTTTTTCCTTCCTTCCTTCGTCCCTCTCCCCCTCCATCCTTCTCTTTCCCTCCTCCCTTCTTCCTTCCCTCCCTCCCTCATTGCTCTAGTCAGTGGTTAAGGCACCTGGTAGATTATAACTGGGCTGGGTGACTCTGGGCCAATCACTAGGAGATGGTGAATTCTAGTCCTGCCTTAGACATGAAAGCCGGCTTTGGATGAATCACCAGGAGACGGTGAGTTCTAGTCCCACTCTAGGCATGGAAGTCAATTGGGCGACTTTGGGCCAGCCCCTCTCTCTCAGCTCAACCCATGGGGGGAAAATAGGAGGAGGAAGGAATATTAAGGCATGTTTGTTGCTTAGGGTTATTTGTATGGCCCTGGGAAACTGCAAGCATCATAAGTACATGCCAATTGCCAAGCATCTTAAGTTTTGATCGTGTGTCTACTGGGAGGCTTTCAACAGTTGTAAGTGTGAAAAATGGACATAAGTCACCTTTTATCAGTGCCGTTGCAACTTTGAATAGTCACTAAACGAACAGTTCTAAGTCGAGAACTACCTGTATATTTGAACACGTTCAGATACAAACCTGTTCTAAAGTTGCACCTGACGGTTTTCTGTTCCAGCACAGCAGTCCTGTGGCATTGCATAGTCTTCTATTAATATTAATTCTATTAATATTCTCTGTTCCAGCATAGCAGTCCTGTGGCATTGCATAGTCTTCTATTAATATTTGCATATTCTTCTATTAATCCTATTAATATCCCGCAAGGTTCCTCAACCAATGACATTCTGCTAGAGATGCCTTTGGACTTGGGTTTCTCAAGATTGTCCAATGATTGAATTTTATACATAGTGTCTGCCCTTTTTACGTACTAGCAGAATGGGTTTTTCCACCCCAACCTCCTTCTAGGACTTCAAAACACCAGGGCAGAGAGAGTAATTTGGGAGAAGAACAATAAAAGAAATGTCCCTCCAAGTGAAGTTCAACTCTAGAATAGAATAGAATAGAATAGAATAGAATAGAATAGAATAGAATAGAATAGAATAGAATAGAATAGAATAGGAATAGGAATAGGAATAGGAATAGGAATAGGAATAGGAATAGAATAGAATAGAATAGAATAGAATAGAATAGAATAGAATAGA
>WNWU01000013.1:23457711-23477468 GCA_012654045.1 Ptyas mucosa
CCTGGTCTCTTGTTTTCCTTCCTTCCTTCCTTCCTTCCTTCCTTCCTTCCTTCCTTCCTCTCTTTGTCCCTTTCTTTCATCCCTCTCTTTTCTCCCTTCCTTCTCCCTTCCTTCCTTCCTTCCCTTCTTTCTCTCTTTGTCCCTTTCTTTCTTTCATCCCTCTGTTTTCTCCCTTCCTTCTTCCGTCCTTTGCTCCTTCCTTCCTTGCTCACTCGCTTGCTTTTCATTTTCAAAAAAAAAGTCCTTCTCTCTGAACAGGTGGCCGACTCCACCGGCGAATTTTTTTTCAAATCCCCAGAGCTGTTTGAGAGCCCAGTTTATTTGGAAGAGGCGGCAGATGTCCTTTGCATTTTGCAAGCAGGTATGTGTTTCTCTTCGAGAGGGCTGCAATTCACTGTGAAGCGGTATATAAGTCTAAGTGCTAATGCTATTGAACCAATAGGCTGAACTCAATCCTGATGAATAGTTTTTCTGCTTTATAAAAAAGGAGTAAAGTACATGGTTTTGATTACTATCAAGGCACGCATGCACGCACGTACGTAAATTGAAAAATAAATAGCAGTTGCCTTCAAAATACAAGCGATATATACTTCTTTACCTCTATGGAGATTCTCAGTCATCCAGGTGTTGGTTGTCCTAAAGGTGCTTTTTCAAGAGGCAACTGGACTTTATGGGTGTTACTGCAAGATTCAGTCCTTTGGCCAAAACGTCATTTTTCTGTTTGCATAAGCTCTCTGTCAGACAGATTTCTCACCCATCGGTCAGTTTTCTGAGACAGGCCACTGTCCATCTGGGTCGGTTTTTCTGTTTTGTGTGGTTTTTTTCCCTGTTGTGGTCCGCCAGCAGCCTGTGGAGCTGCTAGCGGAGTCAGACAGTGAGGAGGCTGGAGAGGAACATGGGCCAGTCCTGGAGTCTGGAGAAGGCCCAGACGAGGGCTCTGCGTCAGAGGCAGAGATGGGGCCAGGGCCATCTGGGAGTGATGCACGGACTCCAGAGCCTCCAGAGTCGGACAGCAGAGAGGCAGAGGAACAGGAGGAGCCTGTTCCTAGTGCGCGCATGTGCAGAGCTGCCAGAAGGCAAGAGCAGCTAAAGCAAAAAGGACGACTTGGGAGTAAGGCCTGGAGATGATTGGCCCCTCCCATAAGGCTTAAAGGAGGAGCAAAGGCACGTGGGCAATTTGCAGGAAAGCAACGTTGTTAATTCTGTTCCCAGTCGGCATCTCTGTTTGATTCTGGACTCTGTGCGGCTTTGCCAAGTAGGTCTTTGGCAGAGTATCAAGGGAGATAAAGGTTGGTGATTATCCCGAAGGACTTTTTGCAACTAATTGGGACTCAGCTGGGAATGAACGTAATTCAAAACAGCTGTTGTGCCTTCTTTATAAATTCTGTGACCTGTTCGGATACTTCTGTTGGTAGAAGTGATTTCAGCTCTTGCAGTATGCGTCCTCTCTCTTTCAAAACCACAATTGTGGAAGTCCAGTTGCCTCTTGAAAAAGAACCTTTGGGACAATCTACTTCTTTACATTTGACTTCTAATTTCCAAGTGACCTCATGCAGAGGCCGGACAGGGACAGCCAAAGGGCCAGATGTGGCCCGGGGACCATAAAAGGCCCGGATCTGATCTTAAGAGACATATACATCTTCAACTTTTAAAATCTATATTGTTTATATTTTATCTACCGTGTTTCCCTGAAAATAAAACGGGTCTTATATTAATTTTTGCTTCAAAAGACACATTAGGGCTTATTTTCTTGTTAGTTCTTATTTTTTGGGGAAATACAGTACTAAATGCACCCATTTGGCTGACAATCTTAACTGGGGCTTAGTTTGGGTGTAGGGCTTATCTTACGAGCATCCTGAAAAATCACGCTAGGATTTATTTTTCGGTTGGGTCTTATTTTCGGAGAAACAGGGTATATTGTATATATAGGTAAGCCGCGGTGGCACAGTGGTTAAGAGTGCAGTATTGTAGTCTACTTCTGCTGACTGCAATTTGGCAGTTCAAATCTCACCAGGCTCAGGGTTGACTCAGCCTTCCATCCTTCCAAGGTGGGTCAAACGAGGACCCAGATTGTTGGGGGCAAGAGGCTGACTCTGTAAACCGCTTAGAGAGGACTGTAAAAGCACTGTGAAGCAGTATGTAAGTCTAAATACTATTGTAGGCAAACTCTGCCCGTTGTCAGGAGTTCAATCCTGACTGATTCAAGGTTGACTCAGCCTTCCATCCTTCCCTGGTGGGTAAAACAAGGACCCAAATTGTTGGTGGAAATACGCTGATTCTATAAACTGCTTAGAGAGGGCTGTAAAAGCACTGTGAAGCAGTATATAACTCTAAATGCTATTGCTATAGTTGTCATAATGTAAAAGGCATTTATCCCTAGCCTACTGTTCACTGGCTTCATTTTCAACCTGTTGAATGCTGCTACTTTCTTGGCAAGAATCTCTTTTAACTTGTACACATTTTAATCTTGTATTTTATATTTTAAACGTTATGGCTGATGAGTACGCCTTATTTTAATTGTAATGCTTCTGAGACCTTTGAACTCTGTGTGTTCAGAACTTCCTTCGCTGTTGCCTATCGTCGATGTGGCTGAAGCTTTGCTCCACATGAAAAATGGAGCTTGGTTCCTCTGCCTTTTAGTAGCCAACGTCCCAGACAGTTTTAATGAAGGTATGTTACATACTTGAATACTTTGTTGGGCAGTGATTTTTGTGTGTTCCTGTGTGTTGCAAAGGCACCGTCGGTTGTGTATCAGAAGCACATTTTTCCACAAAAGCATTAAAAAGGTAAGAAAAGTTGCCATACAGCTGAGTAGGACCTGAGCATACTTATTGCATTCAATTTACGTCTTGAATGCTGTGTATGGACTGTAAATTGAATGAAAAGCACTGTACAGCTAGTTCTCGACTTACGACCACAGCTGGACCCCAAATTTCTGTTGTTAACTGACACATTTGTTAAGTGAGTTTTGCCCCATTTTACGACCTTTTCTTTCCACAGTTGTTAAGTGAATCCCTGTGGTTGATAAGTTAGTAACCTGGTTGTTAAGTGAATCTGGTTTCCCCATTGACTTCACTTGTGAGGAGGTCATGAAAGGGGATCACGCAACCTGTGACACAGCAAAGGTCATAAATACGAACCAGCTGTCAAGCATCTGAATTTTGATTAAGTGACCCATGAGGATGCCGCAAAGGTTGTAACAATGAAAAATGGTCATAAGTCACATGTCTCAGTGCCGTTGTAACTTTGAACGGTCACTAAGTGAACTGTTTTTAAGTCAAGGAGTCCCTGTGTATGTTTCAAAAGACAGAAAGAAAGGAAGAATGCAATTCACTTCATCAATAATTCCAGAAAATTGTAAACTTACTTTGGAATGAGAACGTGGATGAGCACGACAATTATATTACTCCTGATTGCCCTAAATTGTTTTCTGAATCCTGGATAACCTTGGACTTTTAGGTCAGGGTGGGTGCCTTGCAATCTCACATGTGCTCTGTGTCAACTTTGAATCGAACCTGTCAAAAGCCTTTTTTCTATTCCTCAATTGTCACACAGAGTAGGGAGGGGGAAGGAGGATGAAATACATTGCTAGACAAAACACAGGACTTTCTCGTGGGAACCAAGGTCACCTCTACAGGTGGTGGATAGAAACGGGGAGGAGTGTCTGGAGATCCCGCCAATTAACCTAACTGGGCCAACATGATCTGTGATTTTTGTGCAGGGAGTTAATTCCTTTTTTAAATTACACTGAAACAGCAGGAAACATTATTATTATTTTATTATTTATTGGATTTTTATACCGCCCTTCTCCTTTCGGACTCAGGGCGGTGAACAACCAGAATAAAACATTTGTGTACAAAAGTTAAAATAATTTTAAGATAATTAAATAAAGTTTGGCCCATAATTTTAAAACATTCAATTAAAATTAGTATCAATTTTAAAACCAACGTAAAATCAGGCCAGCCCGGCTAATTAAAAGAAGTAGGGTTTAAGGGCCCGACGAAAAGTCCGGAGGTCTGAAATCACTCGAATCTCTAGGGGTAGATCGTCCCAGAGGGTAGGTGCCATCACAGAGAAGGCTCTCCCCCTGGAGGTCACCAGCCGACATTGTCTGGCTGACGGCACCCTGAGGAGGCCCTCTCTGTGGGAGCGGACTGGCCGGTGGGAGGCAATTGGTGGCAGAAGGCGGTCTCGTAAGTACCCCGGCCCTAAGCCATGGAACGCTTTAAAGGTGGTCACCAACACCTTGAAGCGCACCCGGAAGTCCACCGGAAGCCAATGCAGCTCGCGCAGGAGAGGAGTCACATGGGAGCGCCCCGTCGTTCCCATAATCCCCCGCGTGGCTGCATTCTGCACCAGTTGGAGCCTCTGGGTGCACCCCAAGGGGAGCCCCATGTAGAGAGCGTTACAATAGTCCAGATGAGAAGTGACGAGTGCTTGAGTGACCGTGCGTAAGGAGTCCCAATCTAGAAAGGGACGCAACTGGCGTATCAGGCAAACCTGATAAAAGGCCCCCCTGGCCATGGCCGTCGTATGCTCTTCTAAAGACAGCCGTGCGTCCAGGAGGATGCCTAAGTTGCGGGCCCTTTCCGTGGGGCCAGTGATTCGCCCCCAATAACCAGCGATGGCGCCAGCTGGCTATACCGGGACGCCGGCAGCCACAGCCACTCGGTCTTGGAAGGGTTGAGTCGAAGCCTGTTTCTCCTCATCCAGGCCCGCCCGGCCTCCAGGCACTGGGACATCACTTCCAGGGCATCATTGGGATGGTCTGGGGTAGAGATGTTGATTTAGAGTTGGTTTTTCCATTTGATTGTGCCGATATGATGTACCCAATAAAGAAGTTCCTAAAAGAAGACCTTAGCCTCGGAGTTCTGATTTGCTTGAGTTCGTTACTCCAGGTCATGATACTCTGTTCCTCCCACCACTGTTTTTGCAAACCTAAAGGTGGACTAAGTTGAAAATTTAGTTGTTGTTTTTTTAAATTGGTGGATTCCAGTATGCAGGGGCTTGATTAAGAACGGTGAGAGGCAAGATGAGGAGAGTTTTGGAGGCCGCCGCAGAACCGATGCCCTGCGTCACCTTTGCAAAATGAACCCTTCCCAAGCACTGAGGGTTCGTGGTATGGTGGTAAGTCCTTTTGCAACTTGTGATGAAGATGGGAAGTAACTTATTTACATTTTTTTTTCTGATAAAAGATAATGTTTGTAGCTCAGGGTTGAACTGTGAGGTCCTTGGTGCTTTCTGAGCTTGGTGGCTTTCTTGAAGACGTTTCATTACCAAACTAAATAACGTCATTATCAACGTGTGCATATATCCAAAAGAGCCAATTGAAAAGCCAAAAACAATCCAAAAAGATGTAAGCACCTCACCGGCAATCAACACCCAAACGAACAGAGATTAACGACAAGATTAACACTAGGCCAACAATCCTAAAGCAAACAATTCCTCAATTAAGAAATGACCAACTCAGACAAACAAGCTAACAGTCAGTCAAGGAACACCCCCCCCCCCCCCCCAAGAACACTCCCACCAACACTGACAGTGCCAGCCACTTGCATCTAAAATGAGACCAAATCCTACTTTCTAAGTAGCACTGATGATGTTACCTAGTTTGGTAATGAAATGTCTGCAATAAAACAGCCAAGCTCAGAGAGTACGAAGGACACTGTATTTCTTTTCTTTTTCTTTATTATATTTTCTTTCTTTCCATTACATTGTTTCCCCCTTTTTCACTCTTTTCTACAACTTCTATTCTTTTTTAAAAAAACTAATTTAATTATAATATTTAATGAAATGATGATTTAAAAAAATGACTTGACAAGCAGTGACCACATTTACAACTTTCGCAGTGTTTCCTTAGTCCTGTGATTACCATTATGGGCAGCATAAATTCAGATTGCAGAAAATATGACTTGAGTAACAGAGTTGTTAATGCCTGGAATGCACTACCAGACTCTGTGGTCTCATTCCCAAACTCCCAAAACTTTAACCTAAAACTGTCTACTGTTGACCTCACCCCATTCCTAAGAGGTCTGTAAGGGGCGTGCATAAGAGTACCAGCGTGGCTACCGTCCCTATCCTAATGCTCCCTTTAATTGTATTCATTTTATGTATTCAATTCATGCTTATACTTATATATATTATCTAATATGTACTCGACAAAATAAATAAATAAAATAAATGTGTGACCTCTTACCTAACTTTTTCTTTTTCCCCCACACGCAAAGCAGAGATATTGGAAAGGAAGAGATTACAAGAGAATAAGCAAGCGCGCAATAGAATAGAGAGTACGTATCAAATCAAAACACTGATGCCAGCAACTGCAAGCTCACTATGCAAACCGCCCATTGTATTCTCCATTGTGTGCCTGCTTACTCTCTTGTAGTCCCTTCCTCTCCAAACTCTATGTAAGGAGTGGGAGAGAAAAAGTCCAAGCGATTTCTGTAGGCAATCTCTCTCTGCACGGCCTTTTGGTTTTTGTCGCCTCATAAAATTAGTCTGTGAAATTGCTGTTTGGTTCAGGGTGATGTGCAAACTCCATTGAGGTAGCAACATGGTTAAAACGATGAGGCTTTCCTTGCGCAGTAAATCTACCTGGTTCTTCTGTACGTATCTTCCAAGTAATCTGGCAAGGGAGACACCTTTCTGATGTTAATTTGCAGCCAAATTTTAAGATGTTCTTGTGCGCTTAGGTGGAGGAATGTCACTTACCAGGACTTGGTGTGGCTTTGACTCTGGATCACACCAAGAATGAGTTTTCAGAAGATGGTGTCAGTGACCTGGTCTGTTTTGTGAGTGGCCTGTTGCTTGGAACGAATGCCAAAGTTCGGACGTGGTTTGGAACTTTTATCCGGAACGGTCAACAGGTGAGAACATCTATGCTTGGTAAGGAAAAGACCATAGCTAATACTGATAGTCTTCCAACGTTTTCTTAAAAACTTCCAGTATTGGAGCATTCGCAACTTCTGGAGGCAAGTTATTCCACTGATTAATTGTTCTAACTGTCAGGAAATTTCTCCTTAGTTCTAGGTTGCTTCTCTCCTTGATTAGTTTCCACCCATTGCTTCTTGTCCTGCCCACAGGTGCTTTGAAGAATAGTTTGACTCCCTCTTCTTTTTGGCAGCCCCTGAGATATTGGAACACTGCTATCATGTCTCCCCTGGTCCTTCTTTTCATTAAGCTAGACATACCCAGTTCCTGCAACCGTTCTTCATATGTTTTAGCCTCCAGTCCCCTCATCATCTTTGTTGCTCTTCTCTTCACTCTTTCTAGAGTCTCCACATCTTTTTTACATCATGGCGACCAAAACTGGATGCCATATTCCAAGTGTGGCCTTATAAAGTGGTATTAACACTTCACGTGATCTTGATTCTATCCCTCTGTTTATGGAGCTTAGAACTGTGTTGGCTTTTTTGGCAGCTGCTGCACACGGCTGGCTCGTATCTAAATGGTTGTCCACTAGGACTCCAAGATCCCTCTCACAATTACTACTATTGAGCAAGGTACCACATGCTGAGTTGGAGTCCAAAAGTCTTAAGGTCACCAAGGTTGGACAACCCTACAGTAGCCCAAACTGGCTTTCTAGGATACTACTATAGGAATATTAAAAATAGGAGAAAATGGCCTTGGCAGAATAGGAAGGGAGATGACCCAGTATTTATACTATAAATCCTATTTTGAATCAACAAATCACAACTGCCAGCTGCCAGGAAGACATTCATCCTAGGAATCCAGGGTCAGCTATGTTTCCCAAAGCACCTGAAGGCAGAAGAAGAGGCAATGGATGGGGACTGATCAAAGAGAGAAGCAACCTAGAACAAAGAGAAATTTGAGAATCTCTATAGACAAACCTAGAACAAAGGAGAAATTTCCTGACAGTGAGAGCAGTTGGCCGGTGGAGCAATTTGTCTCCGGGGGTTGCGGGTGCTCCAAACACTGGAAGTCTTTAAGAGGGAGAGATTGGACAACCATTTGTTGGAAATGGTACCATTTCCCGGCATGGTCCCGGCAAAACCTCTTTTATCTACATGACTTTTATTCACAGTTAGGAGGCCTGTCCAAACAGTTTTTCAAAGGAATATTTATCAACACAGACCTTATCTTGCTTGGAAAGCTGCCAGGTAACTAGTTTCCAAACGCAGGGCAAGGCAAAACTTGGCACAGAGTCTCTCAGAATCACGGAAGGAATGAATTGTTTCCTGCAGAAGCCCACTCCCCGTTCGCTCCTTTTTTGTTTCCTATGGGAGGTGTGGCTTTACTCCTAAGTCGACCCTGCTTTCTTAGTTGTTCTTGTCTTCTGGCTGCTCTGTGCATGCGCACACTGGGAACAACCTCCAGCTGTTCCTCTGCCTCACTGCTGTCTAGCTCCCTCTCTGCTTCTGACGCAGAGCCCACGTCTGAGCTTTCCCCAGCCCCCAGGATTCTGGCCCAAGTTCCTCCCCAACCTCCTCACTGTTTGACTTTGCTGGCTGCCGGCAGGCCACAACACAGGAAATGTCTCCTACATTCTAAGTCGGATCTCTAAATGATCTTTTCACAAAGATCATTTAGAGATCATTTTAGATCATTTTATTTCGATTTCATGACAAATCGAATTGTGAATAGAAGTTATTATAACTTCGATAAGGATGTAAATTAAGATAGTGATAGATAGAAGTAGAATTTGTGTATGGAAGTTAATTAGGATAGAGATACCTATGTAGAAAATCTGTCAGTAGTGTTTAAATGTTGATGTGTTTGTTTTTGTTGTGTGTTACGGTTTTCTATTTTTTGCTCTTTTCTATTTTTTGTATGTATTTTAACGTTTGAAAATTCAATAAATATTATTATTATTATTATTATTATTATTATTATTTTAAAGAAATTTTATTTCGAAAGCCCAGGGGGTATCTGGTGGTGTTCCTGTGTGGCAATAAACCCTAATTCGGGGTTTGCTCAGCTGATCGATGTTTAAAGGGAGCCACGTTTTCCTTCTCTTGTGCAGCGCAAACGGGAGAACATCAGCTCCGTGCTTTGGCAGATGAGGAGGCAGCTGCTCCTCGAACTGATGGAGATTCTGCCCACCGTCCGGAGTTTGCACATCCCCGAGGAGGCCGAGCCAGACATGGAACCCAACATCTCGGTCTATTCTGGGCTGAAGGAGGAACACGTCGTCAAAGCCAGCGCCCTCCTGCGCCTCTACTGTGCTCTGATGGGCATTGCCGGCTTAAAGTGAGCAGCCCTTGATCGTCTTCTGGGGATTTAGTCATCCTACGATGGCCCACGTTTGCGGGTGGGGGTCCCAGGGCTCCCTTTCGTAGCCATTCATGGGATGGCAGCAGCTGAGGTTCAGGACGTGTGGTAGGATTTCTGGGTAAGGTTGTTTGAGGAAAGATCGATATCTTAGTTTGGTCGCATTTTCCCCATCAGTTTCTTAACCTTAAAATGGATGGAATTCAGCTCCCAGAATTCCCCAACCTGTATCAGCGGTGGAATTCAAATTTTATGGGTGTGGCTTGGTGGGCGTGGCTTGCTGGGCGTGGCAGGGGAAGGATACTGCAAAATCGCCATTCCCACCCCACTCCAGGGGAAGGATACTGCAAAATCCCCATCCCACTCCAGGGGAAGGATACTGCAAAATCCCCATTCCCTCCCTACTCCAGGGGAAGGATACTACAAAATCTCCATTCCCACTCCAGGGGGAAGGATACTGCAAAATCTCCATTCCTACTCCACTCCAGGGGGAAGGATATTGCAAAATCTCCATTCCCACCCCACTCCAGGGGGAAGGATTAGGAGCCTGAGTGGCATAGGAGGCTAATGCCTCCTATTAAGGCAGCATTTAACATCCAGCTGCCTGCAATTACTGCGAGTTCTAATCTCACCAGGCTCAAGATTGACTCAGCCTTCCATCCTTTCTAAGGTGGGTAAAATGAGGACCCAATTTGTGGGGGCAATAAGCTGACTTTGTATAAAATATACAAAAGTATGAAGGCTATTGCTTAATGCATTGTAAGCCGCCCTGAGTCTCCAGAGAAGGGTGGCATATAAATATAAATATAAATATAAATATAAATATAAATATAAATAATTTTTTTTTAAAAAGGCTACTGCAAAATCTCCATTCCCACTCCAGGGGGAAGGATACTGCAAAATCTCCATTCCCACCCCACTCCAGGGGAAGGATACTGCAAAATGTCCATTCCCACCCCACTCCAGGGGGAAGGATATTGCAAAATCTCCATTCCCACCCCATTCCAGAGGGAAGGATACGGCAAAATCTCCATTCCCACCCCACTCCAGGGGAAGGATATTGCAGTCTCCATTCCCACTGCACTTCAGGGGGAAGGATACTGCAAAATCTCCATTCCCACCCCACTCCAGGTGGAAGGATACTGCAAAATCTCCATTCCCACCCCACTCCAGGGGAAGGATACTGCAAAATCTCCATTCCCACCCCACTCAGGGGCCAGCCAGAGGTGGTATTTTCCGGTTCTCCGAACTACTCAAAATTTCCGCTACCGGTTCTCCAGAACCTGCTGAATAGAACCCCTGGCCTGTATGTTTTAAGAGGGGTGGAATTCAGCTCTCAGAATTCCCCAGCCAACATGCTTTAAGAAGGTCGAGGACCCCTGATTTAGAAGACCTGTTTTGCAAACGACCCCGGCACTGGGGGAAAATATGCCCTGCCCATAGGATGCAACTGATCCTCTCTTTGTGTCATCCTGCAGGCCGACCGACGAAGAAGCAGAACAGCTACTTCAGCTCATGACCAGCCGCCCACCGGCCACTCCGGCGGGAGTCCGCTTTGTGTCGCTCTCTTTCTGCATGCTGCTTGCTTTCTCTACGCTGGTCAGGTACCCTTTGAGTAACCGGAGTATCCCCTGAAGGAAGGGAAAAGGAGAGAGCCGTTCATTTCATTGTGGGAGAGTGGTGGCCTCAGCTGGGATTGGACGCCATCCCAAGCTTTAAATCCAGAGCGTGATCCCTTTTAAGTTTGGGAGGCTGGCTTTTTCTTTATTTTTATTTATTGGTGAACAGGACAATGGGCGTGGGACAGTGACTTAATTCTCCCAGACTCCCATTTGACCTCCCCATTCCTACAGCAGCAGAATAATCTGCTGCTACGCGTAGTCCTCGACTTATAGTCACAATTGAGCCCCAAATTTCCATTGCTAAGCAAGACAGCAATGAAGTGAGGTTTTGCCCCGTTTTGCCCCCACACCTGATTGCAAGTCAGTTGCTTGCAATCTCTAATCACCGGAGGCTTTCAAGAAAAGACTGGACAGCAACCTGTCTGGAATCGTGTAGAGCCGTGATGGCAAACCTATGGCACGGGTGCCACAGGTGGCACACTGAGCCATATCAGTGGGCACGCGAGCGTTGCTGTAGCTCAGCTCCAGCACTCACGCATGCGCCGGCCAGCTGATTTTTGGGCCTTCCGGTCCCACTGGAAGTTGGGAAATGGGCTGTTTCCGGCCTCCGGAGGGCCTCGGAGGGGTGGGGGGGGGTGGAGAAGGCCGTTTTTGCCCTTCCCAGGCTCCTAGAAAGGCTCTGGAGCCTGGGGAGGGTGAAAAACATGCCTACCGGGCCCACTGTGCCATCACGTGCTAAAAGCGGAGGGGACATGCGCGGTGGCGGGCGCATTGAATTATGGGTGTGGGCACGCACGTGGGCGATCTCCCCGTGCTCTTTTGGCACACGACGGCAAAAAGGTTAGCCATCACTGGTGTAGAGTCTCTTGCTTGAGCAGGGGGTTGGACTAGAAGACCTCCAAAGTCCCCTCCAATCCTGTTATTCTGTCCGACTTCCAGTTCTAACACATTTATCTCTTCAGTACCCCAGAACAGGAGCAGCTGATGGTGATGTGGTTGAGCTGGATGATCAAGGAAGAAGCTTATTTTGAAAGGTTAGAGGCCTTTTCCTACCCTTGCCAACATATACTGTATGCTGTCATATTGTGTGAAGTCTTAGTAGCGCTCTATAAAGCCTTAGTAAGGCCACACCTGGAATACTTAAACCAATTTTGATCACCATACTACAAAAAAGGTGTTGAGACTTTGGAAAAAGTTCAGAGAAGAGCAACTAAGATGATCAAAGGCCTGGAGACTAAAGCATATAAAAAACGTTTGCAGGATTTGGGTCTGGCAAGTCTAAAGGGAAGAATAATTAGGGGTGACATGATAGCAGGATTCCAGTACTTGAGAGGCTGCCACAAAGAAGAGGGGGTTAAAATTATTCTCCAAAGCACCAGAGGGTAGGACTAGAAACAATGGATGGAAACTAATCAAGGGGAGAAGCAACCTGGAATGAAGGAGAAACTTCCTAACAGTGAGGACAGTTAACCAGTGGAACAGCTTGCCACCAGAAGTTGTGGATGCTTTTCATCACTGGAGGTTTTTAAGAAGAGACTAGACAGCCACTTGTCTGAAATGGTATAAGGTCTCCTGCTTGAGCAGAGGGCTGGACTAGACGACCTCCAAGGTCCCCTCCAGCTCTATTCTGATTCTGATTCTGTAATATATTCTCAGTGAAAACTTTTCCTCTTCTCTTCTCCCACCTTCCTTTCCTGACAGCACTTCCGGAGTTTCCGCTTCCTTTGGTGAGATGCTGTTATTGGTCGCCATGTATTTCCATAGCAACCAGCTCAGCGCTATCATCGAACTGGTGTGCTCTACTTTGGGAATGAAGGTAAGTGGTCCAATCCCAGCTGCGGGGTCTGGAGCTGCAGGCTTCGCTGCTGCTCGACTTCCCTAAAGCTGCCTCTACAATCTGTCAAAACTTCAGGTTTAATCCAAGAGTCAGTTTGGTCTAGTGGGGAAGGCACCAACTAGAAAGCAGGTGATGGTGAGTTCTAGTCCCATTTTAGGCTTAAAAGCCAGCTGAGGTGACTTTGGGCCAATCCCCTGAAGACTGGAGGCTAAAACATATGAAGAATGGTTGCAGGAACTGGGTATGTCTAGTTTAATGAAAAGAAGGACTAGGGGAGACATGATAGCAGTGTTCCAGTATCTCAGGGGCTGCCCCAAAGAAGAGGGAGTCAAGCTATTCTCCAAAGCACCTGAGGGCAGAACAAGAAGCAATGGGTGGAAACTAATCAAGGAGAGAAGCAACCTAGAACTAAGGAGAAATTTCCTGACCGTTAGAACAGTTAACCAGTGGAACAACTTGCCTCCAGAAGTTGTAAATGCTCCAACACTGGAAGTTTTTAAGAAGATGTGGGACAACCATGTGTCTGAAGTGGTGTAGGGTTTCCTGCCTAAGCAGGGGGTTGGACTAGAAGACCTCCAAGGCCCCTTCCAACTCTGCTATTCTGAATCATATGTACACAAAAAGAAGCAGATCCAGTTGGAAGGAAGGTCTGTAAAGTTTTTAAGAAGAAACCAGACAACCATTTGTCTGAAATTTTATAGGGTCTTCTGCTTGAGTAGGGGGTTGGACTAGAAAAGGGGGTCCCCAACCCCCAGGCCACAGCTCACTACTGGGACAGGGCCTGCTTGGGACAGGGCCGTGAGGGCGGTGGGTGAGTGCATGCGCGCACGTGAAGCTCGTGCAAGCGGCGCTGTCTTTCACGCACAAAACTTCTCTTGCGTGAGTGGTGGCTACTTGTGTGAGCCTGCGAAGCTCCCTTTGCACGAGCCGGGAGCTTGGCACGCACCTTTGACACAAATGGAGCTTGGCACGCACCTGCTTGCCACCCACAAGGAACCTATTCCCTCTTCCTTCCCTCGCCGGGCCGTCAACCCAGAAAGGTTGGGGACCGCTAGACTAGGAGACCTCCAAGGTCCCTTCCAACTCTTAATTCTGTTATTATTCTGAAAGATCCTCCACACCAGGAGACGGTGAGTTATAGCCTCACCTTAGCTATGAAAGCTGGCTGGGTGACTTTGGGTCAATCAACAGGAGACTGTGAGTTCTAGTCCCACCTCAGCCATGAAAACTGCATCCATAGCAAAGCGACCTCCGAGTTCACTTACGGGCTGTCGCATTTCCTTACTGACTGCTGCAAAAAAAGGTCGTAAAAATTGGGTTTGGTCACGTGGCAGGCTCCCTTACGGTCATATGTCGAGGACTACTTGTGGGGATCGTGCCCTGTAGCAAAAACCCCCAATCTGACAACATTGGTGTTCCTGGTCTCCCTTTATTCCAGATCGTCATCAAGCCCAGTTCTCTAAGTCGCATGAAAACCATCTTCACCCAGGAGATTTTCACCGAACAGGTAAAATCTGTTAACGTGTGCTTTGCTTCCTGAGCCGAATCCTTGTCCTCCGTTGTTCTCCTCTCCTAACTGCTCTGTGCATACATGCATCTGGAACAGGCCCCAGCTGTTCTTCCTCCTCACTCATATCAGCCTCCAAAGGCAGCTGCCTCTCCGGTGGCTGGGAAATGTCGGACAGCCCTGCCTCTATCTCTCTGTGTTCAATACAGAGCATCCATCAGAGCCTTCCCCAGAATCCGGAACTGGCCCAAGTTCCACCCCAACCTCCTCCTCATCCGAGTCGGCCGCCAGCTTTGCTAGCAGTTGGCGGGCCACAACAGGTGGGACGCTAACGCCTTCCTTTCTCCTAGGTGGTGACCGCTCATGCGGTGCGCGTGGCCGTTACGAGCAACTTGAGTGCTAATATTACCGGCTTCCTGCCCATCCATTGCATTTACCAGCTTCTCAGAAGCCGTTCGTTCACCAAACACAAAGTCTCCATCAAGGTGAGTTTGCACCAACAGTTTTGGGTGGGGGAAACGAAGAGAAAATTAAAAGACAAGGATTGTCTGGTTAATCTTCGGTACCTCCAAGAAGGGCTGGGAAAAGATTGCTCTCTGAAAGTGTGGTCCCATAGTACGGGTAGTCCTCGACTTACAGATGTTTGTTTAGCGACCGTTCAGAATTACAACAGGCCACCTTAGGGGTGCAGGTAATCCTTGACTTACAACCGTTTGTTTAGCGACCATTCATAGTTACAACACGAGGTGCTCCCTTGGTGCTCTCTGAGCTTGGCTGTTTTCTTGTAGATGTTTTATGAGCCAAACTAGGTAACATCATCAGTGCTAGAAGGCTGTTTCAAACAGGAAACAATAACCTAATTGAAGAAGTGCCAAGAACACTCTCACCAACAGGAAGGCCAAGCCACTTCTATATAAACAGAGAGCAAACCCCACTCCCTTCTCGCACTGATGTTGTTACTTAGTTGGGTCAAGAAATGTCTGCAAGAACACCAACAAGCTCCGAGAGCATCAAGGACCCCACCGTTCTCCTCCTCCTCCTCCTCCACTCCCTTCTAGCACTGATGATCTTATTTAGTTGGTTCCTGTAGTCTGCAATTTTTCTGGAAACCTGTTCCTACTCCCACACCATTCGAAGAATGTTCATCCCAAATTGCATCGCTAAATAATTCTATTTATTTATTATTATTTGTTTATTATAATTCTATTATCAATAAATAATAATTCTACAGAGGAATTATTGAGCCTGTCACCTGCACCTCTGTAACTGTCTGGTTTGATTCTGCAACCCAACAAGACAGACACAGACTTCAGAGGATCATTAGAACTGCAGAAAAAACCATGGCTACCAACCTGCCTTCCATTGAGGACCTGTCTACTGCACGAGTCAAAAAGAGGGCTGTGAAAATATTTACAGACCCCTCGCATCCTGGACATAAACTGTGTCAACTCCTACCCTCAAAACGACGCTATAGAGCACTGCACATCAGAACAACTAGACACAAGGACAGTTTTTTCTCAAATGCCATCACTTTGCTAAACAAATAATTCCCTCAACACTGTCAAACTATTCACTAAATCTGCACAACTATTAATCTTCTCATCGTTCCCACCACCCATCTCCTTCCACTTACGACTGTATGACTGTAATTTCGTTGCTTGTATCCTTACGATTTATATTGATATTGTTTCCTGATTGCTTATTTGTACCCTATGACTATCATTAAGTGTTATACCTTATGATTCTTGATGAATGTATCTTGTCATTTTATGTACAGAGCATATGCATCAAGACAAATTCCTTGTGTGTCCAATCACACTTGGCCAATAAAGAATTCTACTCTACTCTACTCTACTCTACTCTACTCTTATTCTATTATCTTTCTTATTCTATTCTATTCTATTCTTACTATATTCTATTCTATTCTTACTCTATTCTTACTCTATTCTATTCTATTCTAACCCACCATGTGGAACAAGCTCCCCCCGGAGATACGGACAATCCCAGATCTCCGCGCTTTCCGCCGTGCCCTCAAGACGTTTCTATTCCAGCAGGCTGGCCTGGACTAACCTCTTCTAAAATTGCTCTTATATTTTTAAATCTTAATCTCATAAATTTAGAGTTTTAATTTTAGGTTTAAGACCAAATTATTTAATTGTATTTTAATCAATTCTTTAAAATATTTGTATTATATGTATTTTATCATTTGTCTGTACACCGCCCTGAGTCCCCCGGGAGTAGAGCGGTATATAAATATAATATAATAATAATAATTATTATTATTCTAATTATTCTATTATGCTCTTATTCTATTCTACTCTACTCTACTCTATTCTACTCTATCCATCCCATCCTTCTACTCTACTCTACTCTACTCTACCCTACCCTACTCTACTCTATCCATCCCATCCTTCTACTCTACTCTACTCTACTCTATCAATCCCATCCTTCTACTCTACTCTACTCTACTCTACTCTACCCTACTCTACTCTATCCATCCCATCCTTCTACTCTACTCTACCCTACCCTACCCTACTCTATCCATCCCATCCTTCTATTCTACTCTACTCTACTCTACTCTACATCCCATCCCATCCTTCTATTCTATTCTACTCTACTCTACTCTTCTCTACTCTATTCTAAAGTCTTAAAAAAAAAGGAAAAGAAAAAAACCAGAAAGTCCAGCTGCCTCCTGAAAAAGCACCTCTGAGACAACCACGACCTGGATGAGTGGGAATCTCTACAGACACACATCTGTAGGCACCCATTTTCCTCTTCTTATTCTAGCCAGCTGACTTTTCCTCTTTTATGTCTTTCTCTCTCTCCAGGATTGGATTTACAGACAACTGTGTGAAACGACAACACCCCTCCACCCTCAGTTGCTCCCACTCATCGATGTGTACATCAACTCTGTTCTGACACCTGCCTCTAAATCCAACCCAGAAGCCACCAACCAACCCATCACGGAGCAGGAAATCTTGAATGTTTTCAAAGGACTGACCGGGGTATAAATGAGAAAACAAAATGAATTAACATTTAAGGGTGATGTTAAGCTTGTGGAGGTGTTTCTACTGCAATGATTTTGGTTCTGTTGGGTTTATTTTGTCCTAGACTTGCCTCCAGAAGGGGATCATATAATAACTTCCAACTATAGAAATTGGAGTTTTCAACTTTGGCCACTTTAAGATGGGTGGACTTCCAACTCCCAGAATTCCCCTGCCAGCATGGCGAATTCTGGAGTTGAAACCCACTCATCTTAAAGTAGAGAAACACTGAATTAGATGTATCTCTGGATGTGTCTGATTTACATTTCAACTGGAAGATGTACAGGCTAGCTCCCAGAATTCCCTAGTGTGATCCTGATAGGTTCAAGGTTGACTCATCCTTCTGAGGTCGGGTAAAATGAGGACCCAGATTTTGGGGGGCAAGAGGCTGACTCTGTAAACCGCTTAGGGAGGGCTGTAAAGCACTGTGAAGTGGTATATAAGTCTTAGTGCTATGGCAGGCTAACTCTGCCCACAGTCAGGAGTTCGATCCTGATAGGCTCAAGGTTGATTCATCCATCCATCTTTCCGAGGCTGGGTAAAATGAGGACTCGGATCGTCGGGGGCAATGTGCTGATTCTGTAAACCCCTTAAAGAGGGCTGCCCTTTCCTTCTCTGGGTTCAGCTGCCTCTTACCTGATCGTTGCCTAGTCTGTGGCTCTTCCCTCTGTCTCCCAAGGTCTCTCCCTCATACTATTGACATTTACCACACGATGCACCTTCTGTGATTTTCATCTATAGGGAGGAGACGCTGCTCGCCTGAATCCCCGTTACGGAATCACAGCCCAGCTGTTGGTCCTGTACTACATTCTGTCTTACGAAGAAGCCATCCTGGCCAGTTCAAAGTCTTTGGGTACGAGGCAGAGAATGGGGAGGAGGGGGAGGTTGTCCTCTAGAGAGCCTGAATGGGGTCCTCTAGAGAGCATAAAGACTGCATTAGTTGCAGTCATGTGACTTTTGAATACAAGAAGGCTGTTGTCCCAAAGGTGCTTTTTTCAATAGGCAACTGGACTTTCTGGTTTTTTTCCTTGAAGACATTTCGCTTCTCATGCCAGAAGCTTCTTCAGCTCTGGCTGGATGGAGGGGAATGGAAGGATTTATATGGCTGGTCATTTGCATCCTTTCAGTGTCGGAAAGGTCATTCTTTTGAAGGCAGCAAGGTCCACATTTTGGACAGAGAGGACTGCTGGTTTGAAAGAGGGGTCAGAGAGGCCATCCGTGTCCAAATTGAGCATCCCTCTCTCAACAGAGAGGGAGGGATACGATACCCAAGTGGCCTCAACGACTCTCTAAAAGGATGCAAAGGACCAACTGTCTGCAAGGAAAATAAATCCTTCCATTCCCCCATCATCCAGTCAGAGCTGAGGAAGCTTCTAGGATGAGAAGCGAAACGTCTTCCAAGAAAAACCAGAAAGTCCAGTTGCCTCTTGGAAATAAAAGCACCTTTGGGACAACCCGGACCTGGATGACTGAGAATCTCTATAGACAACAAGGTTGTTGCTGTCTTTTTGTTGTTGTGTCTTGCGCAGCTGCCATGCAAAAGAAGCCCAAGTCTTATTCTCCCGCGCTGATGGATCAGATCCCGATTAAATTCCTCATCCGGCAGGCTCAAGGACTGCAGCAAGAATTGGGAGGTAGGTTCAGCTACCGTTTTGTCATGAGATCCTAGATTTGGAAGGGGCCCTTGAGGTCATTTAGGTTTACCCCCACCCCCCCGCCCCCCGCTGGAGTTTCTGATTAAAACGTTCTGGAATTCTGATTGAAGCATCTCTTGACCGATGGAGTTCTGCGGTCCAGTAATAGAGTCCTTTGTGTTTTCACTCATCATTGGCATCCTTCAGTCTCAAGAGACTATGGTATCGTGCTCTGGAAAGATGCCCTAAAACGGCATCTAGTGTGACTTTAATTACACTAGATGTTTTCACTAGGAGGAAAAAAAAAGGAATAGTTAATCACAACGGCATCCTTGACTTACAACCGGTCGTTTAGTGAGTGTTGAAAGTACCGTGTTTTCCTGAAAATAAGATCCTGTGTTACATTTTTTTTTGAACCCTGAAATAAGCGCTTGGCCTTATTGCCATGCGCTCAAAAGCCCGATTGGGCTTATTATCAAGGGATGTCTTATTTTGGGGGAAACAGGGTATAGGTTTATGGAGTGCCTTCCTATTGGCTGATTAGTGTGTTGATAGCTGGTGATTGGCTGTTTATTTCCTCGTCGTGCCAAGCCCTCGGCTCCTAAGTATTTGATAAGCTGGTGGTAATTTGGCACCTTGTCACTCAACACCAATCAGCCAATAGGAAGTCACCCCATAAACACGACTCACAGAACAGCCCAAAGCACGTATTTCAGTAGAGAGAAATTCCCCGAGGGATGGGCTCCATCAGGAATCCGAAAGCTCGGAAGAGTAAACCTCTGGTCCCAGTGACCGACCCAAATCTGATCTCGGATCATTATTCTGAGTCCTCAGGGAGAGGACTCCCTGAGTCCTCAGGGAGAAGGGCAGTATATAAGTTTT
>WNWU01000013.1:23477868-23497551 GCA_012654045.1 Ptyas mucosa
ATCAGAGGTGGGTTTCAGCAGGTTCTGACCAGTTCTTGAGAACCGGTAGTGGAAATTTTGAGTAGTTCGGAGAATTGGTAGTAATTATTCTGACTGGCCACACCCCCATCTACTCTCTGCCTCCTGAGTGCCAGTTGATTGGGAGGAAATGGGGATTTTGCAGTAACCTTCCCCTGCCACGCCCACCAAGCCATGCCGCGCCCACCAAGTCACACCCACAGAACCAGTAGTAAAAAAATTTGAAACCCACCACTGGTACGGATGGACAAAATGCACCTGACGGCGCGTATTTGCCGGAAGGCTAAAACAAACATGAAAAACACCGATGGCACAATGCAAATGTCAGGTTTCGGCGTAATCTCAAATAAACTTCATTCTCAAACACAAAGTCTTTGATGAATCTCTCATTTATTAAAGAATTTACGATCCGACCTAAACTCATATGCAGCCAAAACTGATTCTCCGAAACCAAACCCCTCCCCTTCTGCCTCACAATATCTCAATGCCCATTGGCCATCTTCCAAGTCAGTCTCTTCTGCCCACTGCTTCAGATCACAGGAATGTCCCCCTCCCTTCATCACCTGGGTAACCCTATCTATTAAGGAAGGGGGAGAAGGACAATATCTCAAATGCCAAGCACTAAATTTCAAACTGTACTGCTCGCTCCGGTTTTTTTTTCTCCTTTCTCCTCTTTGATTATGGCAGCGATGAAAAATGCAATTTAACTCGCTGACAGCAAACATGCCAAATCTCAAAAGTATTTGGTTAGTTTGAAAAGTGAAAACCCCCCCTCTCCCCCGGGGAGAGGAAAATAGCTTTCACTGTCATTGTTCGAATTTAGAACGTAAATTGTTGGAGAGCCAGTTTAAAGCAGGGGCCAGCTTTGCTGGCTGAGGAATTCTGGGAATTGAAGTCCACAAGTCTTAAAGTTGCCAAGGTTGGAGACCCCTGGTTTGAGGCACCAGGCTAGAAAGTGGCACCGTTTTCTCTGTCCATTCCTCCCTCCCCAGGCTTGCATTCTGCCCTGCTGCGCCTCCTGGCAACCAACTATCCCCACCTTTGCATCGTGGACGACTGGATCTGTGAGGAACACATCACGGGCACCGATGTTTTGCTGCGCAAGATGCTTCTGACCAACGCTGCCAAGAAACACTCCCCGGAGCAACTGCAGGAAGGTGGGTCTCCTTAAAAGTAACACTTGAGTGACTTGGTGATGACTCGGGGCACGGCACAGAGATAACACAGGCAGCTGTCAGTTCAAACCGTCCCTTTATTGCTCCACATTTCCCCCAAACGCTCCCAGCTTTCCGGCAAGTCCCAGAGCAAAGTGATGACAAGCCCTCCATACACACCTCAAGCAGCCTCTGGCTCCAAGTAGTCCAGCCCAGCGCTGTGTACACCACAACTGCACAGCAATAAATCCAGCAGGGCAAATCAAGGAGGTCAGGAAGCAAAGGATCGAGGTAATTAAGCCAGAAAGCTAGAAAGAATACTTGTGACCAAGGGGTTGCTGCAACGGTCATAAATGTGAAAAACCAATCGGGATCAATGAGCCACCGTGGCGCAGTGGTTAGAGTGCAGTACTGAACGACTCAATTAAGTAAGCGTACAGAATACAATAGAATAACAGAGTTGGAAGGGACCTTGGAGGTCTTTTGTCTAAAATGCTTAGGCATTTGTTGATAGGTTTCTGCTATCTTCGCTTGCATACATGCTAGTGTCATTAAGATTTATGAGCTGCGGTATGTATGTGGTTTGGTTTTGTTACCGTCTTCTTGGGTTTTTTTTTCTCTTCAGTTTATAATAAAATTTATATATAAAAAGATTATGAGCTGCGGTAGCGCCGTGGTTAGAGTGCAGTACTGCAGGCTACTTCTGCTGACTGCTGGCTGCCTGCAATTTGGCAGTTCGAATCTCACCAGGCTCAAGGTTGACTCAGCCTTTCGTCCTTCCGAGGTGGGTAAAATGAGGAGTCAGATTGTTGGGGGCAAGAGGCTGACTCTGTAAACTGCTTAGAGAAGGCTGTAAAACCACTATGTAGCGATAGATAAGTCTGCTGTTGCCCTTCCTTCCTTCCTTCCTTCTTTCCTTCCTTCCTTCCTTCCTTCCTTCCTTCTCTCCCTCCCTCTCCTTCCTTCCTTCCTTCCTTCCTTCCTTCCTTCCTTCCTTCCTTCCCTCCCTGTGGTTAGAATGCAGTATTGCAGGTTAACTCTGCCCAGTGCCAGCAGTTCAATCCTGACCAGCTCAAGGTTGACTCAGCCTTCCATCCTTCCAAGGTGGGCAAAATGAGGAGTCAGATTGTTGGGGGCAAGAGGCTGACTCTGTAAACCCCTTAGAGAGAGCTGTAAAAAGCACTGTAAAGCAGTATATAAGTGTTAAGTGCTATTGCTAAATCACTATCTTCGGTGCCGTTGTCACTTCGAACAGTCATTAAACGAGTGGTTGTAAGTCGAGGATTACCTGTGCTGATTTTCCCAGCATAAGATGCCAGAAATAAAAAACGAGGCACCTCGGTGGAGGTGTAAAGCCCTGTGAGGTAGGCCAGGGATGGGCAAATGTGGCCCTTTTACAACCTGTGGACTTCAACTCCCAGAATTCCTGAGACAGACAAGCTGTCTCAGGAATTCTGGGAGTTGAAGTCCACAGGTTGTAAAAGGACCATAGTTGCCCACCCCTGAGGTAGGCCAAATCAAACTTGAGTTTTTTTTCAACATCTTTTTTTTTTTTTTAGCTTTCTCAGCGCTGCAAGGGACTCACACTCAGGTCCTGCAGATTTTGGAGCACCTAACGCTCCTCTCGGCTGCCGAATTAATTCCTTACGCCGAGGTGTTGACATCCAACATGCACCAGCTGTTCCATCCTGGAGTCCCACGGCGAATCCTCCAGACGGTCAACAGGATTTGGATGGCGTTGAATATGGTCATGCCGCGAAGGTGGGTGGTCTGGCTTGAGCTTCACCTGGAGATGTTAGGAAGGTAGCGATGGTAGCAATGGAGCGCCGTTGCCGATCGAATGGGATATTTGTAGCTCGGGGTTGAACTAGGGCCCTTGGTGCTCCCCGCGTTTGGTGGTTTTCTTGCAGGCGTTTTATGACCCAACTAGGGAATAGCGTCGGGGCTAAAAAGAGAGGAGGAGGAGGACTGTGAGGTCCTTGGTGCTCTCTGAGCTTGCTTGTTTTCGTGCAGACGTTTCGTGACCCAACTACATAACATCATCAGTGCCAGAAGGGTTTGCTCTCTGTTTATATATAGGTTTACCCTGTCCGTGTTCGCGTCCCTTGATTGTTTACAGATAGATGGATGGATAGATGGAAGGAGAGAGGGTCCTTGGTGCTCTCTGAGCCTGATTCAGTGGTGGGTTGCCCCTGGTTCGGACCGGTTCTATAGAACCGGTAGTAAAACCGGCGGGAGGCTCCGCCCACTGACCCCGACGTCATCAGAACACTTCTGCACATGCGCAGAAAGCGTGCGGCCCCGTTGCGAACTGGTAGTAAAGGTAGGTAGAACCTGCCTTTGGCCTGGTTGTTTTCTTGCAGACGTTTCATTACCCAACTAGGTAACATTATCAGTGCTAGAAGGGAGGAGGGTTTGAGAGGAGGAGGAAGAGGGGGACTGTGGGGTCCTTGGTGCTCTCTGAGCTTGCTTGTTTTCGTGCAGACGTTTCGTGACCCAACTAGATAACATCATCAGTGCCAGAAGGTTTTGCTCTCTGTTTATATATAGGTTTACCCTGTCCTTGTTCGCGTCCCTTGATTGTTTACGGATAGATGGAAGGAGAGAGGATTCTTGGTGCTCTCTGAGCTTGGTTGTTTTCTTGCAGACATTTCATGACCCAACTAGGTAACATCATCAGTGCTAGGAAGGGGAAGGAGGAGGATTGTGGGGTCCTTGGTGCTCTCTGAGCGTTCTTGTTTTCGTGCAGACATTTCATGACCCAACTAGATAACATCATCAGTGCTAGAAGGGAGTGGGACTTGCTCCCTATTTATATGCAGGCTTGGCAGTCTTGGTAGCCCATAGCATTGGGATTTGGATTTTAGAATTTGGAATTTGGATTTGGAATTTGAAATTGGATTTACAATTGGAATAAGTTATTAGCCAAATGTGATTGGATACAGAAGGAATTTGTTTCCGGTGCATAAGCTCTTGAGTGTACATACAAACAACAAGGTAATATAATCACTGTACATATAAGCATACAAACCACAAGTATATACAAAGGACAAGTGTACATACAGAAAAGGTAATATGATCATAAGATACCAATAGGAGAAGGTGGTAGAAAAGATGAGAAGGATAATAGTAATACAGCCATACTACATGGGTAAATATCCTTAGGCGTAAGAGAGAGTTGTGAGAATTAGGTGTTCAGCAGAGTGATGGCACCGGGGTTTCTATCTAGCTGTTTTGGCATGCAATGCCCTATAGCGCCATCCTGAGGGGAGGAGTTGAAACAGTTTGTGTCCCGGATGTGAGGGATCTGTAGATATTTTCTCAGCCCTCCTTCTGACGCTCCTAATATACAGGTACTCACTGGAAGGCAGGCTGGTAGTCATTGGGGTTTTTTGCAGTCTTAACTACCTGCTGAAGTTTCTACCTGTCCTATTTGGCTCAATTGTGGCCGTAAGTTGAGGACTACCTGTTATTCCTTTGTAGAACTGTATCAGCAACTCCTGGGGCAGATTAGGCTATTGTTTAATGTTAGCTTGTTTGCCTTGAGTTGGTAGCTTCTTCTTCTTCTTACTTCTTGATTGTTGGTCTGGTATTAATCTGAAAGGGCAAGCCAGATTCCTGTAGTATGTAGGTAGTCCTTGACTTAACGACCACACCTGAGCCCAAAACCTTTGTCGCTATGCGAGACATTCGTTAAGTGAATTTTTACCCCGTTTTATGACCTTTCTCATCACAGTTCTTAAGTGAATCACTGCAGTAGTTAAATCTGTAGCACAGTTGTTAAATGAACCGGGCTTCCCCGTGGATTCTGCATGTCAGAAGGTCGCAAAAGGCGATCACGTGACACACCCCTTGCCCCCCAAGACACTGCAACGGTCATAAATGTGAGTCAGTTGCCGACTCACTTCTCCATTCTAATCACCTGAACACGGGGATGCTGCAGCCGTCGTCCGTGTGAAAAACGGCCTTAAGTCACTCCTTTCAGTGCCGTTGTCGTTTCAAACAGTCCCTAAATAGACTGTTGCTGTTCTGCCCCAGCTACGGACCCAAAGAACGCAGCACACACAAAGTCTGTACAAACCTTAGTTTACTAAATAAACCAGTTTTTTTACAACAACGGCTGTTAATTAACTGCATTAACAGCCGCCAAGAATTCAAAGAATAATAACTGAAAGCTTACTGTGGTTGGTGGAATGCCCAGAAGCAATTTGCAGGAAGCTGATAAGATAAGCAAGACAAGACACGAAGGTATGTGAACAAAGTTGTTCCCTGCAAATTGCCTCAGTTGTCGTCCTTCCTTAAATAGGCTAAGGGAGTGGCCAATTAGCCCCAAGCCTTACTCTCGAGGAGACCTCCTCCTGAGGAGCCACTCCTGCCTTTTGGCAGCTCTGTGCGCCCGTGCATGGAGAAGAGGCTCCTCCTCTTCATCCTCTTCACTTATGGGAGCTTCTGGAGGTTCTGAATTCTCCAGCCTCCTCACTGTCCGACTCGAGCGCCAGCTGCACAGGCTGCTGGCACAGCACCACACCAGCCTCCTCGCTGTCGGAATCAGCTACGAGCTGCACAGGTGGCGTACGGGCCACAACAGTTGCAAATCGAAGACTACCTCTATATAGGTAGCAATAACAAACCAGGTATTCCTGATTCTTTGCACCTGATGGTTCCTCCAGGTGATTCCTTCTCCCTATTCCACCTGGTTGGCCAGTGGAAGAGTGAGATATGTTCTAACCTGGGCTTTGCCCTGATGTAGCCTGGCAGTTCTGGAAATTCTTATATTTACAGCTGTTTTTTTTCCTCCAGGTTGTGGGTAATGACAGTGAATGCCCTGCAGCCATCCGGCAAAGCAGTCCGACAGCAGAAGTACACCCAGAAAGACCTTCTCATTGATCCCCTGATTGTGTTAAGGTGTGATCCAAGGGTTCACAGGTAAGGCTGTTTCCCCCCGTTTCCTCAACCACAACGTGGTGACCTTGATTTCTCTCACAGGGCGCAACCAACCACAAACACGCAGCATTTCAAAAATCGCATCAAGTCCGGGTAGTACGGTTTGTCCTTGACCTATTTATCTATCTATCTATCTATCTATCTATTTATTTATTAGATTTGTATACCGCCCTACTCCCGAAGGACCTCAGGGCGGTGAACAGTTAAACGATAAATACAGAATGCAGATATTCAGAAACCGATTAAAAATACAATTGAATAGTTTGATTTAGAATGGAATTAAATTAAACATCTCAAATTTATAGGGTAGATTCAGATTTAAAGGATTTAAAAGTGGTTTTAAGGGAGGTTAGGTCAAGCCGGCTTGCATGAATAGGAATGTTTTGAGGGCCCGGCGGAAAGCCCGAAGATCTGGGATTTCCGAGGGCAGCTCGTTCCAGATTGTGGGTGCTCCCACAGAGAAGGCTCTCCCCCTGGGGGCCGCCAGTCGACATTGTTTGGCCGACGGCACCCTGAGAAGTCCCTCTCTATGGGAGCGTACTGGTCGGTGGGAGGCTATTGGTGGCAGAAGGCGGTCTCGTAGATACCCCGGTCCTAAGCCATGGAGCGCTTTAAAGATGGTAACCGAAACCTTGAAGCGCACCTGGAAGACCACAGGGAGCCAGTGCAGCTCGCGCAGGAGGGGAGCCACATGGGAGTGCCACGCTGCTCCCATAACGACCCGCGCGGCTGCATTCTGGACTAACTGGAGCCTCCGGATGCTCTTCAAGGGGAGCCCCATGTAGAGAGCATTGCAGTAGTCCATGCGGGAAGTGACAAGGGCATGAGTGACTGAATTTAACGAGTCCCGATCTAGAAAGGGACGCAACTGGCGTATCAGGCGGACCTGATAAAAAGCTCTCCTGGCCACAGCTGTCAGATGTTCTTCTAAAGACAGCTGTGAGTCTAGGAGGACACCTAGATTGCGAGCCCTCTCCATGGGGGCCAATGACTCACCCCCAATAGTCAGTGATGGTGCCAACTGACTATAACGGGATGACGGAAACCACAGCCACTCGGTCTTGGATGGGTTTAGCCTGAGTCTGCTCCTCCCCATCCAGATCCGTACAGCCTCCAAGCACCGGGACATCACTTCAAGGGCATCATTGGGGTTGCTCAAACCTCAAACCTATGATTGAGCAATTGAGCCCAAAATTTCTCTTGCCGAGCCGGTTGAGTGGTTAAAGCGTATTTTGCTTCGTTTTAAGACCTCTGGTTAAGTGAATCGCTTGCAGTTGTGTGAAGTTAGCGACACGGTTGTTAAGCGAATCTGGCTTCTCCTTGGGCTTTGCTTGTCAGAAGGTCATAAAAGGGGATCATATGACCCTGGGACCAGAGGTGGGTTTCAGCAGGTTCCGACCAATTCTGGAGAACCGGTAGCGGAAATTTTGAGTCGTTCGGAGAACCGGTAGTAAAAATTCTGACTGGCCCCGCCCCCATCTATTCTCTGCTTCCCGAGTCCTAGCTAATAGGGAGGAAATGGGGATTTTGCAATATCCTTCCCCTGGATTGGGGAGGGAACGGAGATTTTACAGTTTCCTTCCCTTGGAATGGGGTGGGAATGGAGATTTTACAATATCCTTCCTCTGCCATGCCCACCAAGCCACACCCACCAAGCCACACCCACAGAACCGGTAATAAAAAATGGCAAAAATCTCCGCATATCTTAAAGATTACTCAAATGAAAGATACATAAAGGAGTGGAGAAGATGGATAGACTATATTCAAAACAAATACTGTAATAAGAAATTTCAATTAGCTTATGAATGAAATATTTTGTAGAAATTGTTATATTAAGTAGAATACTGTTGTTTTATTACTAGGAGTTAAAGATCAAGGTTAATAATGACTTATTATATTGTTAGCTAATTATAGCTTTGAGTTTGTACATGTAATACCCTGAGCTAATCCCAGGAAGTCAAAGGGGGGAGGGGGGAGGGGTGGAAGGGGAGGGATAGGGAGGGGGGAGGGGAAGGGAGAAATTTTTTTTTGTATAATTTGTAAAACTTTTCAATAAAAAAAAAACAATCGAAACCCACCCGTGTGGGACATTTGCAGCTGCCACAAATAGGAGTCGCTTGGTAAGCGTCTGAATTACGATCACATGAATGAGAGGTCATAAGTGTGAAAACTGATCATAAGTCCCTTTTTTCCCCAGTGCTGTTTTAACTTTGAACGGTTGCTAAACGGGACTGCCCGTAGACCTCTGTTCTCTTCTTCTCTCTCCCGCCTTCTATTTCTTTCCCCTGTTTGTATCTCCTCAGGTGTCCGCCTCTGATGGATATCACCCTCCATATGCTGAATGGCTACCTGCTGGCTTCAAAAGCCTACCTGAGCGCCCACCTCAAGGAAACGGCCGATCAGGACGTCAAGCCTTTGCAAAACAACGTAACGGGCTTGGAAGGCCCCGAAGTGACGCGGGAAGAACTGAAAAACGCATTGCTAGCAGCCCAGGTAATCTTACAAACATTTGACAGCTTAGCTGCTGGGGAGACTGGTTGAGAACCGTTTGGCCTGAAGCGGAGTTTTCAAGATGTTCCCTAATTTGGATAATGAAAACAGCCAAGCTCAGAGAGCACCAAGGAGCCTTCATTTTATCCCACCTTTATTACTTTATAAGTAACTGAAGATGGCGAATATACTTAATATTCCTTCTTCCTCCTAATTTCCCCAAAAGAGCAACTCAGTGAGTTGGGTGGGGATAGAGAGAGAGAGAGAGAAGGAGGAGGGAGGGAGAGAGAGAGAGGGAGGGAGGGAGAGAGAGGGAGCCCAAAGTCACCGACCCAGTTTTCATGCCTAAAACGGAACTCACCATCTCTTGGTGATCGGCCCAAAGTCATCCAGCTGGCTTTGGTGCTTAAGGTGGAACTAGAATTCACTGTCTCCTGGTTTCTTTGAATCCTACTGTCAAGTTTGAAACTTGGACAACTACGTGCCAACTACATTTCAACTTGCCAGTAGAGTAAGCATGTGGGGAGGTGTTGCTTTAGGTTAGCTGGAGAAACAAAACTTCCACAATTCTTGGTGGCACAGTGGACTGTTATTAAGATCAGCTGCTTGCAATTACTGCAAGTTCAAATTCCACCAGGCTCAAGGTTGACTCAGCCTTCCATCCTTTCTAAGGCGGGTAAAATGAGGACCCAGATTGTGGGGGCAATAAGCTGACTTTGTATAAATATACAAAAGTATGAAGGCTATTGCTTAACGCACTGTAAGCCGCCCTGAGTCTCCGGAGAAGGGCGGCATATAAATCAAATTTAAAAAAAAAAAAATTCCACTGAAGATGGTGAGAGCCTGAAACCTTTTCAAGGACTTCGTACCGGGTGTGGAGTTGAAGCAGACGGTTCCCATAGCAAAGTGTACTTGTTTACATGGATGATGTGAGAGGTTGGGGGTTTGGCTGGGGAAATTCTTGTTTAATTCTATGAGCTGGCATCTGGGAACCTCAGAGTTAGTTTTGCTTCGACATTACCAGTCAGTGTATTCAGTAAACAGTAAGCTTTTTGGAAACGAAATGAACTTGGAGTTTTATTTGTATTCTCGAGCTGGATATTGACTCCTAATTGCGTTCCATCATGAGCCATGGCCTAGTCTCAACCTACTTGGTTGCTCTTGACTTACCTGTCATTCCCCCGTCAGAGTCTGAGACAGAAGACAAACAGCTGACAGAGCGGGAGAGTGGCTCCATTGGCTGTGGAGGAAACTGGGGAAGGGCAAAGTCAGGCTGGGCAGAGCAGGGGAGAGGTAGAACAAGGGAGGGGGGTTTCAGATGGAGACCAAGGCCCACCCCCTCCTCATTCTAGGGCACGCAGGGAAGAACGCAGAAGAGAGCAATGTGGGTTGCGTGCCTTATGAGGAAGGAAAGGGCCCCGATTCCCTTCACAAGGCACACCTGCGGGATGGAGTTTAAAGGAGAGGCAGTTGGGAGGGGCGTTTGTCGGGAACAAATGCTGAATTCATCTAGTGTTGAGAGTTGTGGCCTGCGTTCCTGGCATTCCTCCTGACTGTTTGAATTAGTGCCGTTATTCTTCGCTTCTGGGACTCCTTATCTTGCCCTGCTGGAGTGATTGCAGTCATTCTGCTTACAGCATTTGGACTGGAGTATCTGCAGCCAGAAGCTGCTGCAGGTTTGTGGGAGAGTTTTTCTCCAGGCCAGAGAGTAAACGGGACGTTGGGGGCAATGTTGGTGCCAATAAAGGGACTCCTACCGGTTCTCTGGCTGTGTTGCCTTCGTGCCACGCTCCGGCTCATCACATTACCTTTTTCCAGGATAGTGCTGCGGTGCAGATCCTTCTGGAAATTTGCTTGCCTTTGGAAGAAGAAAGCTCTCCAGGCAGGAAGTCCAGCAGACTGTTAAAGAACCAGCCGGGAAGTGCCTCACGCAGTCCTCCAAACAAGCAGTTCAAAGAGGAAGAGGAGGAGGAGGAGGAGGAGAAGGAAGGAGGAGACGGAGAGGAAGTAGAAGACAGCCTCCTCTGCAACTTGAGAGAAGTCCAGTGCCTGGTTTGCTGTCTTGTGCACCAGATGTTCATCGCCGACCCCAACATTGCTAAGCTGGTTCACTTCCAGGTGTGTGTTTGTGTTTTCAGCTGTTCTTTGGACAACTTGGCTGCTCATGCCATGCCAGACCATGCGTGCCATAGGTTCGGATGGCATGCGCGCCATTAACCAGAAAACTGGCTTTCTGGTGTGCATGTGCGAGCCAGAAACCAGAAGTTCAATTTCAGGTGCGCGCATGTCCACTGGGCAGCTCCTCTTCCGGGTCGCGTCCCAGACGAGTGCACGCGCTCCCTTTTCGGCACTTGGTGCCAAAACGGTTCGCCGTCACTGATCTATAGCTTTCAACGTGTGTGTGGGTAGGTGTTTCCTGGCATCTGCCACTTGAGCTCAAAGTGCCATCAGTTAAATATATCAGATAACACAGAGAATCCTTGAGTTACGACCCTAATGACCAACCCGTTTTATGACTGTTAACAACTTACGACCATAATGGGCAAGGTCCATTACAGTCGTAACTTGAGGACCACCTATTTGGCATTTTCTTGACTGGGGTATTGTTTACTTGATTGTTGGCCTGACGTTACCCTTGGAGTTAATCTATGCCATGGGTGTCAAATTCGCGGCCTCACGCTGCTTTCATGTGATGTTTCGCGACATTTTTTTTTCTTTCGTGGAGCTGGGATGGGAGTGGCCTGCGCGTGACACATCCGGCCCGCGTGCTGCCAGTTTGACACCCCTGATCTGATCTGATTGCTGGTGGAGAGGTGCTGGAGATTTTTTGTTCTCTTTTGGGCTGGTTGATTGTCCCTTTTCAGAAGAGAAGAATAGAAGAGGAGAGGAGAGGAGAGGAGAGGAGAGGGAATAGGAATAGGAATAGGAATAGGAATAGGAATAGAATAGAATAGAATAGAATAGAATAGAATAGAATAGAATAGAATAGAGGAGAGGGAATAGGAATAGGAATAGGAATAGAATAGAATAGAATAGAATAGAATAGAATAGAATAGAGGAGAGGGAATAGGAAGAGAAGAGAAGAGAAGTGAAGTGAAGTGAAGAGAAGAGAAGAGAAGAGAAGAGAAGAGAAGAGAAGAGAAGAAATAGGAATAGAATGGAATGGAACGGAACGGAACGGAACAGAACAGAACAGAATAGAATTCTTTATTGGCCAAGTGTGATTGGACACACAAGGAATTTAATTTGTCTTTGGTGTATATGCTCTCAGTGTACATAAGGAGAATAAAATACATTCATCAAGAATAAAAAGATACACTTAGTGATAGTCAAGGTTACTAATAAGCTATCAAATGGTACTAGGAAACAAATAAAAACAATATAAATTGAAAGATACAAGCAACATGGTTATGGTCATAAGTGGGAAGAGATAGATACTAGTAAGGAAGAGAAGAATAATAGTAATACAGTCTTAGTAAATTATTTGACAGTGTTGTGGGAATTAGTTGTTTAGCAGAGTGATGGCATTTGGGAAAAAACTGTTATTGTGTCTAGTTGTTCTGGTTGTTTTGAGGGTAGGAGTTGAAACAGTTTATGTCCAGGATGCGAGGGGTCTGTAGATATTTTCACAGCCCTCTTTTTGACTCGTGCAGTAGACAGGTCCTCAATGGAAGACAGGTTGGTATTAATTGTTTTTTTTCTGCAGTTCTAATTATCCTCTGAAGTCTGTGTCTGTCTTGTTGGGTTGCAGAGCCAAACCAGGCAGTTATGGAGGTGCAGATGACAGACTCAATGATTCCTCTGTAGAACTGGATCAGCAGCTCCTTGGGCAGTTTGAGCTTCCTGAGTTGGTGCAGAAAGAACATTCTTTGTTGTGCTTTTTTGATGACGTTTTTGCATAGTCTATAGATCTTGTTAAAGACACCAGAATATAAACCGACGGCAAACAGCACTCCTTACTAGCATTGATGATGTTACTTAGTTGGGTAATGAAACGTCTGCAAGAAAACAACCAAGCTCAGAGAGCACCAAGAACCCCTCTCGTCAGCCCTGAGCTACAAATATTCTCCTTTGGTTTTGCTTAGAAACAGGTAGGGGTAAGCCAGATTTCTCACATGGGCCATTTTTTCTTCCCTTTCTCTCTCCCAACAGGGCTACCCTTGTGAGCTGCTTCCCCTAACCGTGGCCGGCATCCCCTCAATGCATATCTGCCTGGACTTCATCCCCGAACTGATTGCTCAGCCTGAACTGGAGAAACAGGTACTGGCTCACGCGGCTGCCTCCCACCCGCTTCTCCTTCCCGTATGTGTGGGTCTGCGTCTTAGATCAGGGGTTTATTCGAGTATAAGCCGCCCCGAGTATAAGCCGAGGAACCACAAAAAACTGGAAAAACTTTTTGACTCGAATATAAGCCTAGGGTGGGAAATGCAACAGCTACTGGTAAATTTCAAAATAAAAATAGATACCAATAAAATTACATTAATTGAGGCATCAGTAGGTTAAATGTTTTTGAATATTTATTTCAAAGAAAAACAGTAAACTAGCTCTGTAAGTGCATAGTGTAAACTACACTATAACTAAATTACACAAGAGAATGTAGTATATATATCAAAAATAATTCAATAACAATTTAATCTGATACATTGGGTTAAGGGATATAGGGCTTGATCTAATTTCAGGCAAGTTCAAGCCTCTGTTAAGAGATACCTGCATTCTCTCTCTCTCTCCCTTTCTTTTTTCTCTTTCTTTTTTCTCTTTCTTTCTTTGTCTCTTTCTTCTCTCTCTTTCTTTTTGGCCTTAGCAAGCCTCCTTGCAGCCCCTGGAAACCCCCCCCCCACGCCCCATTTTGGCCTCTCTGCAGCCCCTGGAAGCCAAAACGGGTTGCAGGAAAAAAGGAATTTTTTCCTCACTCGAATATAAGCCGAGGGGGGCTTTTTTCAGCATTAAAAATGTGCTGAAAAACTAGGCTTGTACTCGAGTATATACAGTAATTTGTTTTCAACCCAATCTGGAAGAGTGGCCCTGTCCCAAGCCCCCTCAGTGAAGCAATGTTCCCTAGTCGGTCCCCAGGAAGTACCGTATTTTTTTGGACTATAAGACGCACCGGAGTATAAGACGTACCAAGATTTCAAAGAGGTAAACAAGAAAAAAAATGTTTTTGCCCTTCCCGGCCCCCAGGAGCACTCTGCAGGCCTCCCAAACCCTCTGCAGGCCCCGTTTTTCACAAAAACGGGATGCGCAGAGGGTTTGGGAGGCCTGCAGAGTGTTCCTGGGGACTGGGGAGGGCAAAAGCACGACGCATGTGGGGTTTGGGAGGCCAAAAACAGGCCCTTTTTTTCTTAAAAACAGGATGTGCAGAGGGTTTGGGAGGCCAAAAATGGGATGCGCAGAGGGTTTGAGAGGCCTGCAGAGTGCTCCTGGGGGCTGGGGAGGGCAAAAAAGGCCCCATTTTTGGCCTCTCAAACCCCCCACGCGTTGCGGTTTTGCCCTCCCCAGCCCCCAGGAGCACTCTGCAGGCCTCCCAAACCCTCTGCAGGCCCCGTTTTTCAGCAAAAACGGGACACGCCGGGCAGGGTTTCAGGAGGCCAAAAATGGCTGTATTCTGTGTATAAGACGCACCAACATTTCCACCCTCTTTTAGGGGAGAAAAAAGTGCATCTTATACTCCGAAAAGTACGGTAAGCATCTTTTTGGTCTTAGCACCTGTTTTGTGAAACAGCTTTCCCCAGGAACGTAGACGTCCCCAAATCTATTGGCCTCTTGCAATAGAGCCCCAAATCTATAGACATTTTCTAAGTATAAATCAAGGACTGCTTGTATAGCTAGTCCTCACTTTACGACCGCCATTGAGCCCAAAAGTTATGTTGCTCAGTGAGAAGTTTGTAAAGTGAGTTTTGCTCCCATTTTATGACTTTGCTCGCCACGTTTGTTAAGCGAATCACTGCGGTTGTTAAAGGAGTAACACCGTTGTTAAGTGAATCTGGTTTCCCCCGTTGATTTGGCTTGTCGGAAGGTTGCAAAAGGGGATCACACGACTCCGGGACACTGCAACCGTCATAAATATGAGTCCGTTGTCAAGCATCTGAATGTAAATCACGTGACCAGGGGATGCTGCAAGGGTCATAAATGTGAAAAAAATGTCCCTAAGTCACTTTTTTCAGTGCCGTTGTAACTTTGAATGGTCACTAAATGAACTGTTGTAAGTTGAGGATTATCTGTACTTGGAACATCACATTTTAGGGTACCACCCATCTCATTCTGTAATACAGACCATCAGTATGCTTCTCCGAGGATTAAAATCTCGCCATGGGCCTCTTTGCTGGCTCAATCAAACTATAGGTAATCCTCAACTTACAACAGTTCATTTAGTGACCACTTGAAGTTACAACGGCACTGACAAAAGTGACTTGTGACCACTTTTCACACTTACAGCCATTGCAGCATCCCTGTGGTCACATGATAAAAATTCAAACATTTGGCAACCGACTCACATTTATGACGGTCGCAGCCTCCCGGGGGTGGGGGTCACGTGATCCCCATTTTGCCACCTTCTGGCCAGCCAAGTCAATGGGGAAGCCAACCTCACTTAACAACCATGTTACTAAGCGAAGAACTGCAGTGATTCCCTGTTCTGCCCCAGCTACGGACCCCAAAGAACGCAGCACACATGAAGTCTGTACAAACCTTAGTTTACTAAATTAAATCAGTCTTTTTCAAATAAAGGCTGTTAATTAACTTTCTTAACAGCCTACAAGAATCCAAAGAATAAATAGTCATAATCTTACTATGGTTGGCAGAAAGCCCAGAAGCAATTTGCAGGAAACTGATAAAAGAACTAAGATCAAGACACGAAGGAGAGTGAATGAAGTTGTTCCCTGTAAATTGCCTCAGTTGTTGTCCTTCCTTAAATAGGCTAGGGGAGTGGCCAATTGGCCCCAAGCCTTATTCTCGAGGAGACCTCCTCCTGAGGAGCCACTCCTGCCTTTTGGCAGCTCTGTGCGCCCGTGCGTTGAGAACAGGCTCCTCCTCTTCTTCCTCTTCACCCATGGAAGCTTCTGGAGGTTCTGAAGGCCCTGGCTGAATCTCTGCCTCTGGCACCACATCTTCTCCAGCCTCCTCATTGTCCGACTCGAGTGCCAGCTGCACAGGCTGCTGGCGCAGCACCACACCAGCCTCCTTGGTGTTGGAATTACCTACTAGCTGCCCTTAACAACAGTGATGAGAAAAGCCGTCAAACGGGACAAAACTCACTTAACCAATGTCTCGTTTAGCAACATAAATTTCGGGCTCAATTGTGGTCATAAGTCGAGGTCTACCTGTAGCTCCTTTTAAAGATCTTTCTTGACTGCTTTTCTGGTTTTGCTTCTCCCTTTCCAGATATTCGCTATCCAGCTGCTTTCTTACTTGTGCATTCAATATGCGCTACCCAAGTCTCTGAGCGTGGCACGTTTGGCTATCAACGTCATGGGAACCCTGCTGACAGGTAAGCCAGGTTAGCCCTGGAAAGTCTGGCCCTGGAACCTACCATATTTTTCAGACTATAAGATGCACCTGACTATAAAACGCACCTAAATTTAGAAGAGGAAAACAACAACAAAAAATGTTTTTGGCGTCCCTTTTTGGGGGGCCTTTTTTCGGCCCTTTTCCAGCCTTCTTTTGGCCCGTTTTTGGGGCTTGTTTTTGAAATTTGAAGTTTATTTAATTTGTATACCGCCCTCGGGGCGGTGAACAGCCATAAATAAAACATATAAATACAACATTTTAAAACCCACTAAAATCCAATTAAATAAATTTGGCCATAGAAATATTAAAACCCCAATAATTTAAAACAAATTAAAATTTATAGTATTAATTAGAAAAGGGGAATCAGGCCAGGCCTGCTTGACGAAATAAAAAGGTCTTAAGAGCGCGGCGAAAGGTGCGTAGGTCTGGGATCCTCTGAATCTCCGGAGGGAGCTCATTCCAGATAGTAGGTGCCCCCACAGAGAAGGCTCTCCCCCTGGGGCCGCCAGTCGACATTGTTGGGCCGACGGCACCCGGAGGAGGCCCTCTCTATGAGAGCGTACCGGCCGGTGGGAGGCCACTGGTGGCAGGCGGTCTCGTAAATTACCAGGTCCTAAACCATGGAGCGCTCTAAAGGTGGTAACCAAGACCTTGAAGCGCACTCGGAAGACCACCAGGAGCTAGTGCAGCTCGCGCAAGAGCGGTGTCACAAGAGAGCGCCATGTCGCTCCCGTAACCACCCGCGCGGCTGCACTCTGCGCCAGTTGGTGCCTCCGGGTGCTCTTCAAGGGGAGCCCCATATAGAGAGCATTACAGTAGTCCAGGCGGGAAGTGACAAGGGCATGAGTTTTGAGAGTTAAAAGCCTAGAAAACAGGCTGAAAAAAGCTTTAAAAATGGGCTGAAAAAAGCCTCGAAAACAAGCCAAAATAAGCCCTGAAAATGAGCCAAAAAAGCCTCGAATACGGGCCCAAAAAAGCCCCTAAAATGGGCCAAAAAACCCCCTCAAACATGGGCCAAAATAAGCCCCAAAAATGGGCCAAAAAAGCTTCAAATTCAGGCCAAAAAAAGCCTCAAAAGCGGGGTGAAAAAAAAGGCCCGAAAGGCTGAAAAAGCCCCAGAAACAGGCCAAAAAAAGGCCTGAGAAAGGCCCGAAAACGGGGCTTACAGAGGCTGGTGGGTGGGCGGGGCTTCGGCAATATTCAGCCTATAAGACACACAGACATTTTCACCCCCTTTTGGGGTGCATCTTATAGTCCGAAAAATACAGTAGTTAGTGCTGGAAAGTCAAAAGGGAATTTCTGTCTGTATGATTCCATTTCTGGAACCAAATCTCTACTTGTAGTGAGGAGAATGTAGCACCCACTTCATCCTTCCTGGTGAGTGAGTGGCATTGCTTTCCCCAATCTATTTACATTGTCTGTCATTATGAATTACTATGTATATACAGGTAGTCCTTGACTTACAATAGTTTAGTTCGAAGTTATAATGGCACTGAAAAAAATGGCTTCTGACCGTTGCTCATGGATACAACCTTTGCAGCACCCCCGTGGTCATGTGATCAAAATTCAGTTGCTTGGCAACTGACTCGTATTTATGATGGTTGCAGTTTCCCGGGGTCATGCGATCCCCTTTTGCGACCTTCTGACAGGCAAAGTCAATGGGGAAGCCAAACTCACTTAGCAACCATGTTAATAACTTAACAACTGCAGTGATTCACTTTAAAACAGTGGCAACAAAGGTCATAAAATGGGGCAAAACTCACTTAACAGATGTCTTGTTAAGGATATTCTTGGCTCATAACCGATGCTATGAGTTATTGAACAGAGTACCCCTTGAGTACGCACATGAAATCGGATGAGAGTGAATAAACACAGTTAATATACTGACATACTGAGTTGTGATAGTCTTTTACTTTTTAGAAAAAAGTAAAGCAAAGTCCAATAACAATCTAAGTTATACACAGATAAGGTGATAGTTAAAATATCAATTCAGGGATATTCCAAGTACAAAGTCTTCTTACCAGTTGTTGTCATTACACAATAAAACAGTTCTTGAGTTTCAAACAAGAACAAGTTCAGTATTAAAACATTCAATAAATAGTAGAAAGCAACAAGTAGCAATGATCAAACAGTGATCATACAGAGAGAACAGGTAGAGAGTAACAGCAAATAAGCAGATAAAATGGTGTAGTGTCCACAAGCCATGATTCAGGCTTCCCCTAAAGTACATTGGCTACAGAGCTTAGCCAATCAGGATACAGGATGATGCAATACAGTCTTAAAGCAATATAATACCTTTTGACAAACATGTATTGATAGTTTATATATTGCCTGACCAACTAGTTAGACAATAGCCATTTCCTAACATGTCTCATTTACCAACATAGATTTTTGGCTCAAGAAGACTTACGATCACAATTGAGCCCAAAATTTCTATTGTCACGTGGTCAAAATTTGTGCGTTTGGCAATCATGTGTATTTATGACAGTTGCAGCAACCCGTGGTCATGTGGTCACCTATTGCCACACTCCCAGCCGGCTCCTGACTGGCAAAATCCCTGCGGGAAGCCGGATTTGCTTAATGAGTGCATGATTCGCTTAACAGCCGCTACGATTTACTCAACAACTCTGGCAGAAAAGGTCGTAAAATCAGGCACGCCTCACTTAATAATTGCCTTGCTTAGCCACAGAAGCCGATGTTGGTCATAAGTCGAGGACTACCCGTAGTTCAATATTTATTTATTTATTTATTTATTTAAAATTTATATACCGCCCTTCTCCCTGAGGACTCAGGGCGGTGAACAGCCAGAATTAAAAACATACAATACAAATATTAAGAATTAAAATACATATAAATTTGGCTCCAATTTTAAAACTAACAAACCAATTTAAAAAACGTCTAAAATTTCTTCCTAAGCCAGCCCGGCTTGTTGAAAAACGTAGGTTTTAAGGGCACGGCGGAAGGCACTGAGGTCTTGAGATCTCCTTATCTCAGGGGGCAGCTGGTTCCAGAGGGTAGGTGCCCCCACAGAGAAGGCTCTCCCCTCTTCTGCAATTCACTACTGTTATTTCAAACTTTCTTTTGTCTCAACAGTTCTGACCGAGGCCAAGCGTTACACGTTTTTTATGCCTACCCTGCCCTGCTTGGTCTCATTCTGCCAAGCCTTCCCTCCCCTATATGAAGACATCATGTCCCTGCTCATTCAGGTTGGACAGGTTTGTGCTTCCGACGTTGCCACGGAAACCAGGGATTTCGATCCGATTATTACACGTAAGCCATTGGGTCCCAACGGTTTCAGTCTACTTCGCTTGCCCGTGGGCTTCTCCTGTCTTCGGTTGTAGTAATCCAAGGATTACTACAAAGGGTGGGGGGTGGGGGGAGATACATCCATGGATGGGATTCAGAAATTTCAGCAACCGGTTCTCTGCCCGGTTGCTGGGTGGGCGTGGCCATGGTGGGCGTGGCCTACTCAGCCTCCTGCACCACGGGGGGCTTTTCACCCTCCTCAGACTCCGGAGGCTTTCTGCGAGCCTCTGGGAGGGTGAAAACAGCCTCCCCTGGGCTCCGGAAGTCC
>WNWU01000013.1:23497561-23548143 GCA_012654045.1 Ptyas mucosa
TTTTCGGACTTCCAGTAGGCCCATTTTTCGCCCTCCCCAGGCTCCAGAGGCTTTTCTTGAGCCTCTGGGAGGGCGAAAATGGCCTCTCCTGGGCTCCGGAGGCCGGAAATGGGCCCATTTATTTTTTCCTTTCCTGTCATGAATGTTTACCTCTAGGCCTCCAGCAACTGAAGGAAAAGCCGACGGAACAGACGAGACTTCCTACGACTCACAAAACCGGAGGAGGTACCCCTAGCGCCGACCCCAATGTCCAACTCTGTCACTGCATTGAAAACACTTTCGTTGAAATCATTAACATGAGCGTCGGGGCCGTTTAAGGACATCCGGATGGGTCGGTCGAGCTGTCTCAAAATCGCAGGATGTACGTGGATTTTTTTTTTTGCTGAAGTAAAACCGAGGATTGGAAACGTGTGGAACATTTTTCACCACTGCGGCATTAACCACAAGTCAGCCGCTGCCGCTTTCAGAGAAAGCGACTCTAGACTGGGGTGATTAAGATCTGTTCTCTTCAGACAAGCTATCCTGGCTGGAGATTCTGAGGAAGAGGAGCAGGGGGTCAAGAGCAGGGAAAGCTGGTCTGGGGTTACTCTTTTCCTGCTGCCAGGAATCTAGGTTTCCTTGCGTTTCAGAGAGGAGGCCATACAAACAATGATTGCCAATATGTCGTGTAACATCATTTGGAGAATTGGATTCAGCTTTTGTAAAAAAACAAAAAAAAAAGTCTTATATTTCTTCAACCGGCTCCATCGTATCTTGGATTAAACCTGAAAAGGTTTAAGTTTCAGATCGAACTTTAATCTGTGGAAATGTCTTCATAAAGAGTTGTGGGACTATGGGTAGGGGTCTTGTGGATACCGATGTAATATTTGTACAGAGTTTTTGTTTTTCCTTGGCTGCCGTTTCAAAATGGCGGCAGCGTTTTAACATACAGTTGGGAAGGATTTGATTTCAGAGAGATTCATTGGAAAGGATATGTTTCTTACTGTATAAACAGGTGTAGTTTTTCTATTCAATCTTTTTTTTAAAAAAACCCCTGTTTTGTACAGTCATAGCAGATTCTGTCTATGGGGATTCTTATGTATTCAAACAGGTCCAATTCACACAAGAGAGAACGTATTCGAAGCTTGCAGGAACAGGGACCCCAATATTTTCAGACAGGTAGAAAGTCTGCTCTAAACACACCTTTGGGGTACATTCCTGTTCCCAAATAAAGTTACTCCTTGGGGACCAAGACTATTTAGGGGCAGTCCTCCATGTATGACCGGTTGCTTAGCAACTGATTGACATTACAATGGACCTACCTGGGGAGTACTTATGATTCGAGTTGAAGTTCCCACAGCCTCCCATTGTGATCACATGAGCACTTTCCCCACATTTGTGGCCTTCTGCCACGTCCCACGGTCATGTGACTGCATTTTACACTTCCGGTTTTTGGCAAAACCATCCCATGGAAAACCATGGGTTCACTTCAGGGGTGAAATGCTCCCGGTTCGGACCGGATCACCCGATCCGGTAGCGATGGAGGCGGGTGGTTCGGAGAACCGGTAGCAAAAATCCCTGCTCCCCCCCTCCCCATGCCCAGCTGAGCCGCACGATCATCCGAGGCTTTTTTTTTTAACTTTTAAAAGCATTTTTTCTACAACCTCTTTGGCCAAAAAAATGCTTTTAAAAGTTAAAAAAAAAGCCTCTGATGATCGTGCGGCTCAGCTGGGATCGTCAAAGGCTTTTAAAAGAAAAAAAACCCCTTTTTTTCTTTTAAATGCCTCTGACAATCTAAGCCAGTGCTTCTCAAATAGTGGGGCGCGTCCCCCAGGGGGGGCGCGAGGCTCCGTAAAAGGGGGCGCATTTGACCTCGGCATCTGATTGGCTGTCCAAAACCCTTGTGACACGAGCCTGTCGGAGCCATCTTTAGTGTGGGACGTCCGTCCACACTTACTTTGTTGCCTGACGGATGTGCGCCCAATTGATGCTCAAATGACTGACAATGACCTTCTCCTGTGAAACATAACGCTGCCCAATTAATCAAACTTACTAAAGAAATCGGGCTACCGCTGCTGACATTTGCATCGATAGTGAGCATTAAGCCAGTACATGTGACTGCGCATGCTCCTCCCTTTCAAGGAGAACAGACCTTTTTCTAATAATGATACTATTTACAGTCGCGCGGGGGGCGCAAAAAATGTTTTCTTCTTCCTAGGGGGGCATGACAGAAAATAATTGAGAAGTACTGATCTAAGCTGAGTTACCTGATCGTCAGAGGCATTTAAAAGAAAAAAAGCCTCTGCCGATCAGGCAACTCAGCTGGGATCGTCAGAGCCTTTTGAAAGCATTTTTTCTCTTCGAATAGGTTGTAGAAAAAATGGTTTTAAAAGTAAAAAAAAAAATTGCCACGCCCACCCAGTCACGTTACCACCCCCCACCCCCACCCCCAAAGCCACGTAGTAACAAATTTTACATTTCACCACTGGTTCACTTAACACCACCAAAAAAAAAAAGGGTCATACCATCAGGTCAGTCATGTGGGTGACCCGATTTACTAAGCCACACAACTTACGACCTGATGGGCAGGCTCCATTATGATCATAAGCTGAGGACTGCCTGAGAGTGGGGTATGTATTTTATACGTTAATTGAAAATAATCCTTGCTGTGCACTGTTTTTTTAGAAATCACTGCATTAAAATGCAAAAATAATTACCCCTTTTATCATGCAACCCCAAATCAAACACGTTTCTATTTTGTGATATGGCTTAAAAACTGCAGCCGTTGCCTAATAAATTGGTAAATTTCAGCCGGCTGCAGATTTCAGCTGTAGATTTTTTTGCATCAACCTTATGAATGCATAACATAGAAGGCAGCAGATCATAGTTTTTAGGATAGATATTCCCAGTTTCAACCTCTGGCAGCTGCTGAGAATTGAATTGATTACAGCTGGATGAAAATGCAATAAATGGATAAGGTAGCAAGGTAAATTTTACTTCATCAGTCAAGTAAGAACTTACTTTATCAGATGCTTACTTGGATGGACAAATTATTGTAAAGTGAAATTACAGTACAAAACAACCACCTGTTTCTATTATCTGGGATTTATCACTGAAGTGGAAAACAAAAAATAGCCCAACTTTTCCAAAACCGTGAAGTGACCCCTACAAGCTGTATTCTTGAAGCCGATTCAAATGAAATAAAGTCAATTGTTTTACAATTAGAGTGGGAGTTGAATAAACGGCATAGCATGATAACCGTGACCTGATTATTCCAGTAGGGGGAAAAAAATGATCATAAAAACCAATGGGCAGAGCATTAAAAAAAAATAACCCAAAATTATTTGAGGTACCACCTTGCCTAAGATCAGATCGGCTTCACCTGTATTGGTGTTTCAACTGAAGACACGGCTAGGTATCCTGTGGCGATAAGGAGCCTGCAGGATGGCTGTATTACTCATAAGTTGCTGGTTGACACTCCTGTTTTTTTATGCTTTTGGTTAATATGATTTTAGCTATTTTAATTTGTTTTTGTGGTTCTGAATACTTATTTATTCATGTTTTGTAATTTTAACTTTGTGAACCCCTTCCCTGCATATAGGATACGTGGCTATATTTATTCCTGTGGGTCTTTGGCACTCTCTGAGCTTGGTGGTTTTCTTCAGACATTTCATTACCCAACTTGGTAACATCATCAGTGGTAGTAAGGAATGAGGATTGCTTTCTGTTCATATACAAGTGGCTTGCCCTATCTAAGTTGGCGGGTGCTCTTACTAGTTCCTTGATTCGGATATTATTTGCTGTTAGCTTATTTGTCTGAGTTTGTAGTTCCTTGATTGGGGTATTGTTTGCTTTTTGATTGTTGGTCGAATATTAATTTTGATGTTAAATCTCTGCCTGTCTGGATGTTGATTGCTGGTAAAAAGGTATTTTGGATTTTTTCCCCCTTCTTGACTTTTTGATTGTCTCTTGAATACTGTGTAAGTGTTGGTGCTCAGAGTATTCTCTTCTCCACAACTCCATTCCTCTCCACAAGATGTCACTATAGGTTTACTGTAAGGTGGCAAGAGTTGTGTCAAAACCGCATCCCATTGACTTTGCTTGCTGCGAATCGGCTGGAAAAGTCACAAATGCCGATCACATGATCTGAGATAGTGCCATCCTTGTAAATACAGGTAGTCCTTAACGTACGACCACAATTGAGCCCCAAATTTAGGTTGCTAAGTGTTCTGCCCCAGCTACGGACCCCAAAGAACGCAGCACACACAAAGTCCGTTCAAACCTTAGTTTACTTAATAAACCAGTCTTTTACAACAACGGCTGTTAATTAATTGCATTAACAGCCTCCAAGAATTCAAAGAATAATACTAAAAGCTTACTGTGGTTGGCAGAATGCCCAGAAGCAATTTGCAGGAAGCTGATAAGATAAGCAAGACAAGACACGGAGGTATGTGAACTAAGTTGTTCCCTGCAAATTGCTTCAGTCGGTGTTCCTCCTTAAATAGGCTAAGGGAGTGGCCAATTAGCCCCAAGCCTTACTCTCAAGGAGACGTCCTCCTGAGGAGCCACTCTTGCCTTTTGGCAGTTCTGCGCACCCGTGCATTGAGAAGAGGCTCCTCCTCTTCGTCCTCTTCACTTAAAGGAGCTTCTGGAGGTTCTGAAGGCCCTGGCTGAATCTCCGCCTCTGGCATCACATCTTCTCCAGCCTCCTCATTGTCTGACTCGAGTGCCAGCTGCACAGGCTGCTGTCGCAACACCACACCAGCCTCCTTGCTGTCCGAATCAGCTACTAGCTGCACAGGCAACGTACGGGCCACAACACTAAGTGACAAGTTTGTTAAGTGAGTTTTGCCCCGTTTTATGACTTTTCTCATCACGTTAAGTGAACCATTGCAGTTCTTAAATTAGTAACACGGTTGTTAACTGAATCTGGTTTCCCCATTGACTTTGCTTGTCAGAAGGTCGCAAAAGGGGATCACATGACCCCAGGACATTGCAATCGTCATAAATATGAACCAGCTGTCAAGCATCCGAAGGTAAATCACGTGACCATGGGGATGCTGCAACGGTCATAAGTGTGAAAATTGGTCATCAAGTCACTTTTTTTCAATGCCCTTGTAACTTTGAACGGTCGCTAAATGAACTGTTGTTAAGTTGAGGACTACTTGTACCTGCGGGTTGCCAAGCGCCCCAATTTTGATCACAGGACTGTGAGTATGCTGTCGCGGTTGTCTATCAGGGTGAGGACTGGTTAAAAGTAACTTTTTTCAATGCTGTTATAATTACAAGAGGTTGCTAAATGAATTGTCGTGTAAGGTTTTTGAGTGCAGCTCAGAATCTGATAAGTCCAATGAAACTCTGAACACGAGGCAACTGATAACCCCCTTTATTTTTCTGATCAGAAAGCAAAACTGGGCGACCTTTTTGTCTCCCACCTTAAACAGAGCAGGCAGAGAGAAAAACAGGTGTGCACGCACTAAGTAAAACTTTTTTCCTTTTTATAGTCTACGCATGTTGCTTGCACAGATCGTTTCATATCCATTCGTTCACGCAAACCTCATGATTTTCTCAGCGCTCTGAAAACAAAGGACCTTAGAAAGGAGAAAAAATACATTTTCTGGCATATTTTGTTAGTTGAGAAGTCGTGTCCGACCCATCGCGACCTCATGGACAACGTTCCTCCAGGCCTTCCTGTCCTCCACCATCCTCTGGAGTCCATTTAAGATCACGCCGACTGCTTCGGTGACTCCATCCAGCCACCTCGTTCTCTGCCGTCCCCTTCTTCTCCTTTTGCCCTCCATCTTTCCACAGCTGAGCGTCCTTTCGGCTTTGGCCCAGTCGCTTCACTCTTTCTGGCGCTACTAGTACTAGCCCTCTTCTCCTCCCCAGTAGCATATTGGACACCTTCCTTCCTGAGGGGCTCATCTTCCGGCGTCATATCCCTTTTTCCTTTTGATACTGTCCATGGGGTTTTCATGGCAAAGATACTGGAGTGTGGATTGCCATTTCCTTCTCCAGTGGATCATGTTTTGTCAGAACTCTCTGCTATGACCTGTCCGTCTTGGGTGGCCCTGCACGGTATAGCTCATAGCTTCATTGGGCTACGCAAGCCCCTTCGCCACGACAAGGCAGCGATCCATGAAGGGTTCTGGCCAGTGGTGAAATCCAATTTTTTTTTTACCGGTTCTGTGGGTGTGGCTTGGGCATGGCAGGGGAAGGATACTGCAAAATCTCCATTTCCATCTCACTCCAGGGGAAGGATACTGCAAAATCCCCATTCCCACCCCACTCCAGGGGGAAGGATACTGCAAAATCCCCATTCCCACCCCACTCTAGGGGGAAGGATACTGCAAAATCCCCATTCCCACCCCACTCCAGGGGGAAGGATACTGCAAAATCTCCATTCCCACCCCATGGGGAAGGATACTGCAAAATTCCCACCCCACTCCAGGGGGAAGGATACTGCAAAATCTCCATTCCCACCCCACTCCACGGGGAAGGATACTGCAAAATCCCCATTCCCACCCAACTCCACGGGAAGGATACTGCAAAATCCCCATTCCCACCCCACTCCAGGGGAAAGATACTGCAAAATCCCCATTCCTACCCCACTCCAGGGAAAGGATACTGCAAAATCCCCATTCTCACCCCACTCCAGGGGAAAGATACTGCAAAATCCCCATTCCCACTCCACTCCAGGGGGAAGGATATTGCAAAATCTCATTCCCATCCCACTCCAGGGGAAGGATACTGCAAAATCCCCATTCCCACCCCACTCTGGGGCCAGCCAGAGGTGGTATTTGCCGGTTTTCCGAACTACTCAAAATTTCCACTATCGGTTCTCCAGAACCTGTCAGAACCTGCTTCATTTCACCCCTGGTTGTGGCATATAGCCCAGAGTTTTGTTAGGGGGTGCTATCTCAATTAGGTTTGCTGAGAATACACATTTTAAGTTACAAGCAACAAGCTAACTTGGCAGCCTGGAGGCTTTATCTATGCAGATAGATAAAGCCGCCAAGTCACGATGGAGCTCCTCTCAGCAGCAAGGAATATCAAAAGTTGAGTTGTGTATGCTCTAATCCTTTCCGTTGTAAATCGAGGACTACTTGGATTTCTCAGCAGAAAATAATATTATAAGGATCAAGTCTGAGAGCACAAGCCGTTTGGGTGGGAAAAAGGCAGGATTGAAGAGCAAGCAGGGGCAGTAGAATAAATCAATGTTTTGCAACTGTGGTCAAGGATTTCTGGGAGTTGAAGTCCAAGCCATCTCTCTTTTTTTAAAAAAAATAGTATTTATTGAATTTTCCAACATTTAAAACACAAAACAGATATTTACAACAGCTTTTCCATATCCATATCTTTCATAACAATCCTATTTACAAAAATTCTATTTATATACATCGCTATCCTACGTTATATCCTTATTTAAATTATAATAAATTATAATATCTACTCAAAATTCAATATCATATATTTCTTATAAATTTTACATTCTATATATATATATTATATTCTTTACGACTTATGCCTTAGGTTTTACGTTTACTCTCGAGCCAGGAATACCATCTATTCCAAATTTGATAGTACTTGGATTCGTCCCTCTCCTTCATTTCCATAGACAGTCTATCCATTTCTGCACATTCATAGATTTTCCTTATTATCATGTGGTCTGGATCAGGGGTCTCCAACTTTGGCAACTATAAAACTTGTGGACTTCAACTTCAAGCCAGCAAAGCTGGCTGAGGAACTCTGAGAGTTGAAATCCACAAGTCTTAAAGTTGCCAAGGTTGGAGACCCCTGGTCTGGATGAGTGTCAGTCGGTTTCCAATTCTGTGTAAAGCAATTCTACTTGCCGTTAATATATATAACGTTATGTATTATAATTATTTTCCCATCAAAAATACCGAAGAGAAACAATTCCGGCTTCAACTCTATCCTCTGTTCAGTTATCTCTTCCAGCCACTTTCTTATCTTAGCCAATACTTTCTGGCCTTGGGACAGGTCCACCATATGTGATAGAATGTTCCCTGCTTATAACCACATCTCCAGCACTCAGGCAATTGGTCCAACCCATTTCAAACTCTGCTTGGCTGGGGAATTCTGGGAACTGAAGTCCACAAGTTTTAAAAGTTGTCGAAGTTAACACTGCCCTCAATCTTTAACCCTCTTTCCCATAATCCCCACTGCCCATCTTGTGGGCTCAAAGATCATGAGGTGCCATAGAGCAGGGGTCTCCAACCGTGACCACTTTAAGACTTGTGGACTTCAACTCCCAGAATTCCCCAGCCCAGCAAAGTTTGTTGAGGAACTCTGGGAGTTGAAGTCCACAAGTCTTAAAAGTGGAGACCCCTGCCATAGAGTCAGTGTCAAGGGACCAAGGATTTGAAAGGCCCTTTTCCTTCATGGTATTGCGTCAGGGGGTCTTCCTCGCAGCCAACACAATGTGAAGTCTTCAAATTCTTGGATCAGCCGGCGGAATTCACGCCGCCTCTATAGGACACCGCTACTAAATTGTTACCAAAACGAAGCGCGGGAGAGCTAGGCCGCGAGGTAACTAGGCAACCGATGGATACCGGAAGCCGCGCTACCGGACCGCTCTCGTTGGCGCTTCCAGCTCGCCACTGATTGGCAGAAAAGCCGGAAGGGGGCGGACGCAGCCGAGGCGGGAAGGAAAAGGATTGAAGTCGGAGAAAGCGAGCGAAGAAGTTCTTGGAATCCTGAGGTAACTTTCCTTGCGCGCGCTGAGAAGAGGGGCGCGTATTGGCTCCCTCCGTGTTAGACGAGTCCAAAAACCGGGTGGCAGGCGGGGGGGGGATGGTGTGTGGAGTACACCGCCTTTCGACTCTTCCATTCCGAAGGGAGGGGGGGAAATTGTTTTAAACCACGCTCGTTTTTGCGCCTTTCAGTTTCTCCGCCATAAAAGTATTTTTTGAAGGATCGAAAAGTGGGGCGTGGGAGGGGGGGTGGGATAAAATGCCCCCTCCAGCGTTTAGTGAGTCAAAAGTCTTAATTTTCATGTGGGGGAGAGGTGTTGGAAAGAAACCACCAATCCCTCAAGTAGTTTTTATGGTGCATCAATTCCTTATTAAAAAAATTAAATCCTAAAATTTGGGTCCAGGCAGCCTAACCTCCATTAATTATTTAATTTTAATTTTCCACAGTCGGTTCAATAATATTCAAATCGAGATACACACACACATATACATATATACCTATATACACATACATGTATGTGTAAATACACACATGTATGTGTGTGTGTGTGTATATATATGTGTGTATACAAATCTTACATATATATATATATATATATATATATATATATATATATATATGGAATTTAATATAATACTAGTAGTAATCATACTTTTCAGGCCCTCAAACATCCACATCTGCCTATGAATAAAAGGTTGAATATAAAATGCCAAATCCCATAGACATATCAGGCTGAAAGTGCAACAAACCACAATAAGAGATTCCATACAGACTGACTACAAGCAGCGGCATGTCAAAAGTAGCAACAACTGCATCGGAAGAACTGCAAGAAATACCATGTGCAAAAACTGGTGGGATCATTAAATGGAGAAAAACATAGAAAATGAAGACTGGGACTTTAGAATACAAACTGACAGGTTTAATAATACCTTATTATAAGTGCCTTATAATACCTCAGACTTAACAATTGTCGTTAAAAGACAAAGGCAAAAATATTAAGATAGTGGATGTGGCAGTACCTGGAGACAGCGGAAGAGGAAGAACTGGAGAAAATAATTAAAATACAAAGACCCACAAATAGAAATAGAATGCCTGTGGCAAAAGAAAGCAAAGGTAGTAACAATAGTGATCGGTGCCTTGGGCGCAACCCTAAAACATCTGGAGCATCCTTTGAACACCCATCGGCATTGACAAATTCATCACCAGTCAATTGCAAAAGGCAGCTTTACTCGGAACAGCTGACATCCTGCGATGGTATCTTTAACACCATCCAAGAACGTCGTTTGCCTATCCTGATTCCTTGGGAAGGATGATATAGGTCCGTGATGGCGAACCTATGGCAGGCATGCCACAGTTGGCACATGGAGGCACACATCTGTAGGCACACAAGCGTTGCCGTAGCTCAGCTCCAGCGCACATGTGTGCGTCAGCCAACGGGCTGTTTCCAGCCTCCGGAGGGCCTCTTAGGGGGTGGGGAAGGCCGTTTTCGTCCTCCCCAGGCTCCTAGAAAGCCTCTGGACAGGCCAACCAGGCCCACCATGCCATCACATGCCAAAAGCGCGGTGTGTGTGTGTCGCGTGCACATGCGGGGGGGGGCACATTGAATTATGGGCGTGGGCACGCATGAGTGAGCCCCCCCCAGTGCTCCCCCCGCTTTTGGCACCCAACGGCAGAAAGGTTAGCCATCACTGATATAGGTGAATTTAAAATCCAAATGCAGTCTAAATATCTGGCTGAGTGTGCGATCAACAATATTAATAACTATGCCAAAAACCCTGGGCACCTTACAAAATATCAAATAGACAATCGAAACAATTGAAGATTGGTCATCCCACAGGTGCTTTTCCAAAAGACAACTGGACTTTTGCCCAGTTGCCTTTTGAAAAAGAACCTTTGAGGCAACCATGACCTGGATGACTGAGAATCTCCATAGACCGGTGGCCCCCCAAACTTTTGGGCTCCATAGACCAATTCCATGGAGAGAGGTTTTTCTGTGGACCAGAGAGGGCGTGCTTTTGCATGCTGCCTGCATCCCGCAGATGAGGCTTCGCTTGTTTGCATTGCCCAGTTGCTGACATGCTGCAGACCGATGCCAGTCCAAAGATTGGGGGTTAGGAACCCCTGCCCTACACTGTTGGAAGAAATGTCCATCTGGGTTCAGTTCCAAGAGGGGAGAAAGACACTTGAAACATGGGGACTGCTTGAAAAGATGGTTTAATGGTGGACAGGATCACATGGTTTTGAGGTCCTGGCCAAAAAGGGCACATGGATGAGAGAGAGAGAGAGATTTATACCCTCTGTTGGGCTTTGAATTTGAGCTTGTATTCTGATTGGTTGTCAGACTCCCATGGGGCTATGCAGGGGTAACTTTGTAGGTTGTCTTTTGAATCCCAAGCTTGGTTGAATCTTGCTGGGTGATGTAATCTTCCCAGGTGCCATGTGGTGAGTTCTGTTGCTAGATGGGTAGAGGGCTAATCCTATCTTTTCTGGATCTTGGGTGAGGGCATTTGCTTATGAATAGACCTAGCTATCTCCTTATCTCTTAAGTGCTGACATCTGCTGGGGGCTATTGAGGAGGGTGGGGGCGATTAAGAGTGAGTCTGCTTCCTGCCTCTAAAAAAACATGTTTCTCCATTTCTCATCCAGGGAAATATAATATTCTGCCTTTTTAATATTTCCTAGAATATTTCATTTTTCTTGTAGGAAGTTAGGTGGGTGCTAACTTCCTACAAGACATTAAGATTGGCCACCCAGAGTCGTTTTCTGAGATCAGTGGCCATAAAAATTGAATAAATAAAAATAGAACAAGTAAAAATAAGAAAATTAACAGCCTGGACAAACAAAAAATAACCCTAACCCATCCAAAAACATGACAGGTTCCAGAAACGCGCCAATTGTACAATTAGAAATGTACATTATATATGGAACATTTGTCTCTCTTTTCTGGTATTGTTCCACTCAGGTTGTTTTTCTCTTTAAAATGGTCCTGAGTAGGTTTTGTTTTCCATGTGGATTGTTTTGAGATGATTGCTAACATTTTGGCTTTGCTTGGCAGGGTTTTTTTTGACAGACAGTAACAGAGTTGGAAGGGACCTTGGAGGTCATCTAGTCCAACCCCCTGCTCATGCAGGAGACCTATATTAGGGATTCGAACCAACTCGAGCTAGTTCTTAAGGGGTTCAACATTCATCTAACCTATTGCTGTTTCTTTCTGAGTTCAGTGCTAAAACCAGAGAGAATTTCAAACATGAATGCCTGCGCATCTCTTTGCAGTCTGGTCTTGAGGTCTCTTTTTTGCAATGCATATCTGACTGCATCCACAGGCTTTTTTTTGATGTTGATTTAATCATACAGAAATGTAGGATCTGACCTATCACTGAAACATGTTTATTAAGAAGTAATAGTACAGTTTTTGAAAAGGTTTGACCTAGCCTTCCTTCTATTAGGGATTTCCAAATTTCTCCGTTGAAACTTTTTATTTTAGATTCGTTTAAAAGTCTGTAGAGATTCTCGGTTATCCAGATCCTGGTTGTCCCAATGGTGCTTTTTTCAAGGAGGCAACTGAACTTCCTTGTTTTTTCTTTTGAAGATGTTTCGCTTCTCATCCAAGAAAGCTTCTTCAGCTATGACCGGATGGTGGGGAATGGAAGGATTTATATTCCTTGCAGACAGCTGGTCATTTGCATCCTTTTAGAGGGTCCTTGGAGCACTTGAGGGTTTATCTGTGTCCTCAGGGTCACCGGAGTGGTGCAAATGGTTCCTGTAGTCTGCAATCCCTCTGGAAATCCATTCATACTCCCGCAACATTCGAAGAGTGTTCATCCCTACTACTGCAATGCTCTCTACATGGGGCTCCCCTTGAAGAGCACCCGGAGGCTCCAGTTGGTCCAGAATGCAGCCGCGCGGGTAGTTATGGGAGCGATGTGGCGCTCCCATGTGACACCCCTCCTGCGCGAGCTGCACTGGCTTCCTGTGTTCTTCCGGGTGCACTTCAAGGTTTTGGTTACCACCTTTAGAACGCTCCATGGCTTAGGACTGGGCTATCTTTGAGACCGCCTTCTGCCACCAGTACCCTCTCACCGACCAGTACGCTCCCATAGAGAGGGGCTTCTCAGGGTGCCGTCGGTCAAACAGTGTCGACTGACGGCCCCCAGGGGGAGAGCCTTCTCTGTGGGGGCACCCACCATGTGGAACAAGCTCCCCCCGGAGATACGGACAATCCCAGATCTCCGCGCTTTCCGCCGTGCCCTCAAGACGTTTCTATTCCAGCAGGCTGGCCTGGACTAACCTCTTCTAAAATTGCTCTTATATTTTTAAATCTTAATCTCATAAATTTAGAGTTTTAATTTTAGGTTTAAGACCAAATTATTTAATTGTATTTTAATCAATTCTTTAAAATATTTGTATTATATGTATTTTATCATTTGTCTGTACACCGCCCTGAGTCCCCCGGGAGTAGAGCGGTATATAAATATAATATAGTAATAATAATAATAATAATAATAATAATAATAATAATAATAATAATCCCAAATTGCATAGCTAAACGTCTGTAGTGATTCTCAGTCATTCAAGTCATGGTTGTCCCAAAGGTGCTTTTTTTCAGGAGGCAACCGGACTTCCTTGTTTTTTCTTTGAAGACTTTTCTTTTTAGATTCGTTTGTATCCCGCCTTTATTATTTTTACAAATAACTGAAGGTGGTGGTGAACTTATCCAATACGTCTCCCTCCTCCTATCTTCCCAACCAACCTCGGACTGAGAGACAGTAACTGGCCCAATGTCACCCAGTTACGTCAGGACTAGAACTCACAGGTTCCTGGTGATTGGCCAAAGTCAGGGGTCAGCAACCTTAAACACTCAAAGAGCCACAAAGGACCTAACCGGAAGCCCCCTGTTCAATTCTGGAGCCGACCGGAAGTCCAGTTCCCCCCATAGAGTCTCCTAGCACAGCATCCTTTTTCCTCTGCCTGTCCTAACTGAAAACCCTATCAATTGTGGAGCTGACCGGAAAACCTGCTCCTTTCCATAGAGTCTCTTCTTGGTGCGCCGTGCTTTTCCTCCCCATAACCAGAAGCTCCTCTCAAAATTGTGGTGGCGACAGGGAGCCGCAGCAGAGGGATGAAAGAGCCACATGCGGCTCCAGAGCCCTGGATTGCTGACCCCTGGCCAAAGTCATCCAGCTGGCTTTCACGCCTGAGGCAGGATTGGAGCTCAAAAGTTTATAATTTAAAACACTGCTTCTTTTTTCTTGAAGGTAGACGTCCTGATAAGCCAATGCGATTATGGCATTACGAACGTCAGAATACACCATCGGCGGTGTAAAAATTCTCTTCCCTTGTAAGGCGTATCCATCACAACTTGCTATGATGAACGCAGTAAGTCTGAAAAGCAATGATTTTATAGCAGTCATTGTAAGGCTATGCTTAAGAGTGGTGCGGTGGCCTAGAGATGGAGCTCTCGCCTCACGATCAGGAGGCTGTGAGTTCGATCCTAGGTAGAGGCAGGTATTTCTCTCTCTGGGCTCAATGAGAATATATCTGCTGAACAAAATTCCGCATTGGTGACAGGAAGGGCATCCGGCCAGTAAACACTCAGCTCCATTCTCCAGACTCCATCCCGCAAGAGATTATGGGGTCGTTAAAAGAGGATGATGAGATTATGTAAGGTTATGCTTAAGCCTCTACAACAGTATTTCTCAACCTTGGCAACTTCAACTCCCAGAGTTGTTAGGTGCGTGCAGCCCATCAGCATGCTGGATGGGGAATTCTGGGAGTTGAAGTCCACCCTTCTTAAAATTGCCAAAATTGAGAAACACTACTTTACATTTGCAGACAAGGATTTTCTCCAGCTTCCGTAATTTTTCTTTCTTTCTTTCATCTTTTAAAAGCTTTGCTTGGTGTTTGTTTTTCAAAAAAAAAAGCATCAGGATTAAATTCAAACCTTTTAAATCATAGTGAAAATTATTAGCCCCATTTTTTTATTTTATTTTTTTTGTTGGCCTGGTGGTTAAGTGAATCACTGCAATTGTTAAGCAAATCTGGCTTCCCTTATTACTTTACTAGCTGTACCCAGCCACACGTTGCTGTGGCCCAGTCTTGTGGGTATACAATATTTTTTGACCAAGTGCCAATAATGAGGACCCAGTTTGTGGGGGCAATAAGCTGACTTTGTATAAATATACAAAAGTATGAAGGCTATTGCTTAACGCATTGTAAGCCGCCCTGAGTCTCCGGAGAAGGGCGGCATATAAATCAAATTTTTTTAAAAAATGTCCCTCTGTAGCTTAGGTCACGCCTACTTTGCCTCCATCCCAGTTTGCCGCGGGTGTAAGAGCTGGTTTCCCGGCTTGCCGGTATAACCACCTTCACCTTCTTAGCTCTCCACACCACAGGCGGCATCGGGGTTCCTGCCAAAGGTACGGCATGCTCCGTTAGTTGGGAGGATGCTTGGCGGCGGTTGACATTTCCCGCCATTTTGCTTGTGGGTTTGGCGGTGGCAGCGCTGAGGGGAAAAGTCCCAGCTCGCGCCTGCCACTGTGGTGCTGCGACGTTAAAATCCAAAAAGATAGTATAGCGTGTGTTGCTTTTACGTCCAACAGATGGCGCTGTTTTTCAAAAAAGCATGTTTTTACCTGTCACAGGTGTGAAATCTATATAATATAGGTATGTAAAAAAACACGTGCGTATTCGAATGCAACGTTGTGTCAAAATTTCAAAGCAATCGGTGAAGAACTTTCGGAGATTTACGATTTTGAACGAACGAAATTTACATTTTTATTTATATAGATTGGTTGGGCAGTGGCTGGGAAGGTTGCAAATAGCGCATGACCCTGGGATTCTGCAGTCTATTTAAGTCAGAAATGGAAAGTTTTTAATAAAGTATTGAGGTCGAGGAGTCAGGACCCAACCTTTCACACAGAGTAGAAATTGCATTTTTTTAAAAATTTGATTTATATGCCGCCCTTCTCCGGAGACTCAGGGCGGCTTACAATGCGCTAAGCAATAGCCTTCATGCTTTTGTATATTTATACAAAGTCAGCTTATTGCCCCCACAAACTGGGTTCTCAATTTACCTACCTTAGAAAGGATGGAAGGCTGAGTCAACCTTGAGCCTAGTGAGATTCAAACCTGCAATAATTGCAGGCAGCTGGTATTAATAACAGGGTGCTTTAAACCACTGTACTACCAAGGCTCATACCAAGGCGCATTTGCTGTCGAAATTCCATGTTTTGAAATAGATAGCCGTCTATTGTTATTTTTCAAATTTGTTTCAACAAATTAGGGAAGCGGTTTGAAAGCGACAGGTAAAGCAGATCTTCAGGTGTTCTTAGTTGCCATCTTACAGCAAAACATATGTTTAAAAAAAGGCAGCAGCTTGTTTTCCGTGCTGGCGAAATTCATTTCCTTCTTTACAGATTGTGAAGGGGCTGAGCTCCAAGCAACACTGCCTGCTGGAGAGTCCCACTGGAAGTGGGAAAAGCTTGGCTCTGCTCTGCTCTGCGCTGGCCTGGCAACAGTCGCTCTATGGTGAGGCCTTGGGTGGGCCTGTTTGAGCCCATCAAGACTCTCCTTTTGGCTTCATTCTTCCTGCTGATTTTATGTCTGTCTATCCATCTGTCCATATCTATCCATTATTTATCTCCATCCATCAATCTATACTATCTGTTGGTTGGTCTGTCTGTCAGTTTCTCTCTCTCTCTCTCTCTCTCTCTCTCTCTCCCCTACCTTATCTACCTATCTGTCATCTATCTCTATCTATCCATATCTATCTATCCATCTGTCTTTATCTGATCTACCTACTGTATCTGCCATCTGTCTGTCATCTATCTGTCTGTCTGTCATTTATCTCCATCCATATCTATCTATCTATCTATCTATCTATCTCTCTATCATCCATCTCTCTCTCTCATCTAGCTATCTCATCTATCTATTTATATCTCTATATCTCTATCATCCATCTTTCTGTCTCTCTCTCTCTACCTATCTATTTATATCTCTCTCATCCATCTCTCTCTCATCTATTTATCTATCTATCTATCTATCTATCTATCTATCTATCTATATTTCTATATCTCTATCATCCATCTCTCTCGGTCTCTATCATCTATCTATCTATCTATTTCTCTATATATCATTCATCTCTCTCTGTCTCTCTCTCTATCATCTATCTATCTATCTATCTATCTATCTATCTATCTATCTATCTATCATCTATCTATTATCTACCTTGTCTGCTGTTTAGAAAAACCACTGGATGACTTGTGCTCAAAAGAATGCAAGAAAACCGAGGCTTTGAAACTCTGCCGATGCCCATGCCATGCTAAATCATCCGGGCAGGATCCAGAAGGAGGCTGCCAAACCACGTCTTCTTTCTTCCCCAACCATGCAATGGAGACCTCACCAGACGGTGGAAGTAGCTCAACCAACAAAGGTATCGTCTTATCTAAGCGGCTTTAAAGGACACAACCCTCCTTTATACTAGAATAACAGTGATGGAAGGGACCTTGGAGGTCTTCTTCTCCAATGCCCTGTTCAAGCAGGAGACATTTTACTATTCCAGACAAGTGGCTGTCCAGTCTCTTCTTAAAAACCTCCAGTGATGGAGCATTCATAACTTCTGGAGCCAAGTCATTCCACCGATTAATTGTTCCCACTGTCAGGAAATTTCTCCTTAGTTCTGGGTTGCTTCTCTCCTTGATCAGTTTCCACCCATTGTTCCTTGTCTGGCCTTCAGGTGCTTTGGAGAATAGGTTGAGCCCAGTAGTGGGATTCACTTACCTTTGCTACCAGTTCGCAAATGTGAACGCACGCGCCACGTCTGCGTGTGCGCAGAGCCTCCTGCACATATGCAGAGCCTCCCGCTGTTGCTACTGGTTCACCTGAACCGGATAGAACCGGTAGAAATCTACCAGTGGTTGACCCCCTCCTCTCTGTGGCAGCCCCTCAAATATTGGAACACTTGCTATCCTGTCTCCCCGGTCGTTCTTTTCACTAGACTAGCCATGGTCATAAAAATGATCACAAATCACTTTTTTCAGTGCCGTTCTAACTTTGAGTGGTCATTAAGTGAACTTTGTAAGTTGAGGAGGATTAGCTGTATTTCCTTCTTGTCTGCCAGATTACATTTTTCTGTTGAATTGGATGCTTATAAAATTGTTTTCTGTTTCATAGACTCAAAGTTTCTACATTTAGGGAAGAAAAACAAAATGCACAGGTACAGCATATGTGGTACCTCACTCAATAGTAGTAACTATGAGGGGGGTTTTGGAGTCCTAGTGGACAACCGTTTAAATATGAGCCAGCCATGTGCAGCATCTGCCAAAAAAGCCAACACAGTTCTAGGCTGCATCAACAGAGGGATACGTGAAGTGTTAATACCGTTTTATAAGGCCTTGGTAATGCCACACTTGGAATATTGCATTCAGTTTTGGTCTCCATGATGTAAAAAAGAAGTTGAGACTCTAGAAAGACTACAGAGAAGAGCAACAAAGAGGATTAGGGGACTGGAGGCTAAAACATATGAAGAACGGTTGCAGGAACTGGGGATGTCTAGTTTAATGAAAAGAAGGACCAGGGGAGACATGATAGCAGTCTTCCAATATCTCAGGAGTTGCCACAAAGAAAAGGAGGTCAAGCTATTCTCCAAAGCACCTTAGGGTAGAACAAGAAGCAATGGGTGGAAACTAATTAAGGAGAGAAACAACCTAGAATTAAGGAGAAATTTCCTGACAGTTAGAACAATTAATCCATGGAACAACTTGCCTCCAGAAGTTGTAAATGCTCCAACACTGGAAGTTTTTAAGAAGATGTTGGATAACCATTTGTCTGAAGTGGTGTATGTTTTCCTGCCTAAGCAGGGGGCTGGATCAGAAGACCTCCAAGGTCCCTTCCATCTCTGTTATTCTAGAGGATTGCCTTTGATTTATTGTTATTGCAGAAAGCGTCTCACGAAATACATTGGCTTCAAAACTCTCTGCCAAACAGCAAGCCTCATTCTATGAAGAAGACAGCGACAATGATTTTAAAGTGGAAAGGAAGAGGATTCGTTCACTTGAAACAGAGCAGCAGGTGGGCAAAATATATGCAGGCAGTCCTCATCTTACAACTGTTTGCTCAGTGACCGTTTGAAGTTACAATGATACTAAAACAAGTGACCCCTGGCTGTTTTTCACACGACCGTTGCAACATCCCTGTGGTCACATAATCAAAATTCAGATGCTTAGCAACTGTCTCATATTTATAATGATTGCCATGTCCCTGGGTAGTCCTCAACTTACATCCATTCGTTACAAATACTGGTTATAAAACCTAAATAACTCTGGAGTGCATGGCAGTGAAGAACAGGGCTGTCAAACTCCCGGGCTGGGGGTCGGATGCATCACACACTCGACACGCCCATGCCCGGTTTAGCAAAGGGGGGAAAAAAAGTCCCGATATGTCATGGGACGCCGCCGTGACGACGTGAGTTTGACACCCCTGGTGAAAAACATGTCCCATTGTGGCAGCTTTTCAACACCTTTTCCTCTTCAGGGAAGATCTTTCCATGCCATTGGCTGCAATGTGCTATTTGGCGCAAAAGAGACCTTTTCCCCAGTGGCTGTTGTGCTTTCTGCAGTGACCTCATCTCTTGAGGCACGGAGGCTCAGTGGCTTAATGACGCTGAAGACGGTCTCTGCTCCAGCGATTCGAGTCCTAGCACTGCGTGGCAGGGTGAGCTCCCGTCACTCGCCTCAGCTTCTGTCCTCCGAACAGTTTGGAAGCATGTTCTCTGCGAGTAAATCAGGGGTGTCAAACTTGATTTCATTGAGGACCACATCAGGTTGTGTCTGACCTCGGGCTGAGTAGACGTAGCCAGTTTGACGTTCTGCAGCCTTCATGCGCCCCCCCCCCCCCCCCCCGCTCCGTTTTTGGCTGCACTAGCCTCCTGCAGCCCTCTGCCAGTGAAAATGGAGCCTGTTTTCTCTGGCAGAGGCACCACGGGCTGGTCCTTTGCGGTTTCCAAGGCGGCCCCGCAGACCAGATCTAAGCGCCCTGCGGGTTAAATCCTGCCCTCAGGGCTTGAATTTAGCACCCCTGGAATAGATAAATATATACCACTTCGGTGGAGAGACAAGTTGGTGCTCTGTGCAGGCAGTCAGATTCCTGCTGGCTCTGAACCTTCCCATTTGCGATGCCTGTTTGTGAGGTGGCTTCTGGGAAGGGAAGGGGCCTCGGGTGGCAGTGCAGGAAGAGCTGCTTGCCTTTCTTTTCTGGTGCAAAGCCAGATCACCCTCCTTTGGCACACCTTGGGAAGCACACGGGCATGTCCTAGAACATGGGATAACTCCCAGGCAACTCGGCGTGGGACAATTCAACCATTCAATTTAAGTATTTAAAATAATTTTAAAAAATAGTTTTAAATTTTGTCATTCCCATTTCATTTCGTCCCTCCTTTGGCATCCTTTAATTATTCTTTTCCACTATTTCTTCGATATTAGTGTAATCCTTGGGTGAATTGGCTGCGGTGAGTTGTTGTAGGCCCAAACAGAGCTGGTAACTTGACAGCCAAACTACTACTTCGCAATTGCATTGTTTTTTTGTTTTTTTTAAATTTTATTTATATGCCGCCCTTCTCCGGAGACTCAGGGCGGCTTACAATGCGTTAAGCAATAGCCTTCATACTGTTGTATATTTTATGCAAAGTCAGCTTATTGCCCCCACAATCTGGATCCTCATTTTACCCACCTTAGAAAGGATGGAAGGCTGAGTCAACCTTGAGCCTGGTGAGAATTGAACTCGCAATAATTGCAGGCAGCTGGATGTCAAATGCATTGTGGTCTCCTGGCTACTATAAAAACGCCATATACTACTCCTACTACTACTAATAATAATAACAACAACAATTTCATCTTTTTAATTTTCCCAACTTTCTGTTTCAGGAGTGAAATGCTCCCGGTTCGGACCGGATCACCCAATCCGGTAGCGATGGCGGCGGGTGGTTCGGAGAACTGGTAGCAAAAATCCCTGCGTTTTCCCCCCCCCAATGCCCAGCTGAGCCGCACGATCAGAGGCTTTTTTTTTTTTTTGGTTTTAAAAGCATTTTTTCCTACAACCTCTTCCGATGAAAAAATGCTTTTAAAAGTTTTTTAAAAAGCCTCTTGATGATCGCGCGGCTCAGCTGGGATCGTCAGAGGCTTTTCAAGGCATTTTTTTTCTGCAACCTCTTGGCCAAAGAGGTGGTTAAAAAAATGCTTTCAAAAGTCTCTGACGATCCCAGCTGAGTTGCCTGATCGGCAGAGAGGCTTTTCAAAGCATTAGAAGAAATGCTTTGAAAAGTTTAAAAAAAAAAAGTTGGCCACGCCCACCCAGTCACATTACCCACCACCACCAAGCCATGCCCACAGAACCGGTAGTAACAAATTTTACATTTCACCCCTGCTCTGTTGCTGTTTCTTTTTTTAATGGGTTGTTTTTATTACCAAAAAGCCCCCCCATTTTATGTTGGGGGGCAAGAGGCTGACTCTGTAAACCGCTTAGAGAGGGATTGTAAAGCACTATGAAGCGATATATAAGTCTAAACTCTTGCTATTTGGGGAAGAAAAAAAATAAAACATTGCTTTTTTTAGACTGTTGGCATCCCCAATTCAAAGGCATGTTTGCATGGCTTATAGGTGAGAAAACGACACCGGCTGACTATAGGAACCCAGCTAGTGGATGCTTTGGAAGTTCATGAACAGCAGAAAAATGGGGAATTGACAGTGACTCCCGGAAAAGCAGATCCTCCCTCACTTAAAACAGTAAGTGCGGTAATACTAGGATATTTAAAAAAAAAATAAATAAAGACAAATTGCACTGCTTTGGAAGAGCTCAGAGTTCAGCTTTGTGAAAAGGTCCTCGGATTTTCTTGCCTCCTATTCTAGTTGCAGGTAGTCCTTGACTTATGACCATTCGAGTTATGACGGACCCCTCCCCAATTTACAGTTCTAAAGTTACAACACCCCCTCCCTCATCATATGGCCACGTTTTTAAGGTGTTGTTTGTTTATATTTTGTATTCCTTAACTGCCCACCTCCCTCAGTGACATTTTATTTTTTATTTATTAAATTTATATGCCATCCCTTGCTAATCCAAAGTGAACTTCATTTCTGGTTTTTGGCAAAAAACGCCCCATAGAGAACAAGGGCTTTTCTTAACGACTGTAGCCTTCATTTAACGACTGCTGCAAAAAAAAAAAGATCGTAAAATCAGGTGGCTTATCTTGGTCTGTTAACTTGGTCTGTTGTGTGGATGTTTGAGTGGTTTAGGGGTGGGGAATTGTGGTGGGTGGGGGGGTGTTTGGGGATTGTTATGTGTGTTGGACCTGGTCTTTGGGTGTTAAGTGAATTTTGTTGTATGGGTATACTGTGTATACACGTACAATGACAATAAAGTTATTATTATTATTATTATGTTGGAGACCCCTTTACAACCCATATGACTTATGATAAGAGGTAGTCCTTGACTTACAACAGTTTACTTTGTGACCATTCACAGTTACAACAACACTGAAAGAGGTGACTTTTCACATTTACATCCGTTGCAGCACCTCCGGGGTCACATAATTTATTTCTTTTATTATTTTATTAGTCCTATTTCTATGCCGCCCACTCTCCGAGGACTCTGGGCGGCTTACACCAAAGACAGTATACTAAATAGCATCTTGCCCCCCAACCATCTGGGTCCTCATTTTACCCACCTCGGAAGGATGGAAGGCTGAGTCAACCTTGAGCCGGTGAGATTTGATCCGCTGATCTGCTGAACTAGCAGTCAGCTGAAGTAGCTGCAGTACTGCACTCTAACCACTGCGCCACCTCAGCTCTTAATAATTGAGATGTTTGGCAACCGGTTCATATTTATGCTGGTCGCAGTGTTTCAGGGTCATGGAATACATCTTGTGACCTTCCCTCAAGCAAAGCCAGTGGGGAAGTTAAGTTAGTAACTGTGTTACTAACTTAACAACTACAGTGATTCGCTTAATAAATGTGGCAAGAATCATTGTAAAGTGGGGCAAAATTCACTTAAAACTGTCTCACTTGACAACAGAGATACTAGGCTGAATGGTGGTCTTAAGTCAAGGACTACCTATTACCTGTGCTGCTTTAAAACCGAGATGAGCTTTTGGCTGTGTTCAGACCTGCACGCTTTTTTTAAAAAAATTTGATTTATATGCCGCCCTTCTCCGGAGACTCAGGGCAGCTTACAAGGCGTTAAGCAATAGCCTTCATACTTTTGTATATATTTATACAAAGTCAGCTTATTGCCCCCACAATCTGGGTCCTCATTTTACCTACCTTAGAAAGGATGGAAGGCTGAGTCAGCCTTGAGCCTGGTGGGATTTGAACTTGCAGTAATTGCAGGCAGCAGATGTAAGTGGATGTTAATAACTGCCTTAGTCCACTGAGCCACCAGAGCTTTACAAAAATTGTGGCTGAAATTCTAGGTATTCTGTTTCTTTTTCCCTACACTACGCTTCCTGTTTCTCTGCGTCACCCCGAGGAGCAAATATTTGTACTTTCCTTCATCTCTTTTTTTGAAACTGTGGAAAAAATTTTGCAACTTCAGCACTGAACAGCTCATATTGTTGTATGGATGTGTTCTGGGGGTTTTAAAACGGGGGTCCCCAAACTGTGGGCTGCAGCCTAATCGTAGCTGGGCCTTGTGAGTGACTGGCTGTTGGCTGCGCATCTGGCCAGCACCTCACTTGCATGCACTCGTGTCCACACTCGTGCAAACCTTATTGCAGGCGCTCACATTCACACTCACGCGTGTCTTGTTGCAGGCACTCGCGGCCCCACTGCTGGCACTCACACATGCGCACACATGCCCCTCTCACAAAATCATCCCCATTTTCACCCTTGCGGCCCCACTCGTGCGAATATTGCCCCTGAAAGAAATCATGTAGTAATTTCTTAGAAAGTATGTTTTGGAGTCTTGAGGATTCATTCGTCTGTAGAGATTCTCAGGCACGCAGTGGCTAAGACGCTGAGCTTGTCGATCAGAAGTTCAGCAGTTCAGCGGTTCGAATCCCTAGTGGCGTGTAACGGAGTGAGCTCCTGTTACTTGCCCCAGCTTCTGCCAACCTAGGAGTTTGAAAGCACGTAAAAAAATGCAAGTAGAAAAATAGGGACCACTTTGGTGGGAAGGTAACAGCGTTCCATGTGCTGTTGAGTCATGCCGACCACATGGCCACAGAGACGTCTTCGGACAGCGCTGGCTCTTTGGCTTAAAAACAGAGATGAGCACCGCCCCCTAGAGTTGGGAACGACTAGCACATATGTGCGAGGGGAACCTTTACCTTTATTTTTTAGAGATTCTCAGTCATCCATGGTTGTCCCAAAGGTGCTTTTTCAGGAGGCAACTGGATTTTCTTGGGGTTTTTTTTTTCTTTTGAAGACATTTCGCTTCTCATCCAAGAAGCTTCCTCAACTCTGACAAGATAGTAGGGAATGGAAGGATTTATATTCCTTGCAGACAGCTGGTCATTTGCATCCTTTTAGAGGGTCGTTGAAGCACTTGGAGGTTTATCTGTGACCTCCGGGTCACCTGAGTGGTGCTCCTGGTTCCTATAGTCTGCCATTTTTCCTCCATTCCTACTCCCACACATTCAAAAGGGGTTCATCCCAAATTGTATAGCTAAAAGTCTGTAGAGATTCTCAGTCATCCAGGTTACGGTTGTCCCAAAGGTGCTTGAGAGATTCAAACTCTCAAGAAGAACAAGACCAACGAAAAAATAAAGATGAAGAACAAGAAGTAAAAGATACCAATCAACAACAACAAGAAAGAAGAGCCTAAGACAGTGATCAGAACAGAAAGGGAAACAAGAGCAAACAGAAGACAAAAAACGAGATATAATTAGGGTTATGGAAAAAGAGGTGAAACTCTTATCTATTAACATAAATGGACTAAACTCAACGACAAAAAGAAAAAGGATTTTGACAAACTTAATAAAACAAAATGCAGATATTATATGCTTACAGGAAACACACATCTTAAAAACAAGACGAAAAATATTTAGATTGCCCCAAATTAGGGACTCTGTTTACAGTTTCTGCAGATCAGGAGAAAAAGAAGGAATAGCTGCCTACATTAAAGAAGAGATAAAGGCAAACTTAATATTTGCAGACCCCAAAGGAAAAACTCTGGCAATAGAAATACAGATAAATTTTTTTAAAAAAATATTAGTGGTAATTTATGCCCCCAATGACAACCAAAAAGAATTTTACAAAACCTTATATGATAAAATTATTGAATTAGAAAGAAAAAATATTTGCATCATAGGAGATTATAATGCGATAACAGATTATCAAAAAGGCTACAATGGGGGAAAGAAGAAAGGGGGAAAAAAGAGAGAGAACTACCCAAAATATATGTAGAAATGACCAAAGGTGCTTTTTCAAGGAGACAACTGGACTCCCTTGTTCGTTTTCTTTTGAGGATTTATTGCAATGTTTTTCAAACATTGCTGACAGCTTTAACACACCTGGACTTCAACTCCCAGCCACGCTAGCTGGGGAATTCTGGGAGTTTAAGTCCACATGTCTTAAAGTTGCTAAGTTTGAAAAACATTCTTTACCCTCCCTAAAGCAATTCAGGCTGGCAAAAATGCCTGGGCAATTTTAGATAGCAGTTTACGAGTTGTATTAGAGAAGCAGTAGAAATCCATTTCACCAAGCAATAAAGCATCAAAAACATTAACAGTCTGAAGATCAGCCACAAAGTCATTACAAAAAAGCAAAACAAAACCACAATTCCAGCCATGTGAGCAAAAAGTGTAATTCAAGAGAATCGAGACTCCAGGGATTACAAAAGGTCAAGGATTGGCACCCCAGAGTAGCTAATTTAGACCCAAATTCATTTATTTTTACATTCATTGGCTTTGCTGTTTTAATGTTCTTGCTTTTTGAGACGCTTCTAAAATGCTTCAAAACCTTGGAGATTAACCAAAAAAAAAAAAAGGACTGTTTGTGTGCACAAGTAAACCCGTTAATCCCTAGTAAACCTTTCCAGCAATTTGGTGACCCCAGACCTACTGAATCACTCCGTCTTAATCTCTTTGAGGCTTTGTTGAGGGTCAGGCTGAGATCAGAAGCCGTCTCCCCATCAGTGGTTCAGATCTTCCTGACATTGTGTCTCCTAAAGACATGGGCATTTGGGATGGCGGTTGAATTCATCCATTGGGAGATCTAGAAGTTGGTGACATTTCCGCCCCCTCCTTCCCCCCTAAGCCAGTTACTTGGGACCTCCTCCGAGACGGATGATTTTGAATTCATTTGGTTCAATTCTCCATGGACCAAAGAGCCTTAAAACCCCAGAGCTGTTCCGTCTTGCCAGGGTTCAGTTTCAGCCTTGTGGTTCCTCATCCATCCCTATTATTATTATTATTATTATTATTATTATTATTATTATTATTATTATTTCGATTTTATATGCCGCCCTTTTCCGGAGACTCAGGACGGCTTACAATGCATTAAGCAATAGCCTTCCTACTTTTGTATATACCTGCTTAGTAGGGCTTTCGCCGCACCCCCCCCCCCCCCCCAGCGGTGTTCTTTTTTATACAAAGTCAGCTTATTGCCCCCAGAATCCGGGTCCTCATTTTATCTACCTCAAAAGGATGGAAGGCTGAGTCAACCTTGAGCCTGGTGAGATTTGAACTCGCAGTAATTGCAGGAAGCTGGCAGCTAAGTAATACTTTAACAGCACTTAGTCCACTGCGCCACCAAGGCATAACTTTAGGTCACCCTTCCGAAGCAAGTAGTGGGTTTCAGCATCTCATCCCCATCTTCATTATTTATTTGAGGTGCTCTGGAATCAGAATCATGAAAACAGGGGTCCTTGGTGGTCTCTGAGCTTGGGTGTTTTCTTGCAGACTGATTGAGCACTGATGATGTTACTTAGTATGGGTAATGAAATATCTGCAAGAAAAACAACCAAGCTCAAGAGAGCACCAAGAATCCCACAGTTGTGGTCATCCTCCTCCTCTTCCTCCTCTCTGTAAACCCCACTCCCTTCTAGCACTGATGATGTTACCTAGTTGGGTAATGAAATGTCTGCAAGAAAACAACCAACCTCAGAGAGCTCCAAAGACCCCTCATTTCAAACCTGAGCTACAAATAGTCTCCTTTATTAGAATCATGAAATCTTAGAAATCAAGATTAGGCCCAAGGCATGTAGAATAGAGTAGAGTAGAGTAGAGTAGAGTAGAGTAGAGTAGAGTAGAGTGTAAAGTAGAGTAGAGTAGAGTAGAGAAGAGTAGAGTAGAATAGAATAGAATAGAATAGAATAGAATAGAATAGAATAGAATAGAATAGAATGCAATGCACAATGCAATACACAATACAATACAATACACAATACACAATACAATACAATACAATATACCCCACAATACAATACACCCTGTTTCCCCCAAAATAAGACATCCCCTGATAATAAACCCAATCGGGCTTTTGAGCACATGGCAATAAGGCCAAGCGCTTATTTCAGGGTTCAAAAATTATAAGACAGGGTCATATTTTCAGGGAACCACGGTAGAATAGAATAGAATCAAAACAGGAATAAAACAAAAATGGAATAGAACAAAAAATGGAATAGAGCAGAACCGGAATAGAACAGGAATAGAAATAGAACAGAACCATTATTGTCACTTTAAATGTACACTAATCAGCATACCATAAAAAGAAATTTCATTGTATTGAGCTGTCAAAAAAGATAACTCTTATGCATATACCCACAGACACGCACATACGTGACAGAGAGAAACATCACAGCCTAGTTCAGATCTATACTGTATATACTGTATAGATATAGCGAGAAAAATGAATCTTGCGAGGTTACAAGACGGACGGCCTAGGGAACAAAACCGTTAACAGAATCTGTTAGACCTGCTATAGATACTTCGAAACCTCCTCCCAGAGGGGAACAACAGAAACAGGCCGTGGAGTGTGTGCGTGTGTGTCTTTAACCTGTCTTGACCTGATGACCCCTAATCAGAAGTAAATTGCGCACACACACACACACACACACACAAATCTTCTTGGCTGTCTCTTGGTCTTGGCTGCGATATCTCTGCTGATATGGGCCCTTTCAAGATCTTGAAAGTCGGACAAGATCTTTGCATAGCTCAGAAGAGTACATACCCAGGCGCACCCCACATAGACAATGCTTGGTTGATCCTGCTGCTTTTCTGATCTTTTTACGGTAGGGAAAATTTAGGTGGCCTGTACAGGCAGTCCTCAACTTACGACCACAATTGAGCCCACATTGTTTTGTTGCTAAGCGAGACAGTTGTTCGTAGCAATAGCACTTAGATTTATATACCGCTTCACAGTGTTTTACAGCCCTCTCTAAGCGGTTTACAGAGTCAGCCTATCGCCCCCAACAATCTGGATCCTTGTTTTACCCACCTCGGAAGGATGGAAGGCTGAGTCAACCTTGAGCCTGATGAGATTCGAAGTGCCAAATTGCAGGCAGCCGGCAGTCAGCAGAAGTAGCCTGCAGTGCTGCACCCTAACCACTGCGCCACCACGGCTCTTAATTGGTTTTGTGCCCCGTTTTATGACCTTTCTTGCCTTAGTTGCCAAGGGAATCACTGCAACTGTTAAGTTAGCAACATCGTCGTTAAGTGAATCCACTTATTAAGTGAATCCAGCTTCCTCATCGACTTTGCTGGTCAGAAGGTCACAAGAGGGGATCACGTGACCCCAGGACTCTCCAGTGGTCACAATTATGAGTCATGGGCAAGGTTGGCTCAGCCTTCCATCTTTCCGAGGTCGGTAAAATAAGGACCCAGATTGTTGGGGGCAATTCGCTAACTCTATAAGCCGCTTAGAGGGGGCTGTAAAGCACTACAGAGCGGTATATAAGTCTTAAGGGCTGTTGCTATTACTTTATGCACAAAAACGGAAGGGCAGTTTGATTCCCAGAATGGACGAATGGCAGCAAAAGTGGATGGAATTAGCAGAGGTGGCTAAATTGGCTGCTTGGATTCAAAGAATAAAACACGATTACTTTTGTTTCTCCTTGGAAACCGCTTCTGGACTTTGTGCTCGAGGTGGCGGGGAAAAATTGAAGCTTTGATTTTTGGGTTTTACCGATGAGATAGGTTTGTAGTGAAATGGCTAGTTTGTATTATTATGTAAAAGTAAAAAGCTGTGCTTTGATCTTATTCTACTGCATCAAAGGGAGTCGGAAGTCAATGCCTTTTCTTTCTTTTCTCCCTTTTTCCTCCCTTATTTTCCGACCATTTTCTTTTGTATTTTATATTATAAACTTATTTTTTAATAACAAAAGGAAAAAAAAAGAAGGGCTCTAAAACTGTTCCTTTAAGTCAGGGGTCCCCAAATGTGGCAGCTTTAAGACTTGTGGACTTCAACTCCCAGAATTCTCCAGCCAGCTATGCTGGCTGGAGAATTCTGGGAGTTGAAGTCCACAAGTCTTAAAGCTGCCAAGTTTGAAGACCTCTGCTTTAAGTAAATGCTTTAAATAAATAAAATAAGGACGGAATCATTTTGAGGCTCCATTAAATGCAAATGGGAGAGGTTGCCTGCCAAGGTAATAATCCGTATTGATTTTTCTTCCCACTTCACTGAAAACCTGTCAGCATAAAAATCTGGCTCTGTGAACCACTGCATAAACTTTTAATAATACATGACACTCTTAACTAGTGTGAATCTGGTTTGTTTAGCCTAGAGCAGACGTATTGATTGGGATCCAGAACAGCCTGCCAAAAAATGTGAGTGGGTGATTGTCATTCGGTGCTTCCCCCTTCTTTTGCATAGAGGCTTTAATTTTTAGAATAGAATAGAATAACAGAGTTGGAAGGGACCTTGGAGGTCTTCTAGTCCAACCCCCTGCTTAGGCAGGAGACCCTATACCATTTCAGACAAATGGCTATCCAATCTCTTCTTGAAAACTCCCACTGCTGGAGCATTCACAACTTCTGGAGGCAAGTTGTTCCACTTTTGCCATAAGAAATATAGGTACTCCTCAACTTATAACCGATTGTTTAGTGACCAATTGACATTACAAGGGCACTGAAAAAAAAGTGACTTTAAGACATGTTTTCACATTTACCTCCGTTGCAGCATCCCCGTGGTCATGTCATCAAAATTTGGCAACCGCTTCATATTTATGACAGTTGCAGTGATCTGGGGGGTCACGTGATTCCCTTTTGCGACCTTTTGACCCACGAAGTCAATGGGGGAGCCAGATTCCCTTAACAACCGTGTTACTCACTGAACAACTGCCGCGATTCGCTTAACAGTGTCAAGAAAGGTTGTAAAATGGGGCAAATCTCACTTAACAACTGCCTCGCTTAGCAATGGAAATTCTGGGTTCAGTTGTGGCCGTACATCGAGGACTACCCATTATTTATTGATCGATTGATTGGTTCGATTTATATGCCGCCCTTCTCCGGAGACTCAGGGCGGCTTACAATGCGTTAAGCAATGGCCTTCATACTTTTGTATATACCTGCTTAGTAGGGCTTTCGGCCCCCCCTAAGCAGTGTTCTTTTTTATACAAACTCAGCTTATTGCCCCCACAATCCGGGTCCTCATTTTACCTACCTCGGAAGGATGGAAGGCTGAGTCAACCTTGAGCCTGGTGAGATTTGAATTATCTGGGTTGTTTTTGGTTTCTTTCTTTTTTTTTCTTGTTTTGGTGAATGTTCAAATCATTGGAAACAGGGTTTATGTCTTGATATCTATAAAAAGTTAAACTGTGCTATTTATTAAGCAGTTCGTCTCTTGCAGAAGAGGATTTGCGTTGGCAGGCTGAAAAAAATGGTAAAACTTGAAATCTGTCAAGTTTTGCAAATTCATGTCAAATAATTTTGAATGCCAGCAGGGGGTGCTGTTGGTTTTCAGATGCAAATCCTTTTTTTAAAAAAAAACCATTAACCTGCTCAGTTTCCTGAAAAAATTTAAGACAAGCCCATGATTGCTAAGGCAAGTCAGGGCATATATAGGTAGCAGTGGTAAACCACAGTGTGAAGATTTGTATATACACACCATATTTTATCTGATTGAACAGGCTCCAGAATTATAAACCGTTCATAAAAAAAAATAATACTATTGGCCACCGGCTGCAGAATTTCTGCTTTCAAGCAGCCAAATATCGTTTTAATTTCTCCCCCCCCAATTTTAAACATTTTTTTTATTAGATTACAGAATAAAATACAAAATATGAAAGCAAATAATAGGACACGATGGGAAGGAAAATAGCAATAGCACTTACTTATACCCTATTTCCCCGAAAATAAGATCCAACCAGAAAATAAATCCTAGCATGATTTTTCAGGATGCTCGTAATATAACCCCTAACTCCCCAAAACTCCCCTAAAGCCCCAGTTAAGATTGTAAGTCAGATGGATGCATTTAGTACTGTATCTCCCCCCCCCCAAAAAAATAAGATCTAACCAAAAAAATAAGCCCTAATGGCGTCTTTTCGTGCAAAATTTAATATGGGACCCGGTCTTATTTTCGGGGAAACATGATATACCCCTCTTACAGTGCTCTACAAGCCTCTCTAAGCGGTTTACAGAGTCAGCATCTTGCCCTCAACAATCTGGGTCCTGTTTCCAAAAGGGGAAAGAAAAGTGAGGAGGGGAGGATGCTCATGTGCTCATGCACTTTTCAGTTTGGGGCATGCACGCACACGCAGTTTGGGCACTCAGTGTCTAAAAAGTTTGCCATCACTGACCTATACAATCTCAGGCAAGTGACTATCCAGTCTCTTCTTAAAAACCACAAGTGATGGAGCGCCAACGAATTCTGGAGGCAAGTTGTTCCACTGGTTAATTGTCCTCACTGTTAGGAAGTTTCTCCTTAATTCCAGGTTGCTTCTCTCCTTGATTAGTTTCCATCCATTGTTTCTAGTCCTACCCTCTGGTGGTGCTTTGGAAAATAATTTTAACCCCCTCTTCTTTGTGGCAGCCCCTCAAGTACTGGAATCCTGCTATCATGTCACCCCTAATTATTCTTCCCTTTAGACTTGCCAGACCCAAATCCTGCAAACGTTTTTTATATGCTTTAGTCTCCAGTTCTTTGATCATCTTAGTTGCTCTTCTCTGAACTTTTTCCAAAGTCTCAACACCTTTTTTGTAGTATGGTGATCAAAATTGGTTTAAGTATTCCACGTGTGGCCTTACCAGGGTTTTGAAAAACGGCGTTTATACTTCACATAATCTTGATTCTTTGCTCTGTTTATATAACCCAGGATTGATAAGAGGTCCTTTACTTTTACATTTCCAACATTCATTTGAAATACCTTTATACATTCTAGATAACTTATCTGGTTAAATACCAGCGATACATCATCTTATAAAACTTTTTCTTTTATTAAAACTGTTTCGTTTGGGGTTCTTTCTTGCTTCCAATTTTTTGCATATGTTATTCTTGCAGCTGTTAGTATGTGGATTGTGAGCTATTTGATTTAACAGATTTAATAGAAAAAATTCTAGAATGCGCTGAAATGGACAGGTTAACCAAAGACATACAAGAAAGAGAAGAATCAGACTACTACAAAATATGGAATAAATGGTATAATTGGTTAAAAATTAGAAACAAACAAAAAACTTAGAGGGCAAATATTACCAGTATAGAAAATGTTATTAGATTAAGGAGAGGTGAAGAAATATATATCAAGTAGAATGTCACTTTGAAATAATGCTTAAGAAGGAAACATAATCTCTTTTTGTTTGTATGTTGTATAAATGTTTGTTGTGTGTATGCCATGTTATGTTTTTTAAATATTTATACTCTAATAAAAATTTATTTTTTTAAAAAAAAACCTTTTCTTTTAAATTATAGTTTAATGTGAATTTTAAACCTTTCGTCCACGTATTTTCCCATTGTTCAAGCCTCACATTATATCCAAAATTCCTTGCCCACTGAATCGTACCATGTTTTTACATGTTCACTTTCCAGATTCGGTTTCAGGAACATTTTATAAACCTTAGCAATATGTTCATCGCTGCCGTACAGTAAGATTTCCAATTCAAAAATATAGTTGTAACTTCTATTCACAAATCTTACTGTTGTTTGAAATCAAAAGTGAATGGATGGATTATTTGCAGGTTTTCCCAATAGTTCGAAACTCATGTTATTGCAAATAGAAAATGGAGCACTTGAGTTTGTTTCAAATTTTTGTTTTATTTATTTACCTAATTTGTATACTTTCAAATCCAGAAAGCTCTAAGTGGCAATTAAAGGATGAGACAAAGCTACTTCGTAATGTTCACATGCAGTGACTCAAAGTATCTTTTTATCAAGACAAGTGGATAATTACTGTTCTTTTTCTATAATTCATCTTCTATTCTTTCACTTCTCATTTTATTTCCCAAAGAAAAAAAAGAAGATAAGAAAATATTTCCTATTTTCCATGTTCACCTTTGTCCATGTTCACCAGTAAAATCTAATCTATAGTCCAATGATGGCTAACCTTTTTGCCATCGTGTGCCAAAAGCGGGGGGAGCGCGGTGGGGTCACACGCCCGCGTGCCCACATCCATAATTCTATGCGCCCCCCCGGTGCTTCCCCCACTTTTGGCACGTGATGGCACGGTGGGCCCAGTAGGCCCGTTTTTTGCTCTCCCCAGGCTCCAGAGCCTTCCTAGGAGCCTGGGGAGGGCAAAAACGGCCTTCTCCACCCTCCCCAGAGGCCCTCCGGAGGCTGGAAACAGTGTGTTTCCTGACTTCTGATGGGCCCAGAAGGCCTGAAAATCAGCTGGCTGGTGCACGCATGCGTGTCGGAGTTGAGCTCGTGTGCCCACCAATATGGCTCCACGTGCCACCTGTGGGACCCGTGACATAGGTTCGCCATCATGGCTATAGTCCTCTCTGGAGGCTAAGACCTATAAAGAGCGATTTCTGGAATTGGGTATATCTGATCTAGTGAAAAGAAGGGGTGACATGATAGCAGTCTTCCAATATCTGAAGGGTTGTCACAAAGAAGAAAGGGTCAAGCTATTCTCCAAAGCACCTGAAGGCAGAACAAGAAGCAATGGATGGAAACTAATCATGGAGAGAAGCAACCTAGAACTAAGGAGAAATTTTCTGACAGTCAGAACAATTAATCAGTGGAACAACTTGCCTTCAGAAGTTGTGGGTGCTCCATCACTGGAAGTTTTTTTTTTTAAAGAGCTTGAACAACAATTTGTCTGAAGTGGTAGAGATTTTGTTCTGCCTGAGCAGGGAATTGGACTTGAAGACCTCCAAGATCCCTTTCTATTCTATTCTATTCTATTCTATTCTATTCTATTCTATTCTATTCTATTCTATTCTATTCTATTCTATTCCATTCCATTCCATTCCATTCCATTCCATTCCATTCCACTCCACTCCACTCCACTCCACTCCACTCCACTCCACTCCACTCCACTCCACTCCACTCTATTCTATATAAGGATTCTGTCCTATCATATCCTATTCTCAATAAAGATCCTATTCTATCCTTAATATCCTATCCTATCCTATTCTTAATGTCCTACTCTACCCTACCCTACCCTACCCTACTCTACCCTATCCTATCCTGTTCTTAATGTCCTGTTTAATCCTATCCTATCCTATCCTAGGTAAAGGTAAAGGTTCCCCTCGCATATATGTGCTAGTCATTCCCGACTCTAGGGGGCGGTGCTCATCTCCGTTTCAAAGCCAAAGAGCCAGTGCTGTCCGAAGACGTCTCTGTAGTCATGGGGCCGGCCTAACTAAACGCCAAAGGCGCACAGAACGCTGTTCCTTTCCCACCAAAGGTGGTCCCTATTTTTCTACTTGCATTTTTACGTGCTTTCAAACTGCTAGGTTGGCAAAAGCTGGGACATGTAACAGGAGCTCACCCTGTTACGCAGCACTAGGGATTTGAACTGCTGAGCTGCCGACCTTTCGATCGACAAGCTCAGTGTCTCAGCCACTGAGCCACCGCGTCCCTCTTGTATCCTATCCTATCCTATCCTTAATATCCTACCCTATCCTATTTTTAATGTCTTATCTCATCCCTATCCTTATCCTATTCTTTGGTCTAGATGGGATTGCAGGGTACCTTCCCTGGGGCAGGGAGGCTCAACCTGGGTCTGATAGGATTAGATAAAGAAAGGAACTGAGCCTGACCTTGGTCATACCCAAAAAGAAGAAGAAAAGGGTGCAGCCTCCATTTTGCAGTTGAGTTCATTCCCCACCCCACCCCCCAAATCAGCTCGCTCCTTCCTTCCTTCCTTCCTTCCTTCCTTCCTTCCTTCCTTCCTTCCTTCCGACGCTTGGCAACTGATGGCCGCAGTGTCCCGGGATCATGTGATCCCCTCTTGCGACCTTCTGTCCAGCAAAGTCAACGAGGAAGCCAGATTTCGGTTAACAACCGTGGTCCTAACTTAACCACTGCGGCCAAGAAAAGCTCGTCAGATGGTGTGGAACCCACTTCCCCAGTGCCGTGATGGCAAACCTATGGCACGCGTGCCACAGGTGGCATGCGGAGCCATATTGATGGGCACGCGAGCTCAACTCCAGCTGATTTTCGGGCCTTCTGGGCCCACTGGAAGTCAGCAAACAGGCTGTTTCTGGCCTCCAGAGGGCCTCCTGGGGAGTGGAAAAGCCGTTTTTGCCCTCCCCAGGCTCCTAGAAAGGCTCTGGAGCCTGGAGAGGGCGAAAAACAGATCCACCGTGCCATCACGTGCAAAAAGTGGGGGAAGTGCGGAGGGGTCGCGCACACATGCACGGGGGTGAGGCGCATAGAATTGTGGGTATGGGCATGTGCGGGTGTGACCCCCCCCCGCACTCCCCCCGCTTTTGGCACGTGATGGCAAAAAGGTTAGCCATCACTGCCCTAGCGCCTCGCTTAGCGAGGGAAAGTTTGGGCTCCGTTGGGGTTGTAAGTTGAGGACTAGCTGTGGTGTAGAAAAAAAAATATTATCCAAAGGAATGAGTTTTGGGTTGCCGACCTTCAGCTGCGCATTTCTCTTTTTCTCTCTCGAAACGAGCTCTCTCTTAAGCAGTGATTCTAACGTTTCTTAGAAAAGGAGACAAAAGCGAGGAGGAGGAAGATAAAGCCACCACTCAACCTTCTCCTTCTATTCCCCCTTTTGATTCCCCCCCCCCCGTACAACGGATGTGCATTGTGCCAGCCTGGTGTTTGTTGACAATCTACCCATTTAATGGATGTTTTTCTTTCACTTCTGCTCTTATGCTAACAATGATTTCTCCCAGCAAGGCTAACGCACAACAGGGCTCCCCCCTCCCTTTTCTTTCTTTCTTTTTTTTTAATTGAAACTACGCAGATGTTGGTTTTGGAGATCCTCTTTTGTCCTCAGATTCGCAGGGCATGTATTTCCCTTACCATAATTGAAAGCATATTTATTCAGTTAAAAAGACTTGTCATCCGTTTTTCGGGAGAAAGGAAGGAGAATGGAGAGAGAGAGAGAGAAGTTGGCGGTTGTGTTGTTTTGAGCCGAGCTGCATGTATGTTTTACAGTTTAAAAGGGTGCTGCGCTGTTTGGGCTGGGCGCGATCTTTCATCGGAAAACAATGCCTGTTTTATAAAATTGACCTTTGCCTGCATCTGGGACTTGGCAGCCAAAGATGGTTCCAGAGATTCAAAGAGAATTGATAACGTTCGGTAAAGACAGCCCATCTGCTCACCCTTAACAGAATCACAAAAGTTGGAAGGGACCTTGGAACACGGGTGAAATGCTTCTGGTTCGGACCGGATCGCCCGATCCGGTAGCGATGGAGGCGGGCGGTTCGGAGAACCGGTAGCAAAAATCCCTGCGTGCCCCCCCCCCCATGCCCAGCTGAGCCGCGCGATCATCAGAGGCTTTTCTTTTTTACTTTTAAAAGCATTTTTTCCGCAACCTCTTCTGCCAAAAAAAAATGCTTTTAGAAGTAAAAAAAAAAAAGCCTCTGATGATTGCGCGGCTCAGCTGGGATCGCCAGAGGCTCTTAAAAGAAAAAAAAAAGCCTCTGCTGATCAGGCAACTCAGCTGGGATCGTCAGAGCCTTTTTTGAAAGCGTTTTTTTACAACCTGTTTGCCGAAGAGGTTGTAGAAAAAAATGGTTTTAAAAGTTTTTTTAAAAAAAAGTTGGCCACGCCCACCCAGACACATTACCTCCACCACCACCAAGCCACGCCCACAGAACAAGTAGTAACAAATTTTACATTTCACCTCTGCCTTGGAGGTCTTCTAATCCAATCCGCTGTTCAAGCAGGAGACTGTATATCCTTTCAGACAAATGGCTCTCCAATCTCTTCTTAAAAACCTCCTGTGATGGAGCAGCCACAACTTCTAGAGGCAAGTTGTTCCACTGATGGATGGTTCTCCTTAGTTCTAGGTTGCTTCTCTCCTCGATGAGTTTCCACCCATTGCTCCTTGTCCTGCCTTCAGGTGCTTTGGAGAATAGTTTGACTCCCTCTTCCTTGTGACAGCCCCTGAGATATCGGAAGACTGCTATCCTGTCTCCCCTGGTCCTTCTTTTCATTAAACTAGACCAAGAGTCAGCAACCTGTGGCTCTGGAGCCACATGTGGCTCTTTTACCCCTCTCCTGCGGCTCCCTGTCACTTAAAATATGCGTCACAACCACCAATGTGCGACACCCGCCGGCACGCGATTTATTGAGCTTTTCAACCCCCAATAGGCCAGCCATGGATAAATCCAAGAAAAGAAAAGTTTCAGAAGAAAACAAAATATTTAATTCAACTACATATGCTAGCTTTGTGGCCGCTCAAGAAATAATCAGGCACCGGAAGGGTTTTGTGGCTCCCGGTGTTTTCTTTTCTGTGGGAGACGGGTCCAAATGGCTCTTTGAGTGTTTAAGGTTGCAGACCCGTGACCTAGAGTCAAGCAGTGTTTTCCATCCATTGCTTCTTGTCCTGTTTTCAGAACAGAACAGAACAAAATAAAAGAGTTGGAAGGGACCCTGGAGGTCTTCTAGTCCAACCCCTTCTGCTCAAGCAGGAGATCCTATGGCATTTCAGACCAATGGTTATCCAATCTCTTCTTAAAAACCTTAAGAACAACTTCTGAAGGCAAGTCGTTCCACTGATTAATTGGAACGAAATTCCTGCTTAGTTCTAGGTTGCTTCTCTCCTTGCTTAGTTTCCATCCGCTGCTTCTTGTTCTACCTTCAGGTGCTTTGGAGAATAGCTTGACTCCCTCTTCTTTGTGGCAGCCCCTGAGATATTAGAAGACTGCTATCATGTCTCCCCTAGTCCTTCTCTTTTTTTTTTAATTTGATTTATATGCCGCCCTTCTCCGGAGACCCAGGGCGGCTTACAATGCGCTAAGCAATAGCCTTCATACTTTTGTATATTTATACAAAGTCAGCTTATTGCCCCCACAAACTGGGTCCTCAATTTACCTACCTTAGAAAGGATGGAAGGCTGAGTCAACCTTGAGCCTTGGTGAGATTCGAACCTGCAATAATTGCAGGCAGCTGATGTTAATAACAGGGTGCTTTAGACCACTGTACTATCCAAGGCTCTTCATCAAACTAGACATGCCCAGTTCCTGCAACCATTCTTCATATGTTTTAGCCTCCAGTCCCCTAATCCTCTTTGTTGCTCTTCTCTGCACTCTTTCTAGAGTCCCCACATCTTTTTTACATTGTGGCCACCAAAATTGGATGCAGTGTTCTAAGTGTGGTCTTACCAAGGCATTATATTAACACTTGTGGTATTAACACTTTACGTGATCTTGATTCTATCCCTCTGTTAATGCAGAGTTGGCTTTTTTGGCAGCTGTGGCACACTGCTGGCTCATATTCGTATTCATATTCAAGGTAGTCCTTGATTTACAACCACAATTAGGAATCTTGGTTGCTGAGTCCAGCAGTTAAAGCAAGGTGTCATGTGACTTTTTCATTTCATGACCACAATCCGGGCGCTCCCATTTGTGGTCATTGAGCAGTCTCCCAGATCATTAAATGGGCATTTGAAAAGAACTGCCTGCTGAAGGATTTCAGCTTCACAGGTGGTGAGTCAGTCTGGCAGGCAGCTCTTTGAGAGCAGCAGGGCTGCCTGCCGGTGGGATTCAGCTTCACACGGAGCTGAAATCTTTTGGTAGGCAGCTTTTTCAACCAGCTTTTAGAGACCCCATAGGGAGCCCTCTAAGCAGGTGGCAGCAGCTTTCAACTTTCCCTGCCAGCTTCCCCATTGCAGAGAAGATTGCAAATACAGGTAGTCCTCGACTTACAACCATTCATTTAGTGACCATCCAAGGTTACAGCTGCACTGAAACAAATGACTTATGGTTGTTTTTCACAATGACTGTTGCAGCATCCCCGTCAGTGGTGGGTTGTTCCCGGTTCTGTCCGGTTCTTTAGAACCGGTAGTAAAAGCGGCGGGAGGCTCCGCCCATCTGCCCGGACGTCATAATTGACGATCTGCGCATACGCAGAAGCGCGCAAGCGAAGCGAGAGCACGTACATGCTCCCGTTGCGAACCGGTAGTAAAGGTATGTAGAACCCACCCCTGATCCCCGTGGTCATATGATCAAAATTCAGACGCTTAGCAATGATGGTTGCGGGGTCACGTGATCCCTTTTTGCGACCTTCTGACAAGCGAATTTAATGGGAAAACTAGATTCACTTAACAACTGTGTTACTAACCAAACAGCTGCAGTAATTCACCGAATAACCTGGCAAGAAAGGTTGTCAAAACTCACTTAAGCCACTGTCTTGCTAAGCAAATCGGAGCTCAGTTGTGGTTATAACTTGAGGACTACCTGTAGCTATCACAAAAACGCAGGTGTTTCGTGCTAAGTGCGCACAGGTTGCCAAGCACCCAGATCCCAATATTTGTGACCACAGGGGTATGTGTGTGATGCTTTGTGACAGCCAGAATTGTTTTAGGGGCCATAAATCATCCTTTCAGAGGCTGTTGTAATTTCAGGCCGTCATTAAACAGGTGGCTGTAAGTCGAGGAGCGCCTGTGTGTAAATTGCAGTAGCCCCCTCCACACATTTCAAGGTATTGAGGGACTGTTCCTTTCCCCTGTTGACTTGGTGACCTAAACCTGTGCTAAGTATTTGTGGCAAGTAAACAGACCAAAAAGGAGAATGAAGAACTAGGTAAAACTTGATTTATCCAGTCACCTACAAAGGTGATTTTAACTAAGTCAATTTTTTTTTAATTTGATTTATATGCCGCTCTTCTCCGGAGACTCAGGGCGGCTTACAATCCGTTAAACAATAGCCTTCATGCTTTTGTATATTTATACAAAGTCAGCTTATGGCCCCCCACAATCTGGGTCCTCATTTTACCTACCTTAGAAAGGATGGAAGGCTGAGTCGACCTTGAGCCTTGGTGAGATTCGAACCTGCAATAATTGCAGACAGCTGGTGTTAATAACAGGGTGCTTTAGACCACTGTACTACCCAAGGCTCTAAATTGCTATTTAGTTTTGATGGAATTTCCGATTACCATGTTAAATCCTTCCTCCTAAGAATCCCTGCAGGTATGTGTACGTGTACACACACACACAAACACACACACACACACGTGTGTATATGTATATATTTCCTCTCTGTTGGGTCATGAAATGCCAGGAAAAAAACAACCAAGCTCAGAGAGCACCAAGGGGCTCACAGTCCTTTTCCTCCTCCTCTTCTTCCTCCTCCTTCTCCTCCACTACTTCCTCACAAACCCCACTCCATCTAGCACTGATGAAATTAGCTAGTTGGGTAGTGAAACCTCTGCAGGAAAACAGCCCAGAGAATATCAAGGACCCCATAGTCCTTGTTTTATCCAGGCACAACCTCCTCCTCCTCCCCCCACCTCCACCTCCTAGTCACAAACCCCACTCCCTTGTAGCACTGATGATGTTACCCAGTTGGGTCATGAAACGTCTGTTAAGAGAGGGAAAAAACCCCAAGTTCAGAGAGCACCAAGGACCCCTCATATCAACCCTGAGCTACAAAATATTCTCTTCTACCGGTAAAACTGTTCCCTTATCGACAGAAGGCGACAAAGATTCAGGTCAAAAACCCTGTTAATTAGTGCCACCCAAGTGCGAACGCTCTCGTAATCTTTTCCCTCCAAGAAGCAAGGGCCGGTTGCACGCAGGAAGGAATCCCGAGGTCCCCAAAGGCAGGAAAGTAAATAGTAAACGGAGAAGCGTGAAACAAACACTCGGGGTATCAAGAAACAGCTGCGACAAGCATCTCACTTAATGCGCCTGCCTGTTGTGGTGGAACGTATTGCTTACCAACCTCACAAAGGGAGCCGAGGGATTTCAGTTACACATTCCCGGAGAATGGCAGCCTACGACAATCGAGAGCCCAAGCTTTGGGGTTGGGGCAAGCTCACCGCCGGGTGCGACGAAGCAAAATTGGGGATTTGTGTTACCTTCTGCCACCTGACCCGCGTCTGATGCTGGGCTGCCGTTGATTGATGTTCTGAATGAAGCCTTTGAAGGGAGTCCCGGCTTAATTAAAATGTTTGCTTGGTTAGCGGTGATCTGCAAAGCTCTCGATAAATATTGAATTGGGTTCATCTGCTGGTTACTGCCAGGGGATAAACAGATGCTTTGTGCTGCTTAATCAAGAAGCCCAGGCTATTTTTTTTCCTTTTTTTTTTTTTTATAAAGGAAAGCTTTCAATCAGGCCACTTCAGGATCTCGGCCGGGTGTGCTTGTGTGAGGTTTTGTACAGCCGGCACTCTCGGCGAATCAGTTTTTGTTTCCCCGTAATGTGTAGCTTAGGGGCTTGGAGAAGGAATTGTCTTGATTTGTTGTTGTTAGTTGCAAAGTCATGTCCGACCCATCGCGACCCCATGGACAACGTTCCTCCAGGCCTTCCTGTCTTCTACCATCCTCCGGAGTCCATTGAAGCTCACGCCGACTGCTTCAGTGACTCCATCCAGCCACCTCGTTCTCTGCCGTCCCCTTCTTCTCCTTTTGCCCTCCATCGTTCCCAGCATTAGGCTCTTCTCCAGTGAGTCCTTCCTTCTCATTAGGTGGCCAAAGGATTTGAGTTTCCTCTTCAGGATCTGGCCTTCTAAAGAGCAGTCAGGGTTGATCTCCTCTAGGATTGACTGGTTGGATCGCCTTGCAGTCCAAGGGACTCGCAGGAGTCTCCTCCAGCACCAGAGTTCAAAGGCCTCCATTCTTTGGCGCTCAGCCTTCCTTATGGTCCAACTTTCATAGCCATCCATTGCAACTGGGAAAACCATCACCTTGACTATACGCTCTTTTGTTGGCAGAGTGATATCTCTGTTTTTGTCTCGATAAAGGAGAATATTTGTAGCTCAGGAGGAGGGGTTCTTGGCACCATCTGAGCTTGGTTGTTTTCTCGCAGACATTTCATGACCCAACTGGGTAACATCATCAGTGCTAGGGTGAATTGTCTTTGATTTTTAAGTACAGGTAGTCCTCGAGTTACAGCCATCCGTTTAGTGACCGTTCAAAGTTACAGCAACACTGAAAAAGGTGACTTACAGTCAGTCCTCACACAATCAAAATTCAGGCACTTGGTAACTGGCGCACATTTATGACGGTTGCAGTGTCCTGGGATCACATGATCCCCTTTTGCAACCTGAGCCGAGGTGGCGCAGTGGTTAGAGTGCAATACTGCAAGCTACTTCAGCTGACTGCTAGCTAGAGTTCAGCAGATCGAATCTCACTGGCTCAAGGTTGATTCAGCCTTCCATCCTTCTGAGGTGGGTAAAATGAGGACCCAGATTGTTGGGGCTGACTCTGTAAAAACCACTTAGAGAGGGTTGTAAAGCACTGTAAAGCAATATATAAGTCTAAGTGCTATTGCTATTGCAGGCTAACTCTGCCCACTGTTAGGAGTTCGATACTGACCGGCTCAAGGTTGACTCAGCCTTCCGAGGTGAATAAAATGAGGACCCAGATTGTTGGGGGCAAGAGGCTGACTCTGTAAACCGCTTAGAGAGGGCTGTAAAATCACTATGAAGAGGTATATAAGTCTACGTGCTATTGCTATTTCCAGCCGGCTTCTGACAAGCAAAGCCAGTGGGTGAAGCCGGATTTACTTAATGACCGCACGATTCATTTTAACATCTACAGTGATTTGCTTAATAACCATGGCAAAAAGGGCGTAAAATGGGGTGTGACTCATTTAACGCCTGTCTTGCTTAGTAATGGAAATTGGGGGTTCAACTGTGTCATAAGTCAAAGACTACCTGTAACTATATATGAAGAGATGGATTGGTGGGTGGGTAGGTAGGTAGATAGATGATAGGGATGGGTGGGTAGATTAGATAGATAGATAGATAGATAGATAGATAGATAGATAGATAGATAGATATAAAGGATAGATATAAAGGATAGATAGATAGATACATAGATAGATACATAGATACATAGATATGATAGATGGATGGATGGATGGATAGATAGATAGATAGGCAGGCAGGCAGGCAGGCAGACAGACAGCTCTTGTTCGTTTAAAGAGTATGCAAATGTGCTTGTTGATGTGTTTACCTCGAGGGTGCATGAGATCCAGTTGGAGGAAATGCAGCTTTCTCACACTGCAGGGTATGATAACCTTTGCTCCAGGTGTTGATTTCTGGGTGATGTTGGGAAACTGCCAGATAGATTGGAAAGAAAGGTCAAGCGAGGTCAAGCTTAGAGTCCTTGCGCAGCTGCAAGAGGCATAAACCTGACCTTCCTCAAGACCCATGAAGCCTTATCTGGTCATTCCCAGGGGACAGCGAACAGTCTGGGGAGATTTTTGAAACAATTAAAGTTAGTGACTTTGGCTATTTACAATAGCACTTAGACTTATATACTGCTTTCCAGCCCTCTCTAACCGGTTTTACAGAGTCAGCCTATTGCCCCCCAAAATCTGGGTCCTCATTTTACCAACTTCGGAAGGATGGAAGGTTGAGTCAACCTTGAGCCTGGTGGGATTTGAACTACCAAATTGCAGGCAGCTGGCAATCAGCAGAAGTAGCCTGTAGTACTGTACTCTAACCACTGTGCCACCGAGGCTACAGTTGCTTGTGCCTGACAGGTGTCGGGAGAATACGTCGCAGAGGATTTCCGTATCTTTTTTGGTTATGATTGAGTTGCCGGTATTTGCAAAGTTCGTTTTTTTTTAATAAATCATTTTTTTTATTTTCTTCAAAACAAAAGTAAAAAAGATACCAAAGCGGAACACAACTAACAAAACGATGCAGAAAAGAAAGAGTGCATAAAATTTAAAAAACAAAACAGACATATACATAAATTGTCCCCTCTAGTTCAATACTGATAAATATACTTCAAAGTTTATAATTCCTCGCTTCGGTGTTTGCCAAGCTCCCTAATAGGGGAGCTAGTCAGTTCCACCCTAGGTGTCAATATAGCAATAGTGGGAGCCTTCTCCAGCACCACAGCTCAAATGAGTCGATTTTCCTCCTGCCTTTCTCTCAACTTCTATTAAAAAAAAACAAATTTATGCTTAGGGTCTCTTTCTTGGAAAGCAGGGTACCCAATGATCTTGCAACAAAGCACCCTTCTGTTTAGTGTACGCTTCTTACTTCAGCAGGAATAAAAACCACCACATTAACACAGGCTTTTTCTATCTCGTGGCATGCGTCTTTCCCAGCTTCCCGAGATAATATCAGTAATTGCACCTCAGATCTTTTTTCAGGTAAAACTGTGGCTTCTTCCTTAAGAAATTGCCAGGCATAGACAATTGACTTGTCTGGTAAATTAGACAGTGGATCCTTTGAGGGTTATCCTGGAATTTTAGGCAGGGATTTTTGCCAACACTGGCCTGAAAGGGCTGTTGTTTGGGTCAGGGGGTCTCCTCCACACCTGGTCCTTGACATACGACCACAAAAGACCACCAGAGCTCAAGCGAGTCGATTTTCTTCCTGTCTTGCTTTTTCAAGGCCCAACTTTCACAACCATAGGTAGCTACGGGGAACACAATAGAGTAGATTCACCTACATAGGATAGGATAGGATAGGATAGGATAGGATAGGATAGGATAGGATAGGATAGAATAGAATAGGGTAAAGGTTCCCCTCACACATATGTGCTAGTCGTTCCCGAATCTAGGGGGCGATGCTCCTCTCCATTTCAAAGTCGAAGAGCCAGGGCTGTCCGAAGACGTCTCCGTGGTCATGTGGCCGGCATGACTAAATGCCAAACGCGCACGGAATGTTGTTGCCTTCCCACCAAAGGTGGTCCCTAATTTTTCTACTTGCATTTTTTAACGTGCTTTCGAACTGCTAGATTGGCAGAAGCTGGGACAAGTCACGGGAGCTCACCCCTTTACGCAGCACTAGGGATTAGAACCGCTGAACTGCCTGTCTTAGCCACTGAGCCACCGTGTCCCTTTTGGAATAGAATAGGCAATAGCAATTAGAATAGAACAGAACAGGAGTAGAATAGAATAGAATAGAATAGAATAGAATAGAATAGAATAGAATAGAACAGAACAGAACAGAACAGAACAGAACAGAACAAGAGCAGAATAGAATTAGAGCAGAATAGAATAGAATAGACTTTATTGTCACTTTAAATGTCACATCAGTTTAAAAGCAGAGAGGACCTACGGAAAGCTATAAAGAACCAAAACTGGATGCAACCAACTGATTTTAGGACACTACCTCCATCACAAATATGCAAAGCATCTGACTTTTGATCACGTGACCACGGGGATGCTGCAAAGGTTGTAATAACTCTGAAAAACGGTCCTAAGTCACCTATTTCAGTGCCGTTCTAACTCTGAATGGTCAGTAAATGAACTGTTGTAAGTCGAGGACTACCTGTATTTCCTGAAACCATCTGCCTCACAGACTGGTTCCTAACTAGTCCCCCTTCTCTAGGTGTTCCCCATTGGGTCAAACGCGCCTACCAAACATTCCATCAACGGGCGCTTTATCCTAGTTTTGTCCGCTCGTGTGCCCAGCCGCGTGCACCTAGCGATATCTTTCCTCCCTCTTTCCTGAAAAAAAGCCGACAGGAGCATCGACTGTAATATCACACGGCCTACTTTGCGTTCCAGTTTTTCTGTCCGACTGTAGAGCCGAGGCCAAGATAGCAGGGTATGTAATGGACACCCTCCGTCAGCTGTTGTCCTCCTCGCCGACCGACAAGAGGCTCATTCATAAGCTTCCCTTTTATCCTTAGGGGGGTGAATAAGTAATTATTCCATATCGAGAAGAGCGGCTATTTGGAAGCCTCTATTGAATGTGGCAGGACGACATAATGAAACCTGCCATTTCTGGCGACCCGAGAGAGGAATGTAACAATTCTAGCACGGACGGTAACTTTATCCAGATGGACGGCCCGTTTCTTTGGCACGTCAACCGGCCTTTTCTCCCGCTGACTGGCAGCTTCTGAAGGGGTTGCATTGACGTCCGTTCTAGCCTGCATTGTCATTTTTTAACGGCAGACAAGCTCCAGTGGGAGCGGGTGGTAATTTGAACCCACTTTTCCATAGAGCCGAGGCGAAGAGATAGTTGATCCTGACTATTGTAGCATAACGCGCCCAGTGACTTAGCATTTGCTTACGGGGGATAATCTTACTGATTACAATTAAGAGGATGGGGGAGGGGGGGCTTGTGGGGAGACAAATTTGGACAGGAATACTGTGTGTCTGCTTCTCCGTGTCAGTGTGACATTTTTTTTTACGCCGGGAAGACGATGTCGTCTCCCTGTCATTGTCCCTGCTATTCTTGGCCTTGTAAGGATCACAGATCAGAGTGAATGCTGGAATCTCGGAGAGGGAATAAAATAAAAGTAACCTGGTTCTAAATGTTAATAAAAGAGATCATCGTAGATTTTAGAAAGAGCCGGCATGGTCATACTCCACTCGGTATCAAGGATGCGGCTGTAGAGATGGTCGACAAGTATCTGGGGGTGCAGATAACTAACAATGAACTGGTCTCTGCACACGTCATCCTTAGTGAAGCATGCAAATCAGCATCTGTATTTCCTGCGTCAGATGAGGAGAGCATATCTTTCTCCTTCTGTACTGGCCATTTATTACAGAGGCACGATTGAGAGCGTTTTAACCAACTGAATCCCTGTTTGTTTTGGTGGCTGCAGTGCATCAAATAGAAAGTCTCTACAGAGAGTGGTGAGGACAGCCGAGAAGATTAGAGGAAGCTCGCTTCCTGTCATTCAGGATATTGCGTATATAAGCGCTATGTGCTTAGAGCTCAAAGCATTGTTAGAGACCCACAAACACCCACTTCACAGTCTGTTTCTGTTGCTCTCCTGTGGGAGGAGGTTTCAAAGTATTTCTAGCAGGACTACCAGATTCTGTAACCGCTTTGTTCCCTAGGCCGTCCGTCTGATAAACTCGTAAGATTAGTTTTTCTCGCTATGTACATGTACACATCCAAAGTAGACTGTGTTGTTTCTCTGTGTCATATATATGTGGGTATATGCATAATTTTGTATTTATTTATTTAGTCCTGTTTATGTAGTGTATATTGGAGGCGGTTGTTCTGACCCAGGCTTCCTTAGAAAGTATACAGCACAATCTTAGTCCCGGCAAACCTCTTTTATTCATAGGGCTGTGAATTATTGTCATTCACAGTCCGAAAGGCTTCTCAAGCAGTCTTTCAGGGGAATGTTTGCAAACACCCACCTTATCTCCCTTGGAATGCTGCCAGAGAACAAATTGCCACATGCAGGGCAAGGCCAAACTTAGGACAGAGTCAAACAGAAGTTTCCCAAAGCTTTAATCGACCAGATGAACTAATTGCTTCCTGCAAAAGCTCACGTCCCGTTCGCTCCTCTTTTATGTCTTATGGGAGGGGCCAATCATCTCCAAGCCTTACTCCTGAGTTGACCCTGTTTTCTTAATTGTTCTTGTCTTATTATTTATTTATTTATTTGATTTATATACCGCCCTACTCCTGAAGGACTCAGGGCAGTGAACAGCCGGCAATAAAATACATACATACAAAATTTAAAATAGAAATAAAATTGAATTGAATAGTTTGGCCCAGACAGACAGATTAAAACCCCAATCAATTTAAAACCAAATATTAAATTTAAGTATAGAAATATTTAAAAATATTAAGATATTAAAACTATTTAAAATTATTTAAAAGAGGGAGAAGTTAGGCCAGGCCCGCTTGGTGAAATAAAAAGGTCTTTAGGGCGCGGAAGGTGCGCAGATCCAGGATCCTCCATATCTCCAGGGGGAGCTCATTTCAGATAGTAGGTGCCCCCACAGAGAAGGCTCTCCCCCTGGGGGCCGCCGGCCAACATTGTTTGGCCGCCGGCACCCGGAGGAGTCCCTCTCTATGGGAGCGTCTTCTGGCAGCTCTGCGCATGCGCACACTGGGAACAGGCTCCCACTGTTCTTCTGCCCCCTGATGTCAGACTCCTGAGACTCCAAAGGCAGCAAAGAACTCCCAGAGGGCCTTGGCCCCCTCTCTGCCTCCGACTCAGAGCCATTGTCCAAGGCTTCCCCGGACTCCAGGACTGGCCCATGTTCCTCCCCAACCTCCTCACTGTCCGAATCTGCTGCCAGCTCTGCTGGCTGCTGGCGGGCCACAAAAGCGGTGACCCTTTGAGAGCTGTAGGCAACGAGATTTCATTTTCATGTGTGCTGATTAGTGTACATTCAAAGTGACAATAAAGTTATTCTAAGTCTTAAGTCATGGAAGGAACCATTTAGACCTGGAGATCAATCACCAACTCAGGGCAGGAATCGAAATTAAAGCAGACTTGACAGATGGCTGTCCACCTTCTGATTTACAATGTTCAACCAAAAACCTGTCGCCTCTATGGGTCATTGACTTACGACCACAAGAGGGAGGGAGCAGGGAGGGAGATGAGAGAGAGAGAGAGAGATCGCCAATCACCAGGACACTCAAGAGTTCTAGTCCCGCCTTAGACATGAAAACTGGCCGAGTGACCAATCACTAGGAGACTGAGAGTTCTAGTCCTGCCTTAGCTGTGAAAGCCAGCTGCGTGACTTTGGTCCAGTCCCTCTCTCTCAGCCCAACTCACCTCACAGCAGGGGTGGTATTCACTTACCTTCACTACTGGTTCGCAAATGTGAGCGCATGCGCCACCTCCACGCATGTGCAGAGGGTCAAAAACGGGATGTAATGACATCCCAGTGGGTGGGCGGAGCCTCCCGCAGCTGCCGCTACTGATTCGCGCGAACCGGATAGAACTGTCTGAATACCATAACTGCCTCACAGGGTTGTTACTGTGGGGAAAATAGGAGGAAGAAGGAGCATTTGATATATTTACTGCCTTGAGTTGCTCATAAAAATAATAATTGTGGGATATAATTTTTTTTTTATTGAAAAAGTTTTAAAAGTTTTACATACATTTCCCCCCCCCTCCCCAACCACCCCCACGACTTCCCAGAGCAAATACAAAATATAAAATACAGCTTGAATCCCCTAAATTCAACTCCATCTCTCACTTATCATAATCATTAAACAAATAGATAAAAGGAAAGCAAGTCTTCTTCCTTCTTATTCCATCTGATTTAACAGATTTAGTATCCATTTATAATTGCAGCAGTTAATAAAACAGTTAAATATTACCTAATCAAACCTATCGTTACTCAATTTAACTAATACATACTTAGCAGATTATTAGATCTATACAGTTTAACAAGATATTTTATAACTTCTTTCATTGAAAACAAAAAAAAAACCTCATTCGAAAACCCCAAATTTAAGATAAAATATTATATAAACTCTTCCGTCCTCTACTTTTAAACCATCAAGGTCCAATTATAGTTAAAACACTTTAAAAAAAAATTTCTAACTAAAAGGTAATAATCAAACCTCTTATTAATTTATCAGTACATATTAACAAATCAACTAAAAACATCATTTAATAGCTATATCAAACATTTAAATTCTTCATACTAGATTAAACCAGTTGTTAATCTTCTTATATTCACATCTTCCAACAGCATGTAGAATGTCTTCCTTTGCGTCTACCCACCTAAATAAAAATTGCTTCTTTATATAAAAAAGTGGGATATAAATTAAACAAATAAAAATGAACTGCTCAATTGCTAATTGAGCAATCAATTGACTTCTCCAGACAAAAATCAAAATTCCACACTTGAAGAAGCTGCTGTTAAGATTTCCTAATTCTGTTATTTATAAGCTTTCTTATAAATGTTCTTTGAAATAAGTATTTAACATTGCAATTGTCTGTTCGGGGCTCTGCATTCAGTAGTTTTTATAGCTAGGAAAGGGTGCTTAGATTAGTTTTAACCCATTCAGCATTTTATCCAACATTTTCTAAGCTGCTCCAGCTATAACTCTCTGGCCCATTTCTGCTTTGGTAATTTAATTTTGCTTGTTAAAAATGAAGTGAAGATCTCAAACCACTGTTGCTGAAAATTGATGCTTTGCTGTTTTGTAACTTAACTGCCTTCTGAATTTTGTTTCTTATATTCATTCATTTTTAGCAGCATTTATTTCAGTGTTACTCTGTTGTCCATGTCGTTTGATTCTAAGCGGAGTGACTGTGAAATTGCAATAAAAGCATCTTAAGATGCATTGGCTATGTAATGTGCTGTTTTGTTTGGAGATTTTTGTGCCCTCTGAAATGTGGTACCCATTGTCAGAAATGCACGTTAATAGACAATGCTAGGTAAAAGAGAGTAAATTTTTATATTCCCACAGGTGCTCAGTTCAATAAAAATCTAGGTTATTAGGCAATGATGAGAGAATTTATTTATTTTCCCAAGTGATGTTTTCTTTATCAGAATTAAAAAGGAATAAAGTGAGGGGTTATAAATGAGAACAGATGGTACAGCATCTCTATTTGATTGATATTATTTTTGTAACGATCACAGAACCAGTTTGGTATAGTGGTTAAGGCATCAGGCTCGAAACCAGGAATCAGTGAGTTCTAGTCCCGCCTTAGGCATGAAGACTGGCTGGATAACTTTGAGCCAGTCACCAGGAGACAGTGAGTTCTAA
>WNWU01000013.1:23560445-23596156 GCA_012654045.1 Ptyas mucosa
ACAATACAATACAATACAATACAATACAATACAATACAATACAATACAATACAATACAATACGCAATGTAATGCAATGCAATGCAATAGAATAGAATACAAAATATGGAATGGAATACAATAGAATACAAAGAATGGAATGGAATAGAATATAGAAAATATAGAATAGAATACAATACAATACGCAATGTAATGTAATGTAATGCAATGCAATGCAATAGAATACAATAGAATACAAAATATGGAATGGAATACCATACAATACAAAGAATGGAATGGAATAGAATATAGAAAAAATAGAATAGAACAGAACAGAACAGAGTTGGAAGGTACCTTGAAGGGCTTCTAGTCCAGCTCCCTGTCCAGTGTTGGAGCACCCACAACTTCTGGGGGCAAGTAGTTCCACCAATTAATTGTTCTAAGTGTCAGGAAACTTCTCCATAGTTCTAGGTTGCTTTTCTCCTTGATTAGTTTCCATCTGTTGCTTCTTTTCTGCCTTCTGGTGCTTTGGAGAGTAGCTTCACTCCCTCTTCGTTGTGGCAACTGTTTTGCTCTTTTCTAGAAACATCTTCATGCTGTGCTTGAAAAGGAAGAAAGGTTCTTTGGGTCAGAAAAAACGGTTTATGTCCCAGTTATAAGTCCTTCAACTCAGGTTATCCTAAAAGGTCTATTTATGGTCACCCAGTGTCTGTTCAAAGAAAATCACAGGTCAGTAAAGCTCTCCCTGCCATTCTTTTTTTTCTCCAATGTACCAATTGCGGTCCTCATAATCACAGGTATTTCGGGGATTTAACTACATTTTCAGTTTGCTTCTCCTTAGGTTTGCTGACGATTACCGAATTGCCCTGCAGCAAACCTTCACCTGGATGGATGAAAATCCACCTGACACTCTGGATATGAACGGTTTCTTGGCTCGTCCCCGGAAAAAATTGCGACACAAAACAGCCGTAAACAGCCTCAACTTCTGGTGCTTGAATCCAGCTGTGGTAAGCTGGTTGGATGTGGTGATAATATCGGTGCTTTTAGGGACAAATGAAATAAACCCAACAGTAACCCTTGGCTTCAAATATTTCTGGATTGGCTGAATAGGGCCACGTTAGTTTTTGCTAGTGATAATATCAAACGAGAATAGAGCTAGTCCTTGACATACAACCATTTGTTTAGTGACCAATGGCGCTAAAAATGCGACTTACGACTGTTTTTCACACTTACTACTGTTACAGCATCCTCATGGTCACATGATCAAAATTTGCATGCTTGGCAACTATTTGAATTGAATTGAATTCATCTTTTGAATTGATGAGTCAAAAGATGATTAAAGGCCTGGAGACTAAAACATAGTATGAAAAATGGTGGCAGGATTTGGGTTTGGCTAGTCTATCTATCTATCTATCTATCTATCTATCTATCTATCTATCTATCTATCTATCTTTATACCGCCCTTCTCCAACCGGACTCAGGGCGGTGAACAGCCAAATAAAAACATGGTACACAAAAGTTAAAATAATTTCAAAAATAATTAAATAAGATTTGGCCCATAATTTAAGAACAATTCAATTAAAATCAAATTCAAACTTTAAAACCGAGATGGGGTCAGGCCAGCCAGGCTAGGTGAAAGAAATAAGTTTTAAGGGCCCGACGAAAAGTCCGGAGCTCTGGGATCACTCGTATCTCTGGGGGGAGGTCGTTCCAGAGGGTAGGCGCCACCACAGAGAAGGCTCTCCCCCTGGGGGTCGCCAGCCAATACTGTCTGGCCGATGGCACCCTGAGGAGGCCTTCTCTGTGGGAGCGAACTGGCCGGTGGAAAGCTATTGGTGGCAGAAGGCGGTCCCGTAAGTACCCAGGTTCAAGGTCACCAACACCTTGAAGCACACCCGGAAGTCCACTGGAAGCCAATGCAGCTCGCGCAGGAGAGGCGTCACATGGGAGCGCCCCGTCGCTCCCATAATTCCCCACGCAGCCGCATACTACACCAGTTGGAGCCTCCGGGTGCACCCCAAGGGGAGCCCCATGTAGAGGGCGTTATAGTAGTCCAGACGAGAAGTAACGAGTGCTTGAGTGACTGTGCGTAAGGAGTCCCGATCCAGAAAGGGGCGCAACTGGCGTATCAAGCGAACCTGATAGAAAGCCCCCCTGGCCACGGCCGTCGTATGCTCTTCTAAAGACAGCCATGAGTCCAGGAGGACACCCAAGTTGCGAGCCCTTTCTGTGGGGGCCAATGATTCGCCCCTCAATAACCAGCGATGGCACCAGCTGGCTATACCGGGACGCCGGAAGCCACAGCCAATCGGTCTTGGAGGGGTTGAGTCGAAAAGAAGGGCTAGTGGGGACATGATAGCAGTCTTCCAATATCTCGGGGGCTGCCCCAAGGAAGAGGGGGAGTCAATTTATTTTCCAAAGCCCCTGAAGGCGAGACAAGAAACAATGGAGAGAAACTAATTAAGGAGAGAAGAAACCTGAAACTAAGGAGAAATTTCCTGACAGTTGGAACAATTAATCAGTGGAACAATTTGCCTCCAGAAGATTTGAATCCTCCAACACTGGAAGTTTTTAAGAAGAGGCTGGACAGTCACTTGTATGAAATGGTATAAGGTCTCCTGCTTGAGCAGGGGGTTGGACTAGAAGACCTCCAAGGTCCCTTCCAGCTCTATTCTTTTTTTTTTTTATTGAAAAAGTTTTAACAATACAAATTTTTCCCCCTTTTTCCCCCCCTCCCTAGCCACAGATTGTAAAATACATATAAAAACAATATATAAATCCTTCCCATCCCCACCCTAACCCTCCCCCTCCTCCCTCTTCCCTCCCCCCCTTGACTTCCATTATATGCAATATTAATATTCCCAAACAATATATATGTTATTCAAACTTCCATATCTTTTTTCTATATTTACTAACATACTAACATAATCATCTCAGCTAAAAGCGATATATTTTCTAGTCTGATACTTATTCTGTACATACTCAATCTATAATTTCCATTCCTGTATATACTTCTCATGCGTCTGATCTTTTAAAAAAAGCTGAAACCTTTGCCATTTCTGCAAATCCAGCCATCTTCTGGGTCCATTGGTCAACCGTCGGTAAAACATCACTCTTCCAAAGTTGGGCAATCAACAACCTAGCTGCTGTCACCATATACAAAATCAATTTAGTTCCTTCCAGCTCTATTCTTATTATATCGATGACAACATAGCAAAAAGACCCACCTCTCTCTCCCACCAATCAGGTCCTCCCTCCCATCTCCCCCAAAACCTTAACCCGACTCAGCAGTTGCCTATAGGTAGTCCTCAACTTACAGCCCTTTGTTTAGTGACCATTCAAAGTTACAATGGCACTGAAACAAGGGACTCTTTCACATGAATGTTGCAGCATCCCCGTGGTCATGTGATCAAAATTCAGGCGCTTGGCAACTGGCATGAACTTAAGACAGTTGCAGCGTCCCAGGGTCATGTGATCACCATGGTAGCCTTCCCAGCTGCTTTCCAACAAAGTTAGTGGAGGTAGCAAAATTTGCTTAACAACCATATTATTAACTGGGTTTTTTTCTTTGTTTGTTTGATTTTTTTGGAAACCAAGGCACTTCCGGGTTAAAAGGATTAGGCGGTGACATCACCATTATCCTGGGGACGCCCAGTTGGAGACTCCTTTTATGTCCCTGGCAGGAGCTGGAGTGACGGACGGGAGCTCAACCCTGCCCCATAGCAACTCTCAGGTCTCAAACGCGGGCTTGCTAACCTCCTGCCCAGCGTTCCAGCCGCTCAAGCCATTTTTCTCCTACGTTATTAACTTAACAAATGCAAGCAATTTGCTTAACAGCCATGGCAAAACAGGTTGTAAAATTAGGCGTGACTCACTTAACAACTGCCTTGCTTAAAGTCAGTAGAGATTCTCAGTCATCCAGGTCGTGGTTGTCCCAAAGGGGCTTTTTTTCAGGAGGCAACAGGATTTTCTTGTTTTTTCTTTTGAAGACGTTTCGCTTCTCCTCCAAGAAGCTTCTTCAGCTCTGACTGTCAGAGTTGAAGAAGCTTCTTGGATGAGAAGCGAAACGTCTTCGAAGAAAAACCAGAAAGCCCTGTTGCTTCTTGAAAAAGCCCCTTTGGGACGCCAAGTGTCTTCAACGACTCTAAAAAGGATGATAATAATAATAATAATAATAATTATTATTATTATTATTATTATTATTTTATTTCTATACCGCTCTTCTCCCGAAGGACTCAGGGCGGTGTACAGCCTATTAAAAGCACAAGACAGACATCAATTAAAATAATTTAAAAATTTTTAAATAATTTTGGCTCACTTTAAAACCCCAAAATTTAAAACACCCAATTAAAATTATGTTGGTAGCCCAGCCTGACGGAACAACAGCGTCTTAAGGGCACAGCGAAACACCCGGAGGTCGGAGATCTTACGCATTTCCGAGGACAGTTCATTCCACAGGGCTGGGGCTCCCACAGAGAAGGCCCTCTCCCTGGGTGTCATCAGCTGACATAACTTGGCTGATGGCATCCTGAGGAGCCCCTCTCTGTGGGAGCGGACTGGCCGGTTGGAGGCTATTGGTGGCAGAAGGCGGTCTCGAAGGTACCCGGGTCCTATGCCATGGAGCGCTTTAAAGGTGGTGACCAACACCTTGAATCGCACCCGGAAGACCACTGGGAGCCAGTGCAGCTCGCGCAAGAGGGGTGTCACGTGGGCACATCGGGATGCGCCCATAACTACCTGCGCGGCCGCATTCTGGACCAGCTAGGAATATAAATCCTTCCATTCCCCACCATCCAGTCAGAGCTGAAGAAGCTTCTTGGATGAGAAGCAAAAGTCCCAGTTGCCTCCTGAGAAAAGCACCTTTGGGACAACTGCCTTGTTTAACAAGTTGAAGACTGCCTGTAGCCACATTTTGGGGATTTAAGGATGAGACCCGCAAACGCTTGAAATGTTTTTCTCTCGTTTATTCTCTGTAGGCCTTTTCCGATTTGAGCAGCGTGGTCCGATCCATCGTTTTAACCTCGGGAACGCTTTCTCCCATGGATTCCTTTTCATCCGAGCTCGGGGTGAACTTTTCCATTCAGCTTGAAGCGAACCATGTCATTCGAAATTCACAGGTAAGCTTAGCAGCTGATTCCCTCTGATGTTAAGGATGGTAGGAAGACTTGGATGTTAAGATCCTTTTTTTTCTTTAAAGTGCTATTCAACTTACGACAGGTCGTTTAGCGACTGCTCGAAATTATATGGACCTCCCCCAGGCTGCTTACAATCTGGATTTAAAGTTCTGATGGCCTCCTCTCCCTCCCTCCCCTCCTCCCCATAGCCACGTGATCACATTTTAAGGTACTCAACAACAAGCTTGCATTTACAGCTGTTTGCAATGTCCCGCATTTTTTGTCAGAAATTGGCCTTTCCTTCTGATTTCCAGCAAAAAAAATTGCCCTTTGCAGACAAGGGCCATGATGCTTGCTTAATGGCCATTGCAAAAAGAAAAAAAAAGATCATAAAAATCAGCAATGTCACATGGTGACCCACTTAATGACCGGCATGACTTTACAATCGTAATTCCAGGCACAGTTAATGATTGTAAATCAAGGGCTACCTATATTTTCAATACAGGGTACAGATAGTCCTCGACTTACGACCACAATTGAGCCCCCACATTTTGTTGCTATGTGAAACATTGGTTCAGGGAGCTTTGTCCCATTTTACGACCTTTCTTGCCACAGTTGTTAAGGGAATCACTTTGGTTGTTAAGATAGTTAAACATTTGTTAAGGGAATCCTGCTTCCCCATTGACTTTGCTTGTGGTCGCCAAAGGGGATTACATGATCCACCGTCATAAATACGAGCCAGTTGCCAGGAGATAATGCAATGGTCGTAAGTGTGAAAAATGGACATTTTTTTCCAGTGCCGTTGTAATTTTGAACAGTCGCTAATGAACTGTTGTAAATCAAGGCCTCTTTTCATCATCATCCTCTTTTAACGACCCCATAATCCCTTGCGGGGTGGAGTCTGGGCAGCTGAATGGAGCTGAGTGTTTACTGGCCGGATGCCCTTCCTGTCGCCAATGCAGAGATTTTTTTTCAGCAGATATATTCTCAGCTCCACCTCTAGGCTATGCACCACTCGTTGTAAGTCAAGGACTATCTGTACTTTATTAGATGAGGTGCATCATCTCCTTTTAAATCCTGTTTTCTTTGCTGTTTTGTTCATCTTGGAAATTATATTCCTGAATAAGCTTGCTTAACAATGCCCAATTCAATATCCCAACAGGTCTGGGTTGGTACCATTGGAGCTGGCCCAAAACACAGGCAGTTACGAGCAACTTTTCAGCACACAGAAACCTTTGAGTTTCAAGATGAAGTCGGTGAGCTCCTGCTGTCGGTCTGTCAGACGGTGCAACGTGGGGTTTTGTGCTTTTTGCCCTCTTACAAGGTAAAGCCCACCACTCTTTTCCATAGAGGTGTGTGTTTGTGTGTGTGTGTTTGACTTTTCTTGTTTCTGTCAAACTTATCGCACCTCCCGTAACTAATTAACAATGAGTTCCGAGGTACCGTTGCACAAAATATGATTAGGGAACTGGAGGCTAAAATATATGAAGAATGGTTGCTGGAATTGGGTGTGTCTAGTTTAATGAAAGAAGGAGTAGGGGTGACATGATAGCAGTCTTCCAATATCTCAGGGGCTGCCAAAAAGAAGAGGGAGTCAAGCTATTCTCCAAAGCACCTGAAGGCAGGACAAGAAGCAATGGGTGGAAACTAATCAAGGAGAGAAGCAACTTAGAACTAAGGAGAAATTTCCTGATAGTTAGAACAATTAATCAGTGGAACAACTTGCCTCCAGAAGTTGTGGGTGCTCCAACAATGGAAGTTTTAAAGAAGAGATTGGACAACCATTTGTCTGAAATGTTACAGGGTTTCCTGTCTGAGCAGGGGTTGGACTAGAAGACCTCCAAGCTCCCTTCCAACTTCTCTCCTCTCCTCTCCTCTCCTCTCCTCTCCTCTCCTCTCCTCTCCTCTCCTCTCCTCTCCTCTCCCCTCCCCTCCCCTCCCCTCCCCTCCCCTCCCCTCCCCTCCCCTCCCCTCCCCTCCCCTCCCCTTCACAGGGCTTTACAGCCCTCTCTATGCAGTTTACAGAGTCAGCCTTTTGCCCCCAACAATCTGGGTCCTCATTTTATTGACCTCGGAAGGATGGAAGGCTGAGTCAATCTTGAGCCTGGTGAGAATCAAACTGACTAACTGCTGGCAGTCGGCAGTCAGCAGAAGTAGCCTGCAGTACTTCATTCTAACCACTGCGCCACCATGGCTCCTATCCTATCCTATCCTATCCTATCCTATCCTATCCTATCCTATCCTATCCTATCCTATCCTATTCGTTAAAAACTTAAAGGTCTGTCTATGGCTAAATGGATATATACATCAACTTCCTTTCTTTTCCCCAAAAGGGGGAGAAGGGCTGCTCCAAATCAGCCATTTTATCCCCTTCACTTTTACTACTCCTTCAGAGGGTGGCCTTTTGTATATCCGTTGCCATCCAAAGATTGATTCAGTCTCCCGATTTAAGCCGGCCTATTGATGCGAGCTTTAACTGTGACCATTTTTTTAAAAAATGCCCTCTGATCCCAAAGTCTCGCACGCCTTTCCGACGGGCACAGCGGTATAAATTAACGTGAGCGATAAAAAAACATTTTACTCCAATGGGTAGCTACCCGGAGAAGCACACATACCCCGTAAAGGAGAATATTATAAAGTGAAAAGATTACTCAGAAAAACCCGAGGTGCTTTTAAACAAGATTAAGATAAGGGGTCATTAAGATGCCTGTCGCCGAGCTGTCTGCTTTTCAAATACATCCTGCCTGGTGCCTGCATCTTGGCATGATTCGTTCAATATGTCTCCTATCCCAAGTCAAGATTGGGGGGTTGGGTGGGGGGGGAGTCTTAAATCGTTTTACATCTCAGGGATCTTTAACGATGGGGACTTTGCATGGTACCGATAGACTCCAACGCCGAGTTATTATTATTCATTCGTTTATTATTGGGGAGACTTCGACCGTTCTTAGTGACGACTCTTCCCCTCAAACGTTGATTTGGACAAGGGCCAGAGCGTTAAGTATACAACCATGAGCATTTCTGCAAAAATAAATTACGTGCAAGGGAGATGGTGAGCGACCGATTTTTCATCCCGGCTGCGTCAATTGGGGCCCACAAAAACCATGAGAATTAACCCGCCTCGGTTTTGTTCTAAATTAAATCTGGAATTGGAGAAAAGAGAGTTTGCGAAGTATTCTTGGGTCGTTGGTGAACTTTCTTTGTTAGTTCCTTGCCGAGGAACCAAAACTTACGTTTTTCTCCATCTTGGTTTTAGCATAAATATTGTCTGCATGTTGCATTTTTCGGTGAGGTTTATAACCGCCCCGTTGTAACCCTGTGGCATCCTCTCTCTTTTTTTTTTCTCTTCTACCACAAAGAATGTCATTCTTTTTAGTTTTCTGTCGTTGATCATTTTTTTAAACAGTTTAGGAATACAGGTAGTCCTCAATATACAACAGTTCACTTAGTGACCATTCCAAGTTAACAACAGCACTGAAAAAAGTGACTTATGACCATTTTTCACGCTTAATGACCATTGCAGCATCCCCATGGTCATTGTCATCAAAATTCAGATGTTGGGCAACTGACTCGTGTTTATGACGGTGGCAGTCAAGGGATCACCTTTTGAAACCTTCTGACAAGCAAAGTCAATGGGGAAACCAGATTCGCTTAACAACCGTGTTGCTAACTTAATTGCAGTGATTCACTTAACAACTTTGGCAAAAAAAAAAAGGTCATAAACTCACTTAACAAATGTTTCACTTAGCAACAGAAAGTTTGGGCTCAATTGTTGTAAGTCGAAGACTACCTGTATTGCAAACCAAAATTGTGGGGGATTTTCACTTGTGTTGTGAAATACAAAATATTTTGGCACCGAAAGAGGAGAATGTTTGTAGCTCAAGGTTGAGTTGTAAAGTCTTTGGTGCTTTCTGAGCTTGTTTCCTTGCGGATGTTTCATTATCCAACTAGGTAACATCATCAGTGCTACAAGGGAATGGGGTTTGCTCTCTATTTGTATACAAGTGACTTACCCTATCAGGGTTGATAGAGGTGTTTTTTCTTTTTGGTGGTTCTTTGTTTAGTGTGTTATTCATTGTTACCTTGTTTGCCTGAGTTGGTAGCTCCTTGACTGGGATATTGTTAATTATTATTTAATTAAATAATAACAGCAATCAAGCAACTACCAAGAACACTCACAAATCTTTCAACCAAAAAAGTCAAAGCAATCCTAAATTGCATTAATAGAGGGATTCAAACAAGATCATGTGAGGTACTAATAACACTCTATAAAGCCTTAGTAAGACCACACTTAGAACACTGCATCCAGTTTTGGTCCCCACACTACAAAAAAGATGTGGAGGCTCTAGAAAGAGTGCAGAGAAGAGCAACAAAGAGGATTAGGGGACTGGAGGCACACACACACGACGAATGGTTGCAGGAACTGGGCATGTCTAGTTTAATGAAGAGAAGGACTAGGGGAGATATGATAGCAGTGTTCCAATATTTGAGGGGTTGCCATAAAAAGGAGGGAGTCAAGCTATTCTCCAAAGCACCTGAAGGTAGAACAAGAAGCAGCGGGTGGCAAAGATTTCAGCTTTTTTAAAAGATCAGACGCATGAGAAATATATACAGGAATGGAAATTATGGATTGAGTATGTACAGAATAAGTATCAGACTAGAAAATATTATATCGCTTTTAGTTGAGATGATTATGTTAGTAAATATAGAAAAAAGCTATGGAAGATTGAATAATATATATATTGTTTGGGAATATTAGCATTGCATATAATGGAAGTCAAGGGGGGGGAGGGAAGAGGGTGGAGGGGGAGGGCTAGGGTGGGGGTGGGATGGAATTATATATTGTTTTTTATATGTATTTTATAATGTTGGCTTAGGGTGGGGGGGAAAAAAGGGGGAAAGTTTGTATTTGTAAAACTTTTTCAATTAAAAAAAAAAAAGAAGCAGCGGGTGGAAACTAAGCAAGGAGAGAAGCAACCTAGAACTAAGCAGGAATTTCGTTCCAATTAATCAGTCGAACAACTTGCCTCCAGAAGTTGTTCTTAAGGTTTTTAAGAAGAGATTGGACAACCATTTGTCTGAAATGCCATAGGATCTCCTGCTTGAGCAGGGGGTTGGACTAGAAGACCTCCAAGGTCCCTTCCAACTCTGTTATTTTGTTCTGTTCTGTTCTGAAAACAGGACAAGAAGCAATGAATGGAAAACACTGCTAGACTCTAGGTCACGGGTCTGCAACCTTAAACACTCAAAGAGCCATTTGGACTCTTTCCCACAGAAAAGAAAACACCGGGAGTCACAAAACCATTCCCGTGCCTGATTATTTCTTGAACGGCCACAAAACTAGTATATGTAGTTGAATTAAATATTTTGTTTTCTTCTGAAACTCTTCTTTTCTTGGATTTATCCATGGCTGGCCTATCGGGGGTTGAAAAGCTCAATAAATCGCGTGCCGGCGGGTGTCGCACATTGGTGGTTGTGAGACATGTTGTGAGTGACAGGGAGCCGCAGGAGAGGGGTGAAAGAGCCACATGTGGCTGACCCCTGGTCTTGTTTAATGAAAAGAACGACTAGGGGAGACATGATAGCAGTCTTCCAATATCTCAGGGGCTGCTACAAGGAAGAGGGAGTCAAACTATTCTCCAAAGCACCTGAAGGCAGGACAAGAAGCAATGCGTGGAAACTCATCGAGGAGAGAAGCAACCTAGAACTAAGGAGAAATTTCCTGAGAGTGAGAACAATTAACCCGTGGAACAATTTGCCTCGAGAGGTTGTAAATGCTCCAACACTGGAAGTTTTAAAGAAGAGATTGGATTTATTTTATTTATTAGTTATTTATTAGTTTGATTTATATGCCGCTTTTCTCCGGAGACTCAGGGCGGCTTACAATGCTTTTAAGCAATAGCCTTCATACTTTTGTATATACCTGCTTAGTAGGGCTTTCGGGCCCCCCTAAGCGGTGTTCTATTATATACAAAGTCAGCTTATTGCCCCCACAATCCGGGTCCTCCTTTTACCTACCTCGGAAGGATGGAAGGCTGAGTCAACCTCGAGCCTGGTGAGATTTGAACTCGCAGTAATTGCAGGCAGCTGACAGCTACCTTACTACTTTAACAGTAGTTTAGTCCACTGCGCCACCAGGCTCTTATGGATAACCATTTGTCTTAAAATGTTATAGGGTTTCCTGCTTAAACACGAGGTTGGACTAGAAGACCTCCAAGATCCCTTCCAACTCTTGTTATTCCATTCTATTTTTTAGGTTTTTCTGCCCCTTCTTATTTGGGGGGGGAAAAAATCCTCCCTACATTTCTTTACTGACTCTAGTTTATGTTGGAAGAACATACTCACGCCTCTAAGGGTATCCGAAATAATGCGGGAAACAGCCAAATATTTCTCATATTAGGTATCTTGAGCAGGAATGTTTCAGGTGCGGGGAAGAAAGGAGAGTGATCTGAATTGACTTCAATAAATTTCTTTCCACCCCCCACCCCCCAAAAAATAAAATTAAAAAAAAATTTTTTGAGCCTGTTGAGTTCCCCAGCTTTTAAAAGCATGAGGATTTGAGCGCTGGCTGTTAAAAGTGAGCCGATGGCAACATCACAAGCTTGAAACAAAGGCCAAAAAAAGCATTTTCCAGAGTGCTGGGCTCCTAACGGGCCCATTAATGAGGGCAAAGAGGCTTGAATGCAATTTGCACGTTCTTGGGTTTCAAACAGAGAGTTTGGGGTCGTGCGCTATTAATGCGCCCGAACATCTGGAACTGTGTAAAAGCCACAGACGTTGAGCAAGTGCAGTGCTTCCCCAGCTAGGTCTGACGCTGACCCATTTCCTCCCTGGTGAGATGCCTTCTTTTTTAAAAAAAATTGGAAACAATAAAATGACAATATCCAGATAAGATTTTTTTTTTTTTTGCAGCGTGCACATGTGTGAGAGAGCGCCGAAGACTGCGTGGGCTGGGAAGAAAAGGGACAGTGTGTACAACGAGAATTTGGAATTTCACTTGCGTTGTCCTTAACTTTGAACTCGTACCCAAGGCATGCGGATTAATTCTCGGCTTACAACCGTTCGTTTAGTGGCCATTCAAAGGGACAACAACCCACAACACTTACAAAAGTAACTTATGGCCGTTATTCACACTTGCGACCGTTGCAGCATTCCCCACGGCCGTGTGATCCAAATTCGGATGCCCGGCAACCGGCATGTAAGAGGTAGTCTTTGACTTACAACGATTCATTTAGGGACCGTTCGAAACACTGAAAAAAGTGACCTGCGGCTGGTTTTCGTACTTACGACCGTTGCAGGATTCCCCCAGGGTCAGGGGTGAAATCCAGCAGGTTCTAACAGGTTCTGGAGAACCGGTAGCGGAAATTTTGAGTAATTCAGAGAACCGGCAAATACCATCTCTGGCTGGCCCCAGAGTGGGGTGGGAATGGAGATTTTGCAGTATCCTTCCCCTGGAGTGGGGTGGGAATGGGGATTTTGCAGTATTCTTCCCCTGGGGTACGGTAGGAATGGAGATTTTGCAGTATCCTTCCCCTGCCACGCCCACCAAGCCACACCACGCCCACCAAGCCACGCAATATCCTTTTCCTAGGAGAGGAGAGGGAATGGGGATTTTGTAGTATCCTTCCCCTGCCATGCCCACCATGCCACGCCGACAGAACCGGTAGTAAAATAATTTGGATTTCACCATTGCCCAGTATTTATGACAATTGCAGTGTCCCGGGGTCAAGGGATCCCCCCTTCTGATGAGCAGAGTCGATGGGGAAGCCAGATTCACTTAATCCCCACTAACTTAACAAGCACCGTGTTTCATTTAACAGCTGTGGCAAGAAAGGTCATAAAGTGGGTTAAAATCTACTTCACAACTGTTGTGGTTGTAAGCTGAGGACTCCTTGTACTGCCTTATCCCAGACTTGATGTATTCATGATATTTATTCAATTATCCTTATTTATGAAACTGCCCATCTCACAAAGTGTGCCTCTGGGCAATACACAATAAAGAGCTATAAAGCTGGCAATATCGAAAACAATCAATAATGAAGCCATTCGTCTATAACTGAAAGGCAAGGGGAGAGAACATCTGATATTCCAGACAATGAAGCCATGTCATCAACTCAACGTCAACTCAACATTCCCTTCAGACTCCCAGTCCTGTGGACCCAATAAAGTTTTGAGAAACTTACAGAAAGTTGACAGGGATGGAACCAACCTCGGAATAACAGTTGGAAGGGACTTTGGAGATTCATATGAAGACTAGGGGGAACATGATAGCAATATTCCAGTTTTTGAGGCTCCGCCACAAAGAAAAAGAGGGGGTCGACTTATTTTCCAAAGCACCAGAAGGCAGGACAAGAAACAATGGATGGAAACTCATCAAGGAGAGAAGCAACTTGGAATTAAGGAGAAACTTCCTAACAGCGAGGACAATTAACCAGTGGAACAGCTTGCCACCAGAAGTTGTGGGTGCTTCATCACTGGAGGTTTTTTGACAACCACCTGTCTCAAATGGTATAAAACAGAACTAGAACTCACCATCTCCTGGTGTTTGGTCCAAAGTCACCCAGCCGGTTTTCATGACGAAGGTGGGACTAGAACTCCCGGTCTCCTGGTGATTGGCCTAAAGTCACCCAACTGACTTTCAGGCCTAAGACAGGACTAGAACTCACCATCTCCTGGTGATCGGCCCAAAGTCATTCAGCTGGGTGTCAGGCCTAAGGCAGGACTAGAATTCACCAGCTCTTGATGATTGGCTCAAAGTCACCCAGCCAGCTTTCATGCCTAAAACAGAACTAGAACTCAACATCTCCTGGTGTTTGGTCCAAAGTCACCCAGCCGGTTTTCATGACGAAGGTGGAACTAGAACTCCTGGTCTCCTGGTGATTGGCCCAAAGTCATTCAGCTGGGTGTCAGGCTTAAGGCAGGATTAGAATTCATCAGCTCTTGATGATTGGCTCAAAAGTCACCCAACTTGTTTCATACCTAAGACAGAACTAGAACTCACCGTCTCCTGGTGATTGGCCCAAAGTCACCCAGCTGGTTTTCATGCCTAAGGAGGGACTAGAACTCCTTGTTTCTAGCCTGTGCCTTAACTACCAGACGACTGTAACCACTAGTTTATTTTTAATTTAATTATTTTTTCCAGCCTATTTATATAACTGCATCTCTTGCCTCAATGCCTACAGCTTCCAATTCCCCGCTTCCCACCCCCCCCAAAAATATGGTTGCCGGAAGGAGCAGAGAATTTCCACACAATACTAGATCAATTCCTGCCCTCATCGTGATTGGCTTCCATCCATATCTTACTGCCAAGAAAAGCAAGTGAGACAAGAATCGGAAGGCATGGCTGACATGCTATTAAGTATGGAGCCAGAAGAAATAATGGCTCTTAAATTTTTAAAGTTGATACCTTAAAAGTGTGGTTGGGCTTGGCATCCTGTATATGTTTTTTTTTTTAATCTGTTGAGGTGGGTTTCCTTGGTGGCTTGGTTGCTCCTATTGATTAATGTGGGCAGATACAGATCAACCCATTTCATATTTTCGGTAACGTTTCGGAGGTGTGTGACTGTAAACCTCTTGATGGAGTTGTCACTTTTAAGCTGAGCCGTTTCCCATCAATGCTTCTTTTCGAAAAATGTGAACGATTAATGGAATCAGAAGGAAGGAGCCCTGCATGTGCTCGATTGGGGGACCAGCCAACAATTAAGCCCCCCATTTAGGATATTTGGTTCTATTTTATTCTTTCTCCCCCGCACCAATCCGTGAGATTGATTTATGCAGGGAGCATCGGTGAGCTGCGGTTTAATTCTTGTTTACTCTCACCTCATGGAGCATATCTTAAGGTTTTAATGGAGAGGGGATAATGGCGGAATGGGATGAATGTATTTATATATGCAGCCTAGGAGGAGGAAAAATGGTTTCATTTAGGAATGACGTGTGGGAATACAGGAATCCTGTGATTCCTTTCCTTTTTTAAAAAATGTCTTTTGGGGAATATTGGGGTTGGAATGGGAGAACATTGGGAGCAAACTGTTCAGAAATAGGAAGAAAGAAAAAGGAAGGAAGAGAAAGAAAGAAAGAAAGAAAGAAAGAAAGAAAGAAAGAAAGAAAGAAAGAAAGATAGATGGCAAGGAGAAGGAAGGCGGGAGAGTAAGAAAGAGAAAGAAAGAAAAAGAAGGAAAGAAAGGAAGGAGAAAAAGATGGCAAGGGGAAGGAAGGAAAGAAAAAGTAAGAAGAAGATGGTGAAGCAAGGAGAGGGAAGGAGAGAGAAAGAAAAAAGAAAGAAACAAAGAAAAAGATAGCAAGACGAGGAGGGAGAGAAAGAAAGAAAAGTCAAGGCAAGGAGAGGGAAGAAGGAAGGAAGGAAAGATGGAAAGGAAGAGGAAGGAAGAAAGAGAGAAGGAGAGGAAGGAAGAGAAAAGAAAGGAAGGAAGGAAAGAAAACCACAAAGAAAGAAATAAAGAAAGATGGCAAGGAGAAGGAAGGAGGGAGAGAGAAAGAAAGAAAAAGAAGGAAAGAAAGAAAGGAGAAAAAGATGGCAAGGAGAAGGAAGGAAAGAAAAAGAAGGAAGATAGTGAAGCAAGGAGATGGAGGGAGGGAGAGAGAAAGAAAAAGAAACAAAAAAGATAGCAAGACAAGGAGGAGGTAGAGAAAAAAAGAAAAGTCAAGGCAAGGAGAGGAGAGGAGAGGAGAAGAGAGGGAAGAAGGAAGGAAGGAAAGCGATGGAAAGGAAGAGGAAGGAAGGAAGAAAGAAAGAGAAGGAGAGGAAGGAAGGGGAAAGAAAGAAAAGAAAGAAGGAAAGAAAGAAAATCACAAATATCTGGCTTCAGGACATTTTAGAGGAGCTAAGGGGAAGAACGGTAGTGGGACACTTTCCCATCTAATATTTAAAAAGTAATTATTAAGAGAATTTTACTGAAATATTGCCATTTTTAGATTGAATTTTGGCCCGTAGTATCAAGAGGCTAGGAACATTTCTGGAAACAATAGATTATCTGTGTTTGTGGAATTTGTAAGGCCGCCCAACTCACATTTATTGCTTTGGACAGCAGTACATCAGTTTGTTTGTTTGTTTTTTTAAAACACATTTGAACAAAAAGAACAGTAAACCTGGATAGCAAACGACAGTCATACAGATACACATCTTCCTCTGCTGATCAGCTTTTTCTCAGAATGGAATTGAAACAGCTTGTCCTCTTCAACCATCTGATTTTAAATTTAAAAATAGAATAGAATAGAATAACAGGGTTGGAAGTGACCTTGGAGGTGTTCTAGTCCAACCCTCTGGTTAGGCAGGAAACCCTACATCACTTCAGACAAAGGGTTATCCAACATCTTCTTAAAAACTTCCAGTGTTGGAGCATTCACAACTTCTGGAGTCAAGTTGTTCCACTGGTTAATTGTTCTAACTGTCAGGAAATTTCTCCTTAGTTCTGAGTTGCTTCTCTCCTTGATTAGTTTCCATCCATTACTTCTTGTCCTGCCCTCAGGTGCTTTGGAGAATAGTTTGACTCCCTCTTCTTTGGGGCAGCCCCTGAGATACTGGAACACTGCTATCATGTCTCCCCTAGTCCTTCTTTTCATTAGACTAGATATACCAATTCCAGCAACTGTTCTTTATATGTTTTAGCCTCCAGTCCCTTAATCATCTTTGTTGCTCTTCTCTTTTTTTTTTTAAATTTAGATTTATATACCACCCTACTCCCGAAGGACTCAGGGCAGTGAACAGGCACAGAATAAAATACATAGATACAAAAGTTAAAACATAAATAAAACCAGATTAAATAGTTTAGCCCCAGACTCTGCACTCTTTCTAGAGTCTCCACATCCTTTTTACATCGTGGTGACCAAAACTGGTTGCAGGATTCCACGTGTGGCCTTATCAAGGCCTTATAAAGTGGTATTAACACTTCACGTGATCTTGATTCTATCCCTCTGTTGATGCAGCCTAGAACTATGTCGGCTTTTTTGGCAGCTGCTGCACACGGCTGGCTCATATTTCAATGGTTGTCCACTAGGACTCCAAGATCCCTCTCACAGTTGCTACTATTGAGCCAGGTACCACCTATACTGTACCTGTGCATTTTGTTTTCCTTGCCTAAATGTAGAACCTTACATTTTTTCACCACTGAATTTCATTTTGTTAGATAGCGCCCGATGCTCAAGTTCAAATATTCTCCAGTTGCTGACTGTAGTCCCTTCTCAGGATAAAAAGATTGAAAGAATTTCCTCACTAGTTAAGACCAGAGGACTTTCACATTTGGCAGATTAACTTCTTGCCCTAATCATTTTTTTAAAAAGAATATTAACTGTATTAAAGATATATAATTCCAGCAGTAAAAACTAATACAGATAGTCCTCAACTTACAACAGTAGTGGGTTCTAACCAATGTTACCACCAGTTCGGTTCGCGTACACGCTTTGCGTGCGATTGGTTGAATTCTAGTTCTGCCTTAGGGTTGAATGCCTGCTGGGTGACTTTGGGCCAATCACCAGGAAATGGAGAGTTCTAGTCCAGCCTTAGGCATGAAAGCCAGCTGGGTGACTTCGTGTCAATCACCAGGAGACGGAGAGTTCTAGTCCCACCTTAGGCATGACAGCTGTCTGGTTGACTTTGAGCCAGTCACCAAGAGACGGTGAATTTTAGTCCCACATAAGGCATGAAAGCCAGCTGGGTGATTTTGTGTCAATCACCAGGAGATGGAGAGTTCTAGACCCACTTTAGGCATGACAGCTGGCTGGGTGACTGTTAGCCAATCACCAGGAGTTCCAGTCCCACCTTAGGCATGACAGCTGGCTGGGTGATTTTGGACTAATCGCTCACCCTCAGCACAATCCACCTCACAGGATTGTTGTGGGGTAAATAGGAGGAGGGAGGTACGTTGGATATGTTCCCCACCTTCAATTACTTGTAAAAAAAATAAGAACGGTGGGATATAAATTAAAAAAAAATTAAAAAATGAAATGTTTCTTCCCCTTCTCCTCTCCCTCCTACATAAAGACCATTGTTGTTTCTCTGCCATTTTCCAAGATGAAATTTGACAGTTTCTTTTAAGATAAGCATCCAAACGGCAAACCCGTCGCTTGAGAAAGCTGGGCTCTGAATGGGACAATCAGTTGTGGCCTTGACCAAATCTTGAAAAGCCACCAGTGGGGTTTAGACGCAAACCAATGTCTTGTTTAATGAAGAGAAGGACTGTTGTGGTCCTCCAGCAACCTGCGTAGCTGGCAGCGGAGTCGGACAGTGAGGAGGCTGGGGAGGAACATGGGCCAGTCCTGGAGTCTGGGGAAGGCCCGGTCGAGGGCTCTGCGTCGGAGGCAGAGATGGGGCCAGGGCCATCTGGGGGTGATGCGCGGACTCCGGAGCCTCCAGAGTCAGACATTAGAGAGGTAGAGGAACAGGAGGAGCTTGTTCCTAGAGCTGCCAGAAGGCACGAACAGTTAAAACAAAAGGGGTGACTCGGGAGTAAGGTCTGGAGATGATTGGCCCCTCCCATAAGGCTTAAAAGAGGAGCAAAGGTACGTGGGCCCTTTGCAGGAAAGCAACATTGTTAATTCTGTTCACAGTCGGCATCTCTGCTTGATTCTGGAATCCGTGTGGCTTTGCCAAGTAGGTCTTTGGCAGAGTATCAAGGGAGATAAAGGTTGGTGACTATCCCGAAGGACTTTTTGCAACTAATTGGGACTCAGCTGTGAATGAACGTAATTCACAGCTGTTGCAATAAAAGAGGTTTTTGGGACTACTCGTGTGTTTTAATGACTCAGGAAGCCTAGGTCACAACAAGGACTAGGGGGTGACATGATAGCAGTCTTCCAATATCTCAGGGGCTGCCCCAAAGAAGAGGGGGTCAACCTGTGCTCCAAAGCACCTGAAGGCAGGACAAGAAGCAATAGGTGGAAACTAACCAAGGAGAGAAGCAACTTAGAACTAAGGAAAAAAGTTCCTGAAAATGACAACAATTAACCAGTGGAACTACTTGCCTCCAGAAGTTGTGAGTGCTCCAACACTGGAGTTTTCCAAGAAGAGATTGGAGAGTCATTTGTCAGAAATGCTATCTTCTGCCTGAGCAGGGATTTGGACTAGAAGACCTCTGGGGTTCCTTCCAACTCTGTCATTCTGTCAATAAGCATTATGGCAATGGTGTCTAGATGTTCCAGAGACCAAATTTACTGCCTCTTTAGCCAAAGATGCGTTCAGCAGCTACACACAAGGGTCTGGAGACTCTTGAGTGACCGCCGGCACTTGGCTTTTTACACGCGGAAGGATATTTTCCAGCCGTGACTTCACATCGCATAAATCAGCAGGCCTGGTGACAGTCGATGACAGATGATTGGACATGACGTCTCAAAAACATTACATGCTGAACTGGCAGACGGGATTTTTTTTCCCACCCAATTTCCCACCCGGGATGGCAGCTTCGTTTAATAATTAACCACGCCGTTCGTTTGACTATCTCATACGCATAGCAACAGGAAAGTAAGTGAAGAAGAATTCACAGTCGCCCCACTTCCTTTCGTTTTGAGCAAAAGGGGTTCAAAAGAACTTGCTTGAAGATGTCGTCTAATTTCCTCTTCAATTATTATATCTGACGGATGGATTTGGCGCAAAATTTAAGCAAAGAAACCGGGGTGTAAAATATTGGCTGTCCTCCATCCACAAACATTTCTGTTTTTGTTTTGTTTTGTTTTTCCTTTTTTTCCCTCTTCTGGAGCGCTTTGTAGCAACCGCAAAATTTGAAAATGGAGGGGAAAAATAATAAAAGCTATTGGAAACTAATCAAAGAGAGAAGCAATCTGGAATTAAGGAGAAATTTCCCAACAGTGAGGGCAATTAACCAGTGGAACAGCTTGCCACCAGATATTGTGGGTGCTCCATCCCTGGAGGTTTTTAAGAAGAGTCAGACAGTCACTTGTCTACTATAGGTTTATTTGCTGAGCAAGGGGCTGGACTAGAAGACCTCCGAGGTCCCTTCCAGCTCCTATTCTATTCTAATCTATTCTTCAGGAATTCAGTGCTGGATATGGCTGAGATACAGGTAGTCCTTGACTTACAACCATTCGTTTAGTGACTGTTCAAAGTTACAATGGAAAAAGTGACCTGGAACCGTCCCCCCCCCCCCCACTTACGACCATTGCATCATCCCCATGGTGGCATGAACAAAATTCAGATGCTTGGCAACTGGCTCATATTTATGACGGTTGCAGTGTCCTAGGGTTACATCATCACCCTTTATGTCCTTCCCAGCGGCCTTCCGACAAGCAAAGTCAATGGGGGAAAGCCTGATTCCCTTAATGACTTCATGATTCGCTTAACAACCTTAAGACAAAAACGGTCGTCAAATCCATTCCATTGTTTAGCAATGGAAATTCCGCTCCTAAATTTGGGGCTCAGTTTTGGACAGCTTGTACCAAGAAATTTGTAGCCTCCCTCGAGTGAGTACAATCTTATTAGGATGCTTGATGACCAAAGTCCTACCTTTGAGCTTTATCAACAAGGTTAAAGCATTCATAAATGAAGGCAAGATGTCGATCAAAGGAGCCAAAACTGCAATTATTGTTTGACAAATAGATCGGTTCTGGGAACTTTTGTAGATGGATCCAGACACTCTGCCTCCAGTTCGTCCTTTGGTTACCTTGCTTTGGGATTTCTTTTCATGGAAAACGGGTTAAGGCTGTGCAGTGCCTTAGATCAGGAAGGGAAAGGAGCATGTGCAAAACAAAAATCTACAGGTAGTCCTTGTCTTACGATCACAATTGAGCCCCAAAATTTATGTTGCTAGGTGAGAAACCTGTTAAGTGAGCTCTGCCCCATGTTACGACTTTTCTTTCTACGTTTGTTAAGTGAACTGCTGCAGGTGTTACGTTAGTAACATCAACTTGTTAGAAGTTGGCAAAAGGGGATCACGTGACTTCAGGGATACCGTAACCGTCATAAATATGAGTCATTGCCAGGCGCTTGAATTTTGACCAAGGAGATGCTACAACGGTCGTAAGTGTGAAAAATGGTCATAAATCACTGTTTTCAGTGCAGGTGCCACTCCGATCAAATGACTTGGCGTAAGTCGAGGGCTACCTGTATAGGTAGTCTTCCACTTACGACCATAATTGAGGCCAGAATTTCTGCTGCTAAAGCAAGACAGTTCTTAAGTGAGTCTGTCCATACGTTGCGAACTAAAGAAGTTACAAAGAGCTCTTTTCCCTCACAAATAAGGAAACAGGAAGCAAAACTGGACTGTCAATTTTGGTTGACGTGAACTATTTCAAAAGGTTTAGGTGGAGAATTTAACTGGCAGTGGAAAAAAAAAACCTGGTTACAGAAAGTCCTCGACTTACAACCACAATTGTCCCCCAAATTTCTCTTGATAAGTGAGACAGTTGTAAAGTGTGTTCGCCTCATTTTATGACCTTTCTTCCCACCGTTGTTAAGTGAATCTGCAGTTGTTACATTAGTATCACGGTTGTTAAGTGAATCTGGCTTCCCCATTGACTTTGCTTGTCAAAAGGTCGGAAAAGGGAATCACATGACCCCGGGACACTGCGACCGTCATAAATAGGAATCAGTTGCCACGCGTCTGAATTTTGATCATGTAACCATGGAGATGCTGCAATCGCTGTATAAAAAACGGCCATAATTCACATTTTTCAGGGCTGTTGCAACTTTGAATGGTCAACGAACGGTTGTAAGTCAAGGACTGCTTGTACTTGGATCTAAATTTATTTATTTATTTATTGGTTCGATTTATATGCCGCCCTTCTCCGGAGACTCAGGGCGGCTTACAATGCATTAAGCAATAGCCTTCATACTTTTGTATATACCTGCTTAGTAGGGCTTTCGGCCCCCCTTAAACGGTGTTCTTTTTTTATACAAAGTCAGCTTATTGCCCCCACAATCCAGGTCCTCATTTTACCTACCTCGGAAGGATGGAAGGCTGAGTCAACCTTGAGCCTGCTGAGATTTGAACTCGCAGTAATTGCAGGCAGATTTGAATTGCAGTAATTGAACTTGCAGTAATTGCAGGCAGCTGGTGCTACTTAACAGCACTTTAGTCTGCTGCGCCACCAAGGCTCTTTCAATTTGATTGCAGTACTGTACACAAAATAATTTGTAAATTACTTCAGTCAATGCAGTCAACATAATTCTTAAATGTCTACGGAGATTCTCAGTCATCCATGTCATGGTTGTGCCAAAGATGTTTTTCTTTGAAGACGTTTCGCTTCTCATCCAAGAAGCTTATTCAGCTTTGACTGGATGGGGGTGGGAATGGAAGGATTTATACTCCTTGCAGACAGCTTGGTCATTTGCATCCTTTTAGAAAGTCCTTGAGGCTACTTGGAACTTTATCTGTGTCCTCAGGGTCTGATTTGAAAGAGGATCAAAGAGGTCATCTATGTCCAAATTGAACAGTCTTCCCTCAACATCATCTATCTCCAGTCTACAACACGGTTGTGAAGTTTCCGAAAGATGCCCTAATTAATTCATGAGCCATGAGCCAAACTTCAAAAGAAATACAATCATTTATTAGGAGGACCATTTCGGCAATATTCGGATGCAGTTAGAACTAATCCCACGTAGATTTACGTTCCCCTATGACCCTGTCTCTCCCGTCCTCCCTGGCCATGTCATAAATCACATTCTCCAATTAACCACTTTGACTGGCTGTGCAATCCAACACCTTCCTGATTGCGGTACGGAAGCATGTATGGAATGTAGCTTCAGTTAGGGAAATCAATCAGCTCTATCAGTTCTCCCTCCCTCCTGCTCATGGCCACTTGAAAGCTTTGCAAGTTGACATTGGTCCTTTCAGCAGTTCCAAGAAGGCCCCACACCCATTTGCACTACTCAGGTGACCCTGAGGACACACACAAACCTCCAAGTAGCCTCAACGACTCTCTAAAACAGGGGTGTCAAACTGAATTTGTTCCAAGGGCCGGATCAGCATTGTGGGCAGCACGCTGCCGGGCAAAATGAGGCACCGGGGGGGGGGGGGGGGGGGGTCTGCCGCTTTTTCCGCCGGAAGGGCCTCCGGCGGCCCTTCACCAGCCAAACCGGGGGTTGGGGGGGGGGGGGGGGGGGGGGCGCATGGCCCCTAGCACCTCATTTTCACTTTCCATGGCTTCCATCAGCACTCTGCTGGCCAGAAACGAGCCACGGGGAGGCCTCCCGAGGCCCCCGCGCAGCCCGTTTAAGCCTCTGCACCAGGGGTGAAATCCAGCAGGTTCTGGAGAACCGGTAGCGGAAATTTTGAGTAGTTTGGAGAACCGGCAAATACCCACTTCCGGCTGGCCCCAGAGTGGGGAGGGAATGGAAATTTTGCAATATCCTTCCGCCAGGAGAGGGGAAGGAATGGGGATTTTGCCGTACCCTTCCCCTGGAGTAGGGTGGGAATGGAGATTTTGCAGCATCCTTCCCCTGTCATGCCCACCAAGCCACACCCACAGAACCGGCAGTAAAAAAATGTGGATTTCACCACTGCTCTGAACGGCCCATTTTTGCCCAGCAGAGTGCTGCAGGAGGCCAAAAATGGACAGCAGGGGGGGGCCCACACGCGGCCCGTTTTGGTCGGCAGAAGCACCACGGCCCGGTCCTTTGATATTTCCAGTCCAGCCCTGCCGACCAGATTTAAGCATCCCATGGACCACATCCAGCGCCCAGGCCTTGAGTGTGACACCCCTGTTCTAAAATGATGCAAATGACCAGGCGTATAAATCCTTCCCTTCCCCACCACCTGGTCAGATCTGAAGAAGCTTCTTGGATGAAGAAGCGAAACGTCTTCAAAGAAAAAACCAGAAAGTCCAGTTGCCTCTTGGAAAAAGCACCTTTGGGGTAATTCTTAAATGTTGGAACGGTTTCTAGCATGGGATAAGTCGGTTACACAGAAGGTAGATGTAATTCCATTCGGGGGGAAAAAATCACCTTTTTCACATCAGCGTTGTCAGGCTCCCTGTATTAGCTGTGGTATCTTTGGTGTGCAAAACATTTCATTTTTCATTACCGATGCCGGTGTTCACATTTTCCATTATTTAGAAGCTTGCTTGAAAAATTCATGCCGTGTTGGTACCCTGAGACATCCCGCAGGTCGCTGTGTTGCAGGAAACACGGTTTCGTGTCTTGGTCTCCTGCTGGCAACTGGCACTTCATCGCGGTCCCTAAAGAAAAATCGTTCCCGTGAACTCCCTCGCGTTCCTTCAAAGTTGAGTGATGCGTACTCTCATCTTCAGAACCGGCGATGAATTATTCAATATTGAGGGTGTTGGTGTGTGCACAATGATCGTCATCGTCTTGTTTGTAAATACGGTTTGTCGCCCTGCTCCTGGACCAGGTTTAATTATAGAATGCAAATGGGGCATGTGATGTTTTAAAAAGAAAAAAAGTACAGGAGATCTTGGGATGGGGGGTTTTTTTTTTTCAATAGAAGAGAATATTTGTAGCTCGGGATTGAATTGTGGGGTCCTTGCTGCTCTCTGAGCTTGGTGGCTTTCTTGCAGACGTTTCATTACCACACTAGGTAACATCATCAGTGCTAGAAGGGAGTTGGGTGTGATGAAGAGGAGGACTGTGGAGTTCTTGGTGCTCTCTGAGCTTGGTGGCTTTCTTGCAGACGTTTCATTACCAAGCTAGGTAACATTATCAGTGCTACAGGGAAGTGGGGTGTGATGAAGACGAGGACTGTGGAGTTCTTGGTGCTTTCTGAGCTTGGTGGTTTTCTTGCAGACGTTTCATTACCAAGCTAGGTAACATCATCAGAGCTAGTAGGATGTGAGGAGGTACTTACCGGGTACTTAAGAGCCAAGGGCTTGGCATCACAAGGAAAGAACAGCCAATCGCCGTCCATCAACACACCAATCAACCAATAGGAAGGCACCACATACATTCGAAGCATAGAATAGCCCAAAACACACCTTCTGATCGAGAGAAGTTCCCTGAAGATGGATCCCACCATTAGTCCGAAAGCTGAGAAGACTCAACCTCTGGTCCCAATGACCGACCCAGGATGGGATCTTGAATAGGTTTCTTCCCCGGAACTTTGCCTGGGCATACATCCAAAATTGAGTAAGCCAAGAACTCAACAAAGGCATTTGGGGTGAGTCAGGCTCTGGAAATGTTTGAAAAGTGGCCGTTTTGGATGCACGAAACCAGTTTAATGGTTCATTGGCAATATCCCCTGCCTTTCAAGGTTATCCAACGAATGATGGGCAACCTTTAACGGATGCCAGGTAGCAAGCGAAAATAAGATTGGACCGTGCTAAGTCCTTTCCTTACGCTATGTTGTAATGGAGCGATGGGGGGGGGGGGGAAATATATCCCGCTGCCAAGAAGTACATTTGCTCACGATAAAAATCAAGATTCCTTGTTTTTCTTCCTTTCTTGTGAATAAACAGCGCATTGGCTCACGTGGAATATTTATTCCTTCCAATGAAAAATGAATTGTGGCATCTCAGCTCATGTTCCGTGGAAGTCGTGATCGAAAAAGGAGCAGCGAGCTTTTTTTTTTTTTTTTTTTGGAAAGCCGCTCTAAGATCTCAAGATCTTCTATCCAAAATCATTCATTTAGTCGGCCCAGTTAGGAAGTGGACTTAAGGGGTGTTTTTTCCCTCAAATGTGTGTCTGGTAAATATGGGTTGGATCCGGGTTTAGTCATAACAGCTGTTGTGGTCCGCCAGCAGCCTGCGGACCTGGCAGCGGAGTCAGACAGTGAGGAGGCTGGGGAGGAACATGGGCTGGTCCTGGAGTCTGAGGAAGGCCTGGCAAGGGCTCTGTGTCGGAGGCAGAGATGGGGCCACGGCCATCTGGGAGTGATGTGTGGATTCCGGAGCCCCCAGAGTCAGACAGCAGAGAGGCAGAGGAACAGGAGGAGCCTGTTCCTAGTGCACACATGTGCAGAGCTGCCAGAAGGCAAGAGCAGCTAAAGCAAAAGGGACGACTCGGGAGTAAAGCTAGGAGATGATTGGCCTCTCTCATAAGGCTTAAAAGAGAAACAAAGGCACTTGGGCATTTTTACAGGAAAGCAACGTTGCTAACTCTGTTTCCAGTCGGCATCTCTTATTTGTTTCTGAACTTTGTGGGGCTTTGCCAAGTAAGGCCTTTGGCAGGGTGTCAAAGAAGATAAAGGTTGGTGATTATCCCGAAGGACTTCTTCCGAAGGACTTGTTTTGCAACTAATTGGGACTCAGCTGGGAATGAACGTAATTCTCACTGTTACAATAATATAGGTTTGTTTGGGACTAATTGTCTCGTAATGACTCAGTAAGCCTAGGTCACAACAACAGCATGGCTATATTGATATATGTAGCTAAGTCTATAAGATTTATAAATATATTGAAATTCGTGGGATTTATGCATCCAATCCATTTCATTAGAATTTTATTAGAATTAGAAGGTAACTAGGTCCTATGCTATGGAGCGTTTTAAAGGTGGTAACCAACACCTTGAAGTGCACCCGGAAAACCACTGGGAGCCAGTGCAGCTCACGCAGGAGCCGTGTTATGTGGGAGCGCCATGCAGCTCCCGTAACTACCCGCGCAGCCGCATTCTGGACCAGTTGGAGTCTCCGGGTGCTCCTCAAGGGGAGCCCCATGTAGAGACCGTTGCAGTAGTCCAGGCGAGAGGTGACGAGGGCATGAGTGACTGTGCACACGGAATCCCGATCAAGAAAGGGGTGCAACTGGCGAATCAGGCGAACCTGACAAAAGGTCCCCCTGGCTACAGCCGTCAGATGTTCCTCCAAGGACAGCTGCGTATCCAGGAGGACACCCAGATTGCGTGCCCTCTCCGCGGGGGCCAGAGACTCGTCCCTGATAGTCAGTGATGGAGTCAGGTGACTATATCGTGATGCCGGGAACCACAACCACTCAGTCTCGGAAGGGTTGAGCCTGAGCCTGTTCCTCCCCATCCAGATCCGCACAGCCTCCAGGCACTGGGACATCACTTCAAGGGCATCACTGGGGTGGTCTGGGGTGGAGGTGTACAGCTGGGTGTCATTAGCGTACTGGTGGTACTTTACCCCAAAGCCACGGATGATCTCGCCCACGGATGATCTCACCCAGTTAGACTAGCCAAACCCAAATCCTGCAGCTGTTCTTCATATGTTTTAGCCTCCAGGCCTTTGATCATCTTAGTTGATCTTCTCTGAACTTTTTTCAAAGTTTCAACCTTTTTTTTTATTTTTTAATTTGATTTGTATGCCGCCCTTCTCCGGAGACTCAGGGCGGCTTACAATGCGTTAAGCAATAATAGCCTTCATACTTTTGTATATTTATACAAAGTCAGCTTATTGCCCCCACAATCTGGGTCCTCAATTTACCTACCTTAGAAAGGATGGAAGGCTGAGTCGACCTTGAGCCTGGTGAGATTCGAACCTGCAATAATTGCAGGCAGCTGGTGTTAATAACAGGGTGCTTTAGACCACTGTACTACCAAGGCTCTTTTGGTAGTATGGTGACCAAAATTGGTTGCAGTATTCCAGGTGTGGCCTTACTAAGGTTTTATAAAATGCTACTAATACTTCACGTGATCTTGATTCTATGCCTCTGTTTATACAATCCAGGATTATATTAGCATTTTTGGCGGCGGCTGCACACTCCAGGCTCATATTCAAGTGATCATCCACTTTTTTTAAATCATGTGACCACAGGGATGGTGCCGTCGGTCATAAGTGTGAAAAACGGTCATAGATAGCTTTTTTTCAGTGCCAGTGTAACTTTGAACCTTCACTAAAGGAATGGTTGTAAGTCGAGGACTGCCTGTATCCCTTTCTTTTCTTGTTTGGTTTATAATCCCGTGGTTTTCTTTTTGGATCCTCTGTGGAGATGCTAGATAAACTGAAGGATCGCTGGCTTCACACGAGCTTGTGGGAGAAGCTTGAGCTGATTAAAATAGTCATCGTGGAACCCAAGGGAGGAGACAAAGCTGATTTTGATGAGCTGCTTCAAATATACTCCGATGCCATCAAGTCACAAAACGGCAAAGGTAAGTAAAAAAAATGCAGAAAGTGTAAGCCTTGGTATGGATAAAGGTTGACTGGAATCTTCGACAAGATTCCACAATATTACAGGTGATCCTCAACTTGCGATCAAAGTTAGAACCGAAATCTCCATTAGTATGCAAGTTGCACCCAATTTTACGACCTTTTTGCCAGTGTTGTTGAGTGGATCACCATTGTTGTTAAGTAAAGCACATGGGAGGTGAGGTGAGGTGGTGATAAGATAAGATAACCTTTATTGTCATTTTCTACTGTGAGCACACTGGCACACATTAAAAATGAAATTCTGTTGCCTGCTCTCAAAAGAAAATATATATCAGTGATGGCTAACCTTTTTGCGGTCGCGTGCCAAAAGCGGGGGGAGCGGGGGGGTCGCAGGTGTGGGTGCCCACATCCATAATTCAATGCGCCCCACCCTCCCATGCATGCGTATGTGACCCCCCCACACTTCCCCCTGCTTTTGGTACACGATGGCATGGTGGGTCCAATAGGCCCGTTTTTCCCTCTCCCCAGGCTCCAGAGGTTTTCTAGGAGCCTGGGGAGGGCAAAAACAGCCTTCTCCATCCTCCCTGAGGGCCGGAAACAGCCAGTTTCCCAACTTCCAGTGGGACTGGAAGGCCTGAAAATCAGTTGGCCAGTGCGTGCATGCGCACTGGAGCTGAGCTAGGGCAACACTCGCGTGCCCACCTGTGGCACCCCTGCCATAGGTTCGCCATCACGGGTATATATCAATCCATACACATGCATAACACCCATATACGCGTCCTATAGGACTAGCACTAAGACTGATATACCACTTCACAAGGCTTTGCAGCCCTCTCTAAGCGGTTTACAGAGTCAGCCTATGGCCCCCAACAATCTGGGTCCTCAGTTTACTGACCTCAGAAGGACGGAAGGCTGAGGCCACCTTGAGCCGGTGAGAATCGAACTATTGAACTGCTGGCAGCCAGCAGTCAGCAGAAGTAGCCTGCAATACTGCATCCTAACCACCATGACTCCTACCCTACCCTATCCTACTCTATTCTATTCATTAAAAACTTAAAGGTCTGTTTGTCTATGGCTAAATGGATATACACCTCAACTTCCTTTCTTTTCCTCAAAAGGGGGAGAAGGGCTGCTCCAAATCAGCCATTTTATCCCCTTCACTTTTACTACTCCTTCAGAAGGTGGCCTTTTGTATATCCGTTGCCATCCAAAGATTGATTCAGTCTCCCGATTTAAGCCGGCCTACCGATGCTTTAACTGTGACCATTTTTTTAAAATAATGGCCTCTGATCCCAAAGTCTCCCACGCCTTTCCGACGGGCACAGCGGTATAAATTAACGTGAGCGATAAAAAAAGCATTTTACTCCAATGGGTAGCTACCCAAAGAAGCAAACATACCCCATAAAGGAGAATATTAAAAAGCGAAAAGATTACTCAGAAAAACCTGAGGTGCTTTTAAACAAGATTAAGATAAGGGATCGTTATATACATACATACATACATACACACACATGCATTATGTTATATTTATATTTATTATATTAACATTTCTACACACACACACACACATGTAATCACTGTACATTTGAATACATAGCAGAAAGAAGAAACTTTAGAGTTCACAAGGTTTGATGCTTATACGGAACAAAAGAAAACTGTGACTGAATCTGGATCAGGGGTGGGCTTCAAAAACTTTAGCAAGGGGTTCTCTGCCTGGTTGCTGGGTGGGTGTGCCCATGGTGGGCATGACCTAGTCGGCCTCCTGCACCACGGCGGGGGGTGGAAGCGGCATTTTTGCCCTACCTGGGCTCCGGAGGCTTTCCTCGAGCCTCCAGGAGGGTGAAAAGAGCCTCCTCAGGCTGTGGAGGCCGGAAACAGGCCTGTTTACAGCCTTCCTGAACTTCTGGTAGGCCCGTTTATCACCCTCCCTGAGTCTCCGCATGCGCCCTGCGCTTACCTCACGTCCAAAATGGGCCACGTGGAGACTCCTGGGAGGGGCAGAGCGGGGTGAGCGGAGCCAGTCAGGAGCGGGATTTGGGGGTTCTCCGAACTGCACAGAATCTTAGCTAGAGGTTCTCCCGAACCCCACAACAGGCCACCCCTGATCTGGGGTGTCAGGGAGTTGATTGATCCCATCCTGGCTCTGGGATAATCGCACCCTGGTTTAGAGGTTTGGATCGTGGCTTTCCTTGAAAGTATACATTAAGAAAATAAAACCCGAAGAAGTATTTCTAAGAAAACTCATTTTATTGTAAAAGTAAAAATAAAGATAACTCTTACTATCTAATTAATTGGCTACATCTTGCCAGCGTTCCTGCCTCACCTCTTGGCAGGAGAACAAAGGAGTAAGAAGGCTAGAAAAGGAATGTGGAGGAAAAATGTAGACATGCGCACTTAATACTGATAACAAAACTTGGCAAAACTACAGTAAGTTTATTAGTCCAAAAATGAGAGCTCAGCTAGGAAATACAAGAACGCAGTGACATGGATGTTCTGCTTTGGATACTAACAAAGCCCCCTCCCAGAAAGTAGCAAGGAAAATCAGTTGTCAAGAGGATGTGTAGGGTCCCAGACAATCCCGCGGACCCTGTGCAAGCATCGCTTACGTGCCCTGTCTTGGATAGAAAGGAAGTGAACTGCCAGTGGTCTTTTCTGCTGTCCTCACCAGTCTCTGCCAAAGCAGGAAGGCTTGCAAAACCAGCATCAGCTTTCCCCATTTACTTTGCTTGTCAAAAGACCCGTGGGAAACTCACAAATGGTGAACGCAAGACCCTGGGACAGTGCAACAGTCATAAATACACGCCAGTTGCCAAGCGTCTGGAATTTTGATCATGTGACTGTCCGGGATGCTGCCCCGTTCTTAAAGTGTGAATGGCTATAGGTCACTTTTTTCATTGCCGTTGTGACTTCAAATGGTCACTAAAGGAGTAGTTGTAAATTGAGGACTACCCGGATGATGTTAGACGGCTGTGTTCTTTTGCTTCAGACGGAGCACTGCTTATTGCTGTGTGCAGAGGCAAAGTCAGCGAAGGCCTGGATTTCTCTGATGACAACGCCCGGGCGGTTCTCACCATTGGAATCCCGTTTCCAAACTTAAAGGATCTTCAGGTAAGTTAAAGGACCTTAAAGTCACTTGTGGTGTTCAGGTAGTCCTCAGCTTACGACCACAATGGAGCTCAAAATTTATGTTCTTAATCAAGACATTTGTTCAGCGACTTTCACCCCGTTTTTACGACTTTTCTTGCCACGGTTGTTAAGTGACTCATTGCAGTTGTTTAAGTTAGCAACACGGGTTGTTAAGTGAATTTGGTTTGTCTGTTGACATCGATTGTCAGGAGGTCGCAAAAGGGGATCATGTGACCCCGGGATACTACAACTATCATAAATGTGAGACAGTTGCCAAGTGTCTGAATTTTGATGACATGACCATGGAGATCATAAGTGTGAAAAGTGATCATAAGTCACTTTTTCAGTGAAGTTGTAACTTTGAATGGTCGCTAAATGAACTGTTGTAAGTAGAGGACAACCTGTATTTTATCAAGAAGGAAATGGAAGTCCTGAATAAATCAATTGTCCAATGACAGCAGCGTTGAATCATTTTGTTTTTTGGAGCAAAGTGTTGTGACCCGTCAGCGGCCTGTGCAGCTAGTAGCTGATTCCGACAGCGAGGAGGCTGGTGTGGTGCTGCGCCAGCAGCCTGTGCAGCTGGCACTCGAGTCAGACAGTGAGGAGGCTGGAGAAGAGTTGGTGCCAGAGGCAGGGATTCAGCCACGGCCTTCAGAATCTCCAGAAGCTTCCATGGGTGAAGAGGAGGAGCCTCTTCTCAATGCACGGGCACGCAGAGCTGCCAAAAGGCAGGAATGGCTCCTCAGAAGGAGGTATCCTCAAGAGTAGGACTTGGGGCTAATTGGCCACTCCCTTAGCCTATTTAAGGAAGAACGCTGACTGAAGCAATTTGTAGGGAACAACTTCGTTCACTCTCCTTCGTGCCTTGATCTTAGTTCTCTGCAAATTGCTTCTGGGCTTTCTGCCAACCATAGTAAGATTACGATTATTTATTCTTTGGATTCTTGTAGGCTGTTAAGAAAGTTAATTAACAGCCTTTGTTTGGATCTCTCTTTAGCGATCTTCCTCCCGTTACTTCTTCTCCTCAGGTGCTTTGGGGAATAGGTTGACCCAGGGGTGAAATGTAAAATTTGTTACTGTGGGCGTGGCTTGGTGGGGTGGGGTGGGTAAAGTGACTGGGTGGGCATGGCCAACTTTTTCTTTTTTAAAAAACTTTTCAAAGCATTTTTTCTAATGCTTTGAAAAGCCTCTGCTGAACAGGCAACTCAGCTGGGATCGTCAGAGACTTTTCAAAGCATTTTTTTACCACCTCTTCGGCCAAGAGGTTGCAGAAAAAAATGCTTTGAAAAGCCTCTGAGGTTTTTTTTAAACTTTTAAAAGCGTTTTTTCGTCGTCGGAGGTTGTAGAAAAAATGCTTTTAAAAGTAAAAAAAAAAAAGCCTCTGATGATCGTGCGGCTCAGCTGGGCATGGTGGGGGAGCGCAGGGATTTTTGCTACCGGTTCTCCGAACTACCTGCCGCCATCGCTACCGGATCGGGCGATCCGGTCTGAACCGGGAGCATTTCACCCCTGGGTTGACCCCCTCTTCTCTGTGACAGCTCCTTAGATATTGGCATGCTATGATATCACCTCTAGTCCTGCTTTTCACAGGATTGGACATACCGGTATTTAATTCCTGCAACCGTTCTTTGTATGTTTTAGCCTCCAGTTCCCTAATCGTCATGGTTGCTCTTCTCTGCACTCTTTCTAGAGAATGGTTATCAAACTCAGTTTCATTGAGGGCTGCATCAGGGTTGTGTTTGACCTTGGGGGCCCGCGGGTGTGTGGTTATGGTGAGCATGGCCAGCTCAACATCACTCATCGAGGCTCCATTTTCGACCGAGACAGCCTCCTGCAGCTCTCTGCCAGCAAAAACGGAGGTCGGGGAGACCACGCGAGGCCTGCCCAGGCTCCATTTTTGGCCCTGACGTCCTGCCGCAGTGCCTCTGCCAGCGAAAATGGAGCTGCACCCTCCCCGGGCTCCACTTTGCCTGGCAGAGGGCTGCAGGAGGCCTGACTCAACCTTCCATCCTTTCTAAGGTAGGTGAAACGAGGACCCAGATTGTGGGGGCAATAAGCTGACTTTGTATAAATATACAAAAGTATGAAGGCTATTGCTTAGCGCATTGTAAGCCGTCCTGAGTCTCCGGAGAAGGACGGCACATAAATCAAATTTAAAAAAAAAAAGTGGAGCCCGAGTGGGCCTCACGCAGCCCTCCTGAGCTCTGTTTTCGCTGGCAGAAGTACCGCAGGCCGGTGCTTCGCTGTTTCCAGGGTGGGACCATGGACCAGATCTAAGCACCTCACAGGCCAGATCCGGCCCCCGGGCCTTGAGTTTGACACCCCTGTTCTAGAGTCTTAAATATTTGAAGATTGCTATCATGTCAATGCGTCCTTTTCATTAAACTAGACATACCCAATTCCTACATTCTTCATATGTTTTAGCCTCCAGTCCCCTCATCATCTTGGTTGCCTCTTCTCTGCACTGTTTCTTGAGTGTCAAGTATTTTAAGATTTCTATCATGTCACCCTCCTGGTCCTTCTTTTCATTAAACTAGACATACGCAGTTCCTGCAAACGTTCCTCGTATGTTTTAGCCTCCAGTCCCCTCATCATCTTTGTTGCTCTTCTCTGCTCTCTTTCTAGAGCAGTGATGGCTAACCTTTTTGCCGTCGCGTGCCAAAAGCGGGGGGACTGCGGGGGGGGGGGGTCACGTGCGTATGTGCCCACACCCATAATTCAATGCACCCCACCCCACCCTGTGCATGACCCCCCCACTCTCCCCCCGCTTTTGGCACGTGATGGCACGATGGGACCAGTAGGCCTGTTTTTCGCCTTCTCCAGGCTCTAGAGGCTTTCTTGGAGCCTGGGGAGGCCCCAAAAAGCCTGTTTTCCAACTTCCGGTGGGCCCAGAAGGCCCAAAAACCAGCTGGCCAGCACGCACATGTGCGCCAGAGCTGAGCTAGGGCAATGCTCGCGTGCCCACTGATATGGCTCTGCATGCCACCTGTGGCACGCATGCCATCACAGTTCTAGAGTCTCCACATCTTTTTTACATTGTGGCAAAAATCCTATCACCTATCACTTTTACTGAAGAATTTTGATCTCCTGGTCTTTGCCTGGATCCGTAAAGACCTTTCCTCCTAAATAGGTCTATTTAGATAAAATATCCGTGCAAGGAAGAAACTTCTCCTTTTACCTTGGGGAAGATTACTTTTCGGATTCCAGAGGAAGGGGAGGAAACTCCAAAATGATGTGTGTGCGTTTTTCCCCCTATATTCAGCTTGTCCTTAACAGGTAGCACTGACCTTTACTTTACTGTCAAAGTATGTTGGAGGCTTGAAAAGCAAAGCTATCACCACGGGGACTTGGAAGGACGGCTGACACTTACCACTTCACCTTAGACGCTGTTCCAGATGCACATTGTTCCTCCGGGGGTGCCGTTTTATTTATTTTTATTCTCCTCCTCCTCCTCCTCCTCCTCCGGTTCAGTGGAAGTAAATTTACTCTGCAGAGGAGAGTTTGGCTTGCATCCGATTTTAATCGAGTGACTTGTTTGCAGCCCTTCGAAGTGTCCCAGATCCTGATGATGAGTGGTTGGGAACCGAGGAGAGGTTGTGGATGTGCTCCGGGTTACAACTTTGGTTGCGGAGGCCTCCATGTGCCATGGTTTGACAACCCTGGAAAGGGCTCTCTTGCTTGTAATGTTATGTTATACCTGTTTCCTTTGCCACTTGGATGAAGGGTGCCGGAGGAGGAGAATTGAGCCTTTAAGCTCTGTGGTGGGTGGGTGGGTGGGTGGGTGGGTGGGTGGATGGATGGATGGATGGATGGATGGATGGATGGATGGATGGATAGATAGATAGATAGATAGATAGATAGATAGATAGATAGATAGATAGATAGATAGATAGATAGGGGATCCTTGGTGCTCTCTGAGCATGCTTGTTTTCTTGCAGAGGTTTCATTACTAACTGGGTAACGTCATTGGTGCTAGTGATGGATGGATGGATGGATAGATTGGATGGATGGATGGATGCAGAGGTGGTATTGAGCAGGTTCTGACCAGTTCTGGAGAACTGGTAGCGGAAATTTTGAGTAGTTCGGAGAACCGGTGAATACCACCTCTGACTGGCCCCGCCCCCATCTATTCTCTGCCTCCCAGGTCCCAGCTGATTGGGAGGGAATGGAGATTTTGCAATATCCTTCCCCTGCCATGTCCACCAAGCCATGCCATGCCCACCAAGCCATGGCCACAGAACTGGTAGTAAAAAATTTTGAATCCCACCACTGGATGGATGGAGAGAGAGAGAGAGAGAGAGAGAGAGAGAGAGAGAGAGAGCGCGCTAGGGGATCCTTGGTGCTCTCTGAGCGTGCTTGTTTTCTTGCAGACATTTCATTACCCTAACTGGGTAATATCACCGGTGCTAGTGATGGTTGGATGGATGGATGGATGGATGGATGGATGGGATAGGTAGGTAGGTAGGTAGGTAGGTAGGTAGGTAGATAGATAGATAGATAGATAGATAGATAGATAGATAGATAGATAGATAGAT
>WNWU01000013.1:23599856-23610344 GCA_012654045.1 Ptyas mucosa
TTACAATGCATTAAGCAATAGCCTTCATACTTTTGTATATTTATACAGAGTCAGCTTATTGCCCCCACAAACCGGGTCCTCAATTTACCTACCTTAGAAAGGATGGAAGGCTGAGTCAACCTTGAGCCTTGGTGAGATTCGAACCTGCAATAATTGCAGGCAGCTGATGTTAATAACATCACTGATGTTGATTAACAAATGTTAATCACACTGCTTTAGTCTACTGCGCCACCAATTTTGCAATCCCTTAGGAATCACACCATCAACGGAGCTATTCAATCGTGTTTGTGTACGTCCGCCTATCTTGGAGTCAAGTCTTGAATCTTAGGGAGGAGAACTCGAACAAGTCCTTGCAGGTTTCGGGGCAACGTTTCTGGAAGTGCTTTGCCTTTGTCTTCTTCTCGGGGGTTGGGATGAAGAAGGGACTGGCTCAAAGTCAACCATTGAGCTGTTGATTGGATTGAAGCAATCGTAGCTGATTGGGTTGGAAGCCATAAGCCACATAAAACCGTAAGGCAGTGATGGCTAACCTTCATGTGCGAAAAGTGTACGCATGCCGGCACCCATAATGCAATGTGCACCCCACGCATGCGCTCACAACACCATGCACATACGCTCCTGCCCCCCCCCCCCAGCGCATGCAAGCGAGAGGTGGGATTCAAAAATTTTAGCAATCTGCATCATGGCAGGGGTGTGTGTGTTCGTGCTGTCCCCAGACTCTGGAGGCTTTCCTCAAGCCTCTGGGAGGGTGAAAACGGCCTCTCCTGGGCTCCGGAGGTCCTCCAGAGGCCAGAAACGAGCCTGTTTTCAGACTTCTGGGAGGCCCATTTTTCGTCCTCCCCAGGCTCCAGAGACTTTTCCCAAGCCTCCGAGAGGGCGAAAACAGCCTCCCTTGGGCTCTGGAGGCCGGAAACGGGCCCGTTTCCGCACTTCCCCAACCCTCTCCCTCGCGCATGCGTGCGTGTGTCTCCCGCATGCGCACATCTCCTGCGCATCCCCAAAATCAGATGGCCGGCGGGAGGCACGCGCGCATGCGCAGTAGAGCTGAATTGGGCGATGGCTGGCATGACCGCAGAGAGAGCTCTACGTGCCAGCTGTGGCACATGTGCCATAGGTTTGCCATCACGGCCGTAAGGCATCCTTCCCCAATTTGTGGTCTCTTGTTGGGAATGCAGTCTTTAGCCCAGAAAAATCTGCTGAGGGGGGACAGTCACTTCCGGATTCCCCATTTCCTTTTGGGTTTCCAAAGATCTGAACTCTCTCACTTCCCCTTTTCATGATGCATCTTTTTGTGCGTTATATCTGCAAAAAAAAAAAAAGAAAGGAGGAAGAAACATTAGCTGTCTTCACTGCCTTGTGTTACTTACATTCTTTACCCAAGAAGCGAAGTGCAAAAAATGATTTACAATCCTTCCCTTCCTTCCTCCCTTCTCCTTCCTTTCTTCTTTTTCTCCTTTCTTCCTTCCTCTCTCCCTCCCTCCCACTTTTCTCTTTCCTTCCTTGATCTTTCCTCCTTCCAGCCTTCCTTTTTTAACCTCTCCCTTTCCTTCTCTCCTCTTTTTTCCTTCCTTTCTCCCTCCCTCTTTTTCTCCTTTCCTTTTTTTTTTCATTTTTCCTTCCTCTCTTGCTCCCTCACTCCCTTTCACTTTTCTCTTCCCTTCCTTGGTCTTTCCTTCTGCCTTCTTTTCCGCTTCCTTCCTTTCTTCCATTTCTCATTTTTTCCTTCCTTCCTTCCTTCCTCTCGTTCCCTCTCTTCCTTCCACTTTTCTCTTTCCTCCGTCCATCCTGCCTTCTCCCTTTCCTTCTTTCCTCATTTTTTGCTTCCTCCCTCCCTCTTTTCTCCTCCTTTTCTTCCTTTCCTCCTTTTTTCCTTCCTTCCTCTCTTGCTCCCTTCCATCCTTCCTTTCCCCTCTTCCTTTCCTTCCCTCCCTCCTCACCCTCTGTTCCATTTTTTATCTTCCTGCCTTCTTTCTCCCTTTCCCCTCTTCCTTTCCTTCCTTCCTTCCTTCCCTCCCCACCCTCTGTTCCGTTTTTATCTTCCTTCCCCTCTTTCTTTCCTTCTTTCCATCTTTTCCTTCCTTCCCTTCTTCCTCTTCCTCCTTTCCGTAAAAACTCAACCAGGGCTAGAACCGCAGGCCGGGTCTGTGGGAATGAAGGAGGAGGAGGAGGGAGGGAGAGAGGGAAGCAGGCGAGGTCCCCTCAACGCAGCCTTCCAGGAAACTGGCAGTTAAGAGGTATTCCGCTGTGAGGCTCCATCTCATCTTGGATGCATCCCTGACCTCCCAGATAGATCAAAGCTTCATTTCTCTGACAGCGACAAGACGACGACGTGGCTTGCCACGGGCTTTCTGCCACTCCCACTGAATCTCTTTGTCTTTCAACTGCGCCCGATAGCTACGAGTATATTTTCAAGGCTGAACAGGTAGCCAAGGAAGGGCTGTCTTTTGACATTTTCGCTAATCCCGTCAAGCCTGTGGTTAAAACGGCGCGATGGCGGTTGGGGGGGGTGGGGGGCGGGGGGCGGGTGTGTGTGCTCGCCAGCAGAGAGCCTGCCTTCTCCACATATGCGTCCTGTCAGGTCCAGAGGATGCCCAATTGTTGAAAGGAGATGCAGTGAAATGGATGCCGAAGCATTAAACCTGACGTCTTAACCTGCTGAAACGCCTCGCCTTCCGAAGAGATCAGGCAAACCTCCGGCACTGCGGTGCGGAGGCCGAGATTTAGAGGTTGTGTTTTTTTCCCCCTGAATTTGTGGCTCAAAAATCTTCATGTACCCTGCCTGCGGGCAGACACTAAAAGCACTAGCAACACAGCTCATGCCTCGGAGAAGACCCCCCCCCCAAAAAAAACCCACATGTGGAAGGAATTGTGGTTAACAGCCTTGGTGGTGCAACGGTCTAAAGTGCTGCTAAGTACAAAATTAGGACACCGGCCTAGAGGGTCCCTGTAGCTCCCAACCTGCCCCAGAGCTTCATCCGGAAGAATGGAATCTTACTCTAGATTTATATAGGTATATAAATATAATAAATAAATAAATAGATTTTAAAGAGTCAAATCATGGCTCTGCAGCCCCATATTTGGGATGGGGGTGGGGGAGCAGAGGAGCCACCCTCCCTTTGCCTTTGGATTAAATGAGGGGTCTCCAAACTCAGCCCTGTTAAGACCGGACGTCACCAAGTTTGGGGTTCCCTGGAGGAAATCCTCACCTTCCTCCTTCTGAGAAGCTTTATATCCAAATATATTTTATTCTTTATACTCTTTCCATCAATCAAATAGAATGAGCTGGAAGGGACCTTGGAGGTCTTCTAGTCCAACCCCCTGCTCAAGCAGGAGACCATTTTAATCAATCAATCAGAATAGAATCTCCATCCTCCCTTAAAATACTAACACAACCCACAACGGTCTGAGAACCGGCATCTCCCCTAGATAAGGAGCCTTGGTGGTGCAGCGGACTAAAGTGCTGTTAAGTAGCACTTAGCTGCCAGCTGCCTGCAATTACTGCGAGTTCGAATCTCACCAGGCTCAAGGTTGACTCAGCCTTCCATCCTTCCGAGGTAGGTAAATTGAGAACCCAGATTGTGGGGGCAATAAGCTGACTTTGTATAAAAAAAGAATACTGCATAGGGGGGGCTGAAAGCCCTACTAAGCAGGTATATACAAAAGTATGAAGGCTATTGCTTAATGCATTGTAAGCCGCCCTCAGTCTCCGGAGAAGAGCGGCATATAAATCGAACCAATAAATAAATAAATAAGCCATTTCGACAGCTTCACTGTTGCCACACTTGAGCTGAGGGACAGGGAGAGGGGATTTGAGATAGTTGGGATTCGGTAGCCAAAACAAAATACTTTCTCTTGGGAACCAAGGACACCCGGTTGGAAGAAGGCGGAGCGATGTCACATGGCAACCAGATCATGCTGCGATTGGACCATGTGACTGACTGTTTTGAGAAAGTGACAAACTTTTACTTAGGTGAAAACCCACGGCACCTTTGTGCCAATATGATATATATCCAATAAAGCTATTCTTTGAGGAATCTACCTGCCTCCGAGTTTTACTTTGGTTCTTTTGCGGTTCGTGGTTCTTTTAAGTGAATCCAGATTTCCCCATTGATTTTGCTTCTCTGAAGCCAGTTGAGAAAGTTGCAAATGGCGATCACATGACCCCAGGATGCTATAACCATTGTAAATACATGCCAATACCCACCTGCCCAAATATTGATTGCATGACGGTTGGCATTCTATAGTGGTCACTAAACAAATCATGGTGACTCAAATGATCCACTTAACCGCCTTTATCTAGATATGTTGTTTTACCAATCCATTGTCGACAGCCAAACAGAAAAATTTGCAGATTTTTATATTTGATTCAGAATTAGAAATTGTTCACCATCCAGTCTAGATGAATAATGAAATAAAATGAAAAGGTTCCCTCCACAAACTTCAAACAGAGTTTTGGCGGGGGGGGGGGGAAACCTTTTGCCCGAGTTCATAAATTCTGAGTGACAGAAACCAATATTAGATCTATGAGATCAAACTGAATTTATTTTCTGCCTGTGAAGTTTGAATTTGTGAATTTGACAGGTTGTTTTAAAGGGCACGGGCACATAAAATAACATGAAAAGAAAAGACTCTTTTACCTAAACGAGAGTTGAAAGTTACCTGTCAGAAGCTGTTAGGAGTCGGCTGCGTTCTCTCTTGAAGCATGTCCTTTCAGCTGTCAGTTTTAAAAGGTTAATACCGAATAAAAGAGCAGTGAAATTAACCTTCCATTGTGTGGCTGGGTGCCTTCCCTTTCAAAACAACAGGTTTGCAGGATAAAATAAGCTGATTTTTCTAAATTACCATTTGTTGCGCTCTTGTTCCCAGCCCTCACCTCCCCCCCCCCCTTTTTTTTTTTTTAATGGAACATACCAGTTCGTGAAAAATTTCTCGGCAGAAATCAAAGAACAAAGTGACTTATCCTAACCCCACAACTGAATACACCCCGCGCACATACAATTCAGTGCCCTGTGCGAAGTGAGGGTACCAAGAAGGCCATTGAATTGTATGTCCCCTGCTCACGTGGCACACGTATGTTACAGGGAGCCCTCAACGTACGGCCACAATTGAGCCCAAAATTTATGTTGCTCAGTGAGAAATTCGTTAAGGGAGTTTTGCCCCGTGTTACGATTTTTCTTGCCGCGTTTGTTGAAAGTGAATCACTGCGGTTGTTCAGTAAATCACATGGTTGTGAAGTGAATCTGGCTTCCCCCGTTGCCTTTGCTCGCCCGGAGATTTGTAAATGGTGATCATATGACCCTGTCATAAAAGTGAGTCAGTTGTCAGGTATCTGAATGTAAATCACGTGACCATGGGGATGCTGCAATGGTCGTAAGTGTGAAAAACCAGTCATAAGTCACTTTTATTTATTCATTGGTTCGATTTATATGCTGCCCTTTTCCGGAGACTCAGGGCGGCTTACAATGCGTTAAGCAATAACCTTCAAAGTTTTGTATATACCTGCTTAGTAGGGCTTTCGGCCCCTCCTAAGCGGTGTTCTTTTTTATACAATGTCAGCTTATTGCCCCCACAATCCGGGTCCTCATTTTACCTACCTCGGAAGGATGGAAGGCTGAGTCAACCTTGAGCCTGCTGAGATTCGAACTCGCAGTAATTGCAGGCAGCTGGCAGCTAAGTGCTACTTTAACAGCAGTTTAGTCCGCTGCGCCACCAAGTCCCATTATTCTGGGACATGTAGATTTGCTTTCATTTGTGAAAGTGTCATTCAGTGGTGGGCTTAGAACAAATCACTAACTCAGTAGTAAAAGAATGGGTTACTTTCAGTTAAGCAAAGAGGAGAGATCTGTATGTGTGTTCTAGTCCCTTCTCGCATTTGTAGTGCAGCTAGTCCTTGACATATGGCCACAATTGAGCCCAAAATTTCTGTTTTCCCTAAAATAAGACCTCCCCTGATAATAAGCCCAATCGGGCTTTTGAGCGCATAGCAATAAGGCCAAGCGCTTATTTCAAGGTTCAAAAAAATAGAAGACAGGGTCTTCTTTTCGGGGAAACACAGTAAGTGCGATTTGCCCTGTTTTTCAACCTTTCTTGCCACATTTGTTAAGTGAATCCCTGCAGTTGTTAAGTGAGCAACATGCGTTGTTAAATGAATCTGGCTTCCCCATTGACTTTGCTTGTCAGAAGGTCGCAAAAGGGGATCACATGACCCCGGGACACTGCAACCAGTGGTTGCAAGTCGAGGACTATCTGTAGTAAAATATATAGGTAGTCCTCAACTTACAACAGTTCGCTTAGTGACCGCTCAAAGTTGCAACGGCAGTGAAAAAAGGGACTTACGTCTGTTCAAACTTACAACTCTTCCAGCGTCCCCATAGTGATGTGATCAAAATTCAGATGCTGGGCAACTGACTCATATTTATGACGGTTGCAGTGTCTCCCAAGGGTCACGTGATCCCCTGTTTGTGACCTTCTGATAAGCCAAGTCAATGGGGAAGCCAGATTCGCTTAACAACCGTGTTACTAACTCAACAACAGCAGTGATTCACTAAACAACCAAGGCAAGAAAGGTTGTAAAATGGAGCAAAACTCACTTAGCAACTGTCTTGCTTAGCAGAAGAAATTTTGGGCTCAGTTGTGGCCGTGTACTGAGGACCGCCTCTATAAATTTGTTTAATGAATAAAATAAATAACACGCCTGTTGCTAAGCAACCACATTTTGACCATGGGACCGGGCGACATCACGCTACGATACTCATCAGTGTCAGGACTGGTCTTGAGTCCCTTTTTTCAGCAGCATCGTAACTTCGAACGCTCATTAAATGAATGGTCGTAACTTTAGAACTACCTGTAATTTTTTTAAAAAAAATTATTTATATTTATATGCCGCCCTTCTCCAGGAGACTCAGGGCGGCTTACAATGCGTTAAGCAATAGCCTTCATACTTTTGTATATTTTATACAAAGTCAGCTTATTGCCCCCACAAACCGGGTCCTCATTTTACCCACCTTCGAAAGGATGGAAGGCTGAGTCGACCTTGAGCCTGGTGAGAATTGAACTCGCAGTAATTGCAGGCAGCTGGATGTTAAATGCTGCCTTAGTAGGAGGCATTAGCCTCCTACGCCACTCAGGCTAATTTAGTCCAGCAAAGATGGATTGCCATCGGGGAGGTGCCATTTTTTTCGTTTCAGGTATTGTTGAAAACAAAATGAATTCTGTTACGATCAATCTTTTGCAGAGAACTTTACTGTAGTTGTCATTTCTCCAGGTGGAACTGAAAAGGAAATACAATGATCAACACTCAAAAGCCAGGGGACTTCTGACAGGAAGCCAGTGGTATGAAATCCAGGCCTACAGAGCTCTGAACCAAGCACTTGGCAGGTGAGTTAATCTATTCAGTGAAGGTTATTCCTCAAGGCTCTCCATCCTCAAAGTCTTTTTTCGAGCTCTGCTGACCATTCCTTAAAGCAAGCACTGCTATCAACTTGGAACTTTGATTTTAGCAATAGCAATAGCACTTAGAGTTATTTACCGCTTCACAGTGCTTCACAGCCCTCTCTTAAGTGGTTTATACAGTCGGCACATTGCCCCCAACAATCTGGGTCCTCATTTTACTCACCTCAGAAATAGAAATCCAGATGACACCTGAGTAAATGGAAAAAGGGGGAAGGAGGGGGGAAATGAAAAAAAGAGGTACTATATAAATGTACGTTAAGGATGATATTTGTCTAACCAACAAAATAGGAAAGAAATTGAAAGGAAAATGTGGGTAAAAATAAGATCAGGGTTGCTGGAATACCATCTTGACAAAATATTGAATTGAAAATGGACACAACAATGGAAAGGGAAGGGAGAGAGGTGTAGAGGGATAGGGAGGAAGGAGAGGGGAGAAGGGTGGAAAAGAGAAAGAGAGAGAAGAAAGGGAAAAGGAGAGGAAGAAAGGGAGGGGAAATTATAGTGGAGAGAGGGTTAGAAAGAGAGGAAGAGGGGAGGAGTGGGGGAAAGGGAGGAGAAGGAGAGAAGGAAGGAGAGGAGGAAAGAAGAAAGTTGAAAAGAATAGAAGAAGAGAGGGAAGAGTAAGAGGAGAGAAGGAGAGGAATGGTTGTCGTGGAAGAAGGGAGATATGGAATGGTAGAAGAGCAACTCCGAATATATTTTAAGGTTTTAGAATGAAGAATGAACCAATATGGAAACCAAAAGATAATATGTGTGATAAGAATGGTTAAAGAGATTGTACATTTATATATGTTTTATGAGAAATAAAAAACTTTTATAAAAAATAAATTATCCACCTCGGAAGGATGGAAGGCTGAGTCGACCTTGAGCCGGTCAATGGTCAAACTCCTGGCAGTGAGTAGAGTTAATCTGCAATAATGGATTGCAGATTAAGAGCCTTGGATAGTACAATGGTCTAAAGCACCCTGTTATTAACACCAGCTGCCTGCAATTACTGCAGGTTCGAATCTCACCAAGGCTCAAGGTTGACTCAGCCTTCCATCCTTTCTAAGGTAGGTAAATTGAGGACACAGTTTGTGGGGGCAATAAGCTGACTTTGTATAAATATACAAAAGTATGAAGGCTATTGCTTAGCGCATTGTAAGCCGCCCTGAGTCTCCGGAGAAGGGTGGCATATAAATCAAATTAAAAATAATAATAATAATAGCATTTAAGACTTATATATCGCTTCACAGTGCTTTACAGCCCTCTCTAAGCGGTTTACAGAGTCAGCATGTTGTTCCCAACAATCTAGGACCTCATTTTACCCACCTCAGAAGGATGGAAGGCTGAGTCAACCTTGAACCGGTCAGGATCGAACTCCTGGCAGTGAGCCGAGTTTGCCTGCAATAATGAATTCTAACCCCTGTGCCATTATGGCTGTTTTAACATTTGAAATTCAAAACCACTTGGATGCTTGTTTGTTATGTATCCCGCCTTTATTGATTTTTACAAATACCTCAAGGCAGAGAACCTATCCAATTCTCTTTCCTCCTCCTATTTTTTCCACAACAAAAACCCTGTGAGGTGGGTTGCGCTGAGTGAGAGTGACTGGCCCAAAGTCCCCCATCTGGCTGCCGTGCCTAAGGTGGGACTAGAACTCACAGTCTCTTGCCTTCTAGCCTGGTCCCTTAACCACTAAGACCAATCCGACACTCAGTCATCCAAAATATCAGAAAAAATGAGGATATTTCTATGACAATAAAGATCAAAAGAGTTTAAGTGGCATTGTTTTTTAAGTTGGACTTTGAAAGTTGGACATTGAGAAAGAGTTAAGTTAGTAACACTGCTGTTAGGTGAATCTGGCTTCCCCCTTGACTTTGCTTGTCAGAAGGTCCCAAATGATGATCACACAACCCAGGGACTCTGGCAGTTGCCAAGCATCTGAATTTTGATCAAGGGACCACGGGGATGCTGCAAAAGTGTGAAAACGGTCCTAAGTCATTTTTTTCAGTGCCATTATAACTTTGGTTGTAAGTTGTAGGTTGTAAATTGAGGACTATCGGTATCTGAAACCAGACCCAAAGCCAGTATCCGATTCTCTTGTCTGTGGAAATTCTCCAGTCATCCAGATCATGGTTGTCCCAAAGGTGCTTTTTCAAGAAGCAACTGGACTTCCTTGTTTTCTTTGAAGACGTTTCGCTTCTCATCCAAGAAGCTTCTTCAGCTCTGACCGGATGGTGGGGAATGGAAGGGTTTATATTTCTTGCAGACTGCTGGTCATTTGCATCCTTTTAGAGAGTCATTGAGGTCACTTGGAGGTTTGTCTCTATCCTCAGGATCACGATAGTGCAAATGAGAGTGGAGCCTTCTACAACACAATCTTTTCAGCAGTTCCAAGATGGCTCCACGTCCGTTTGCACTACTCAGTTGATCCTGAGGACACAGATAAACCTCCAAGCAGCCTCAATAACTCACTAAAAGAATGCAAATGACCTCTTTGATCCTCTTTCAAATCAGACCCTGAGGACACAAGTAAAGTTCCAAGTAGCCTCAAGGACTCTCTAAAAGAATGCAAATGACCAAGCTGTCTGCAAGGAGTATAAATCCTTCCATTCCCCGTCATCCAGTCAGAGCTGAAGAAGTTTCTCGGATGAGAAGCGAAACGCCTTCAAAGAAAAACCAGAAAGTCCAGTTGCCTCTTGAAAAATCGCACCTTTGGGACATCCAATTCGCTCCCTTTTCTGAAAGTTTTAGGAAAGCAGATCACGACCAGATACCGGGCTCATATTACCATATGAAATAAGGAAAATTCCAGACCTCAGCGCCTTCCGCCGTGCCCTTAAAACCCACTTTTTCAAACAAGCCAGGCTGGCTTAAGAAATATTTTAAATGTTTATAGGGGTTTAAAAAATTTTAAATTGAAGCCATAATTTATATATATATTTAATTGTTTTTATTGTTTGTATTACATGTTTTTTAATCTTGGTTGTACACCGCCCTGAGTCCTCAGGGAGAAGGGCAGTGTGTATATATATATATATATATATATATATA
>WNWU01000013.1:23641438-23649998 GCA_012654045.1 Ptyas mucosa
CAATTATAGCAGGACTAATTTTAATTTTGAATATTACTTGGTTCTAGAAAAGTTAGGGAAGAACGGGTTTTCAGGAAACAGTAAGGGGCTTGTCCCAAATGGTGCTTTTCCAAAAGGCAACTGGACTTCCTTGCTGTTGTTTTTCCTTGAAAATGTTTCGCTTCTCATCCCTAGAAGCTTCTTCAATTCTGAAGCGAAACGTTTTCAAGGGGGGGGGGAACCCCAAGAAAGTCTACTTGCCTTTGGAAAAAGCACCTTTGGGACAACCATGACCTGAATGATATATAGAATCTCCATAGACACTAAGAGGGCTGTTTGACTTTGCCAGCTGCCGTGGTAGCTGTGAGACCGAGGAGGCCATGAGGCCTAGAAACTTGATTTGCAACCCAAGTAAGTGGGAAGCGCAAAGAAAAAAAAAAGAGAATAGGAGGGATAACTAACTTGCTGCCAAGATTTTCTCTATTTTCCAAATTGCAAACAATCGGCGACTCGATCACAGACTGGCACTTCTCAGACCGGGTTCGTAGTTTACTTGCAGGGAACCTGTTGCTAGGCCTAAAAATATCAAATTATTGATATTTTTTAGGAGCACGATCCAGCCATCCTTAAGCCGTGCCAAAACTAACTCACCGCAAATTTGGAACAGAACAGAACAGAACATGTGAAGGGGAGCGGAGGGGAAAAGAATGGAAGGGAAAAGAATGGAACGGAAAAGAATGGAAGAGGAGAGGAGAGGAGAGGAGAGGAGAGGAGAGGAGGAGAGGGGAAGGGAGGGGAGGGGAGAGGAGAGGAGAGGAGAGGAGAGGAGAGGAGAGGAGAGGAGAAGAGAAGAGAAGAGAAGAGAAGAGAAGAGAAGAGAAGAGAAGAGAAGAGAAGAGAAGAGAAGAGAAGAGAAGAGAAGAGAAGAGAAGGAGTGGAACGGAATGAAATTAGACTAGAATAGAGAATGGCATGGAATAGGAATAGGACCGAATAATGGAATGGGAAGAATAGAACAGAACAGAACAGAACAGAACAGAACAGAACATTTATTGAGAATAGAATAGAATAGAATATTTATTGAGTAGAATATTTATTGAGAACAGAACAGAACAGAACAGAACAGAACAGAATAGAATTCTTTATTGCCCAAGTGTGATTGGACCCACAAGGAATTTATGTCCGGTGCATTAAGTGCTTAGTGTACCTACAAGCTTAGTTCCTAGAAAATTTACTTGCCAGAAAAGGAAAAAAGGAACCGATTCGAACCCTCCTCTGAAGAAGCAGCTGTTTACTCTCAAGGAGAACTGCACTAGTTCCATTTCCAAGTCTCCGCTTCACTCCCTCAATTTTGGACAGTCCAAGCTGCCCCCCCCCCCCCCCCCCGTGGACTAGAAATAAGATCAACCCTACAATTGGGGCAAGCCGTTAGAATTCCCAGTTTCTAACATTTTTTTTAAAAAAAATAATATTCACGGCCAGTTTTTAAAATAGCTATTTCTGAGCAAGGCAGCAAAATCGCAGCGTTTTCTCGCCTCGTTATCTTTTGCAGGACGTTGTCGTTAAAAAGGGAAGAAACGTTAGTTTCGAAGAGGTTGGAGGCCCAAAGGACCTGCGCTGTCTTAATTTTAATTTTGGAAAAAAAAATACAGGGCTCTGTGCTTAAAATACAAACACTCAGAGGATCCATTGGCAAGCAAAATAAATAAATAAATAAATCCGCATTTCTTTATCCTTAAAAATGTGTTTATAAGAATCGATTGGTCCCAATTAACGATATTGAATGGTATTTTCCGTTCTTTTTCGAGAGAAGAAAAAAGACCTTAAAAATCAGCGGCTTCCCTCCATTTCAAGAGAGGGAAAGGAGAATAAGGACGGAGGCAAATCGCTTTTACCAATCACTTTGGTAAAACTTTCGCTGGCGGATAAGCCGTCTGGGGGGGGGGGGGGGGGGCTTAACTTTAACTATGCCCGACGAAAAGGACTTAACTTCCGAGGAAAAACGTTTAAAGACCGCCGCTTGGGGTTTTTAAACGGCTTCAGGGAGCCGCTTCCACACGTTTTAGAAATTAAACCCCATCTGAAAAGTTTGAAATCTCTCTTTAATTTCTTTGAAGGAACAGAGCAGAAAAGTGCGTTGGACAGAACTGTTCATAGCTCCTTTGAGAATTCACCCAGGAAATCATTACTGCATTTTTTTGGGTAATCATTTTTTTTTATTTTACTTTTTTTATGGCAAAGAAGAGACCCCAACGCTTCTATTTTTAAATAAAGCCCTCTCTTTCCAGGAAAAGAAAGTTTTCAGTTGTAGAACTAGTCCTAGTCCTAAAGGATGACCGGCGAACTAAAATTTTATTTTATTTTATTTTATTTTATTTTATTTTATTTTATTTCATTTCATTTTATTTCATTTCATTATTTATTTTACTCTTTACTTTATTATTTATTTTATTTTATTATTTATTTTACTTTTTACTCTACTCTACTCTACTCTACTCTAGTTTATTTATTTTATTTTTACTTTACTTTACTTTACTTTACTTTTTTACTTTACTTTACTTTACTTTACTTTACTTTACTTTACTTTACTTTACTTTACTTTACTTTACTTTACTTTACTTTACTTTACTTTACTTATATTGCCGCCTACTCGCACATGGCGATTCGAGGCGGTTTACAGGACATAAAAGCCCAATGTAAAAGAAATAAAAAAATAAAAGTAATAAAAAGAATAAAAGAATAACCCCCCACTCCCCTCACCCCAGCGACAACCCACATTCCTACCAGTCATTTCACGGGGCTCCATCCCGCTGAGTTCCCCAGTCCCGCTGCTGGCAGAACCACGTCTTCATTTTAAATTTTAAAATCTAAAAATAAGCTGCCGGGCAGGAAGGACGTGAAAGAGGGCCTTGAAACGGTTTTCAATCCTCCTCTTAAAAGAAAAAAAAGAACCATTGATATGAAATCTGAAGTGAAGGAAGCTAAGGTTAGACAAGGCCTATTTTTAGGCTTCAAGCCTCAGTTTCCCAGCCTGTAAAACCAGAGAGGTTTGGAAACCCCTTCGTACGAAGGCAGATCTCGCACGAGAAAAACGAAGTTAACAATTGCTGAGTTTTAGGAATAATATTAATAACGGAGGGAAAGAAATAGGAGAGCGGCTAATATCCTGAATAAATCACCACCAAGGTCCTACACAGGATTCCTGCAGCTGAACCTAATCCACTTCGGGATTAGGATGGGGATCGACTCCCCCCCCCCTCCTTCCAAGCGAAACAAACGGACCTCTACAATGGCGGGGAGGGGCGTTATTAGACGCCCCTTACTCACCTTTCGTTTGGAATAACCTCTCCCCGCACACCACTGTCCAGGCTGAAGCTTAGACGAAAACCCGTTTCGAATTTGGCTCGATCATTGATAATTGACCGACTCTTTCTTTCACGGAAAGCCTGTAATGGATCCCTCGATCCAGAACCCCGCCAGGTCGCTCAGGATTTGGCAGGAACCCCCTGGAAGCGGGGAGAAACGCCTGATCGAGCGGCTGTCTGGGCCTCCCCAGATTCGGTGCGTAGGTATACAACTCGCGTTGTTTGGGGGGCCGGGAGTCGAGTTGGCCCGACTCGGTTTCTTTGTGGTCCAGCGGGTTGCAGTCACCCCCAAAAGACCTCGACTCAGTCCGTCCCAAAACTTGCATTCAGCTTTGGTCGCCACATTACCAAAAAAAAAAAAAAAAAACACCCCCCCCCAAAATGTTGAGATTTTGGAAAAAGTGGCGGAGAAAGAGCAACAAAGACGATTAAAAGTCGAAAGAAGAAAGATTGCAGGATTTGGGTATGGGCAGTCTAGGGAAAAGAAAGACTAGGGGGGATATGATAGCAATCTTCCAGTATTTGAGGGGCTGCCCCAAAGAGCCTGATGGCATGGCAGACTAAGCACTGTAATTAACATTCAGCTGCCTGCAATTACTGCAAGTTCGAATCTCACCAGGCTCAAGGTTGACTCAGCCTTCCAGCCTTTCTAAGGTAGGTAAAATGAGGACCCAGATTGTGGGGGCAATAAGCTGACTTTGGATAAATATACAAAAGTATGAAGGCTATTGCTTAACACTTTGTAAGCCGCCCTGAGTCTCCGGAGAAGGGTGGCATATAAATCAAATAAAAGAAAAAAGAAGAGAAGAGAAGGAGTGGATTTATTTTCCAAAGCACCAGAAGGCAGGGCAAGAAGCAAAGGATAGAAACTCATCAAGGAGAGAAGCAACCTGGAATTGTGGAGAAACAAGTGAGGACAATTAACCAGTGGAACAGCTTGCCACCAGAAATTGTGGGCGCTCCATCACTGGAGGTTTTTAAGAAGAGACTGGACAGCCCTTTGTCTGAAATGGTATAGGCTCTCCTGCTTGAGCAGGAGGTTGGACTAGAAGACCTCCAAGGTCCCTTCCAACTCAATTCTGATGGAGCTATTTCTAAGTTTTTTTAAAAAAATTATTTATATGCCGCCCTTCTCTGGAGACTCACGGGGGCTCACAAAGCGTTAAGCAATAGCCTTCATACTTTTGTATATTTTATACAAAGTCAGCTTATTGCCCCCACAATCTGGGTCCTCGTTTTACCCACCTTAGAAAGGATGGAAGGCTGAGTCAACCTTGAGCCTGGTGAGAATTGAACTCGCAGGAATTGCAGGCAGCTGGATGTTAAATGCTGCATTAGCCTACGCCACTCAGGCTCCTTTTCTAAGTACCTTCTGCGAGCCGGGCGGAGGGGGCTTAAAATCCGAAATATTGCCAAGCTGATAGGGTACAAAAGGGGTTTTAACGGGGCTGAACAGGGTTCTTAGGCCTCGCACCCTTCCCAACCACGAATTAAAAATCAGGGCGGGACGCTGGAGTGCGATTTTCGCCCCCTTTTCGCCAGGAGAGGAAGGGGTAATTGATATCCCACCCACCTCTCCGCTGCCATATTTTTGCTGGACCGCTTTCTTTTCTCCCACTCGTGAACTGGTACCTGACTTTTCTTAAAATGCCTTCTCTAGCCCTGGCAGAATTATCGGGGGCTGGCCTGTTTCGCATCTCCCGGCCCGAGTTCGAAGGCCCGTTTCGAAGTTTAAAGTGGGGATGGGGGGGAAGACGCCTCTCTTATAGACCCACGCGCGGGTCTCTCGAACCAACGAAGCGAGGTCAACCGCGGCCGCTCTAAGTCGTTGAACCCAGGGATTCCGCCGCCCGAAATTCGCCATTCCCTGGGGCGTGGGAAGGCGAAACCGGCGCGAAACCGAGCGCTCCGTTTCACCTTCAAGGGCGTCGAGGGAAGGAGAAAGCGAATTGCGGGACACACAAATTGGACACACCAACACACACCTGGAGACAATGTGTGACACGCATACACACCCAATCCTACCAGTTACTAGATAATCCTTTGGGAATTTTGGATGGGGGGAAAAAAAACTTTTTTCAGAATTTATGGCGAAGATACTTTGAAATAAAGCCCACACTTTCCAGGAAAGTCAGTCGTGGAAAAAGCCAGTCCTAAAGGATGACCGGGGAAGTAATATTTTATTTTATTTTATTTTATTTTATTTTATTTTATTTTATTTTATTTTATTTTATTTTATTTTATTTTATTTTATTTTATTTTATTTTTTCTATTCTATTCTATTCTATTCTATTCTATTCTATTCTATTCTATTCTATTCTATTCTATTCTATTCTATTCTATTCTATTCTATTCTATTCTATTAAAAAAAACAAGATTAATCAATCCTTTCTGAGTGATTCCAGAATTGGAGAACGTGGGTTCCCTTTCTAAAAAAAAAAAAAAAACCGCCCTTCCAAAACTCTGGATTTCAAGCGAGGCGGTACGGCTTTTCCTGCTCCCCCTCCCCGTCTTTCCCCGCGCGACCCCCGTCTCCCAGCCTCAAAACGCTTCCCCGGCGGCGAAAACGGTCCTTAAACCAGAGGCCTTTAAGCGGCCTTAACTCCCTAAGCGAGTGAATATGCTCGGGGGATCGGACTCCCTGCAAGGCAGGCCGGGATTCAGCTGGCCCGGCTCGTTTGAAGAGGGCAAGAGGGCGGTTGTGAAAAAGGGACAGAAAGAACAGCTGGATCGTGGTTGGGAGGGGGAAGGGTGGCCTTTTCCAAAACGAAAAATGTCAATTTCCTTTTTGGGGGGACACATTTTGCGTCTCCCTCTTTTTGGGGGAGCAAGAAGGCTGCCAATCTTTGCAAAGGAGGAAGAGAGGCGTGGAAATAAGACCGTTTGGAGGGGATTTGAACCCTGCGCGCTCCTTACTGCGCCCCATCCTCAAGATCTTTCACGTCGACTTTCTGATCCCCCAGAATTGTCCGTCGATTCCAAGCGCGCGCAAGGGGCAAAAAATTAACCTTTGAATCTGCGCTTTCGTGAGTGAGCCAACCTGATTTTCGAAAAACGCGACGGCCGTGGCCTCTAACAGCTTCTTATCTTAACTTTAATTTAGAATCCAGAGAGTTTAGGATCCCCCGCCGCCAACGCCCCTTTAACTTAGGATCCAGGGAGCAAGGTGGATTTGGATACCAGGAAAGGCCAGAGAGGAAGGCCAGTGCCGTTTTTAAATATATATTTATATATATGTTTATACATATAAATATATATAAATACCCTGTTTCCTCCAAAATAAGACCTCCCCTGATAATAAGCCCAATCGGGATTTTGAGCGCATGGCAAATAAGGCCAAGCGTTTATTTCAGGGTTCAAAAAAATATATAAATATATTTATATGTCTATAAAACGAACACACACAAAAGGTCCTGGCGCAACCCAGCCTCATGCCACGCGGGGACTGCATTCCCACAACTAGCTGACTCGGGTTGAGAGAGAGGAGAAAAAAACAAAAACCAGGCACTGCCTTCCGAGAAAGACTTACACGCCTGCAGAAGAGCGACTCTGGACTCATCGCGAGTTAGCGAACCCAGGTCAAGGAGGTCGGGTTGCACCTGGGAGACTTCCGGAAACAGGAGTCCAAGGAGTCGTGGGAACGCACTACAACAATTTTGGACCAACCCTGAAAGATGCTCTCTCTTCTTTAAGGGAGTGAGTGGCGGGAGGGGGGGGGAGAGAAAGGCATTGGGGTCCTTCCCCGGCTCCCAGTGCTGGGTTGGGGTCCCAACGCAGGCGGTAAACAAGGTTAAAGACCTCTCCCCTCCTTCTCTAACTCCCCCCCTCCCACTCCCCACGGCCGGTCGGCCTCGCTGAAGATCCTTGCCAAGGGAGATGGGGAGGGGGAGACATGGCTCCAACTCACAGTAAGCGCCTGAGGCTCGGAGGTGGCAGGACCAGATGCCGAGGTTGTGCACAGCTGCGACGGAGGCCTCAAGAACTTCCTCCGGGGCTCCGCATCCTCGTAAAACCTTCGCGGGTCACCAAATTCCGCGCAGCGACATCCGAAAGAGAAATTCTTTTCTTTCTTTCTTTTTTCTCCGGGGCAAAATAATAATAATAATAATAATAATAATAATAATAATAATAATAATAATAATAATAGCACTTTGAAAAGAGAGCCTCTTCCCTTGGAGGGGTGAGATGGGGGGGGGGGTTGTCTCTGCCCCAAAGACAGGATCTAGGGAGGGGGGGAAGGCAGGTAGGAGTGGGGGGAGAGCCGGAGAGCAAGCAGCTTCGCCTCCAGGCTACTCGCAGCGCCAAAAGGATCTCTCCCTCTCTCTCTCTTTCTTTCTCTCTCTCTCTCTCGGCTCCCTTCGGATCGCCTCTGCAACTGTTCCATAAAACGCCTGCGAGGGACGGAGGAAAGGGCTGCCCCCTCTCTCTTGTCCGCGCCCCCCCTTCTTCTGCTGACGTCGCTGCTGTCAGTCTGGAGCTGAGGATTTTCCAGACCAGCCAGGGCTGCTCCTCGCCGCCCCCCCACCCACCCAAACCCGACGCAATAGAGACCCTCTCTCCCAACCTGGATGAGTTTCCCCAAATTCTCCCAAGCTCCCTGCGCAGGGAAGGGAATTCCCCCCCCCCAAATCCAGCTTTCTCCCTGTTTGCTCCCGCACCCCACCCTACCCCACCCCCGCAGCCAAATTCTCTCCCCCCCCCTTTGCAAACCTTCCAGAAATTGCAAGAGGGAAAGAGGGAGGGAGAATCAGCAAAGCCCCTCCTGCTTTAAATTAACGCTACATCTGGAGAGCACAGCCCGGAGGATTCCTCGCCACGCTCCAGGCAGCGGTCCAACCGGGCGGGTTTGAAGGGCTGCAGGGCTGCAGAGATCCCGCCGGCTCCGATCCTGAGCAGATCCTGCCCCGTCTGGCAGCGCGCAGCGTTCACCAAAACAAAAAACGCAGGAGCCGCTCAAAGCCGCATTGATTGATGCGCAAAGCTCACTCCGGGTTTTCCAAAGATCAACCAGGAGGAGATTTGAGGATAAACCAGTGGTGAAGTCCAATTTTTTTTACTACCGGTTCTGTGGGCGTGGCTCGGTGGGCGTGGTGTGGCTCGGCGGGCGTGGCAGGGGAAGGATACTGAAAAATCCCCATTTCCTTCCCACTCCAAGGGAAGGATACTGCAAAAATCCCCATTCCTTCCCCATTCCTGGGGGAAGGATACTGCAAAAT
>WNWU01000013.1:23660863-23680307 GCA_012654045.1 Ptyas mucosa
GGAAGGAAGGAAGGAAGGAAGGAAGGAAGGAAGGAAGGAAGGAAGGAAGGAGAAAGTAAGACAGGAAGAAGGAAAGGGAGGAAAAGAAAGGGAGGAAAGAAGGGAGGTAAGAGGAAGTAAGAAATGAGGAAGGAGAGAGGAGAGAGGAAGGAAGGAAAGAAGGAAGGAAGGAAGGAAGGTGAAGGGGGAAATACTAGAGAAGAGAAAGGGAAAGGAAGAAGGAGGGAGGGAGGGAGGGAGGGAGAAATATTAGAGAAGAGGAAGGAAAGAAAAGGAGGAAGAGGAAGGAAGGAAGGAAGGAAGGAGAAGAGAGAAATACTAGAGAAGAGGGAAAGGAGAAAGGGAGGGAGGGAGAAAGAAGGGAGAAATACCAGAGAAAAGAAAGGAAGGGAAAGGAGAAAGAGGAAGGAAGGAAGGAAGAAGAGAGAAATACTAGAGAAGAGAAAGGAAGGGAAAGGAGAAAGAGGAAGGGAGGAAGGGAAGAAGGAAGGAAGGAAGGAGAAGAAAGAAGGAAGGAAGGAAGGAAGGAAGGAAGGAAGGAAGGAAGGAAGGAAGGAAGGAAGGAAAGGCTGGATGGAGTTGGGCTGCTTAAAAACCATCAAGAGGTTTATATATTTATTTCTATTTCAATAGCAACCCCCAAGTAAATAATGTTCATTTCTCTTTTATTTACACACACACACACACACACATGCACTTAAACAGAGAGAGAGAGAGACAGAGACAGAGACAGACAGACAGACAGACAGACTTGCCTATTTCTCTCCCAGGTACAGATTGAGTCCCTCTCTCACCTACCTACGCAGAGGTGTGAATGCGCGATAGAGTCATGCCTTCTCCGCCCGCGCCCCGTCTTCTCCAAGGAGCCCCGCTTGAGCCACCCAGGCGCTGCCTCTATCTTTCCTCCTTACCTTCCCTGGTCCCGAGTCAGCAGCCCCCCTCGACCTTCCAGGCCCCTCCGAAGGGGCGACATTCGGGGCAAAGCGAAGGGGAGCGCGTCTTTCTCCCTCCGGCCTCTCCCCCAGTCGTGAGTCAGACCATGGCTCCCAAAAAGAGGCCCCCCGGTCCTCTTTCTGGATGGGGCGGGCTTTCACCCCCCCTTTTTTTTTTAAATGTCCCCCCCTCCCTCCCTCCGGAAAGTGAATTGCAACCCTCCGACTCACTCCCACCGTCAGGTCACGTGGTTGCAGAAATTGGGAACAGAAGCCCAGTGGGAAGGGGAGAAGGTTGCATAAACCGGGTTCAGACGTTTCGTAAACCCTTTTCTCCCCACTCCCCCTTTTTAAAAAAATATTAAATCTATTTATTATATAATTTGCAACTGCCTGGAGTTTGATCGTAAAGGAGGAGGAGGAAGAGGAGGAGAGGAAAGACAAGAAAAGGGGGACCGAAGAAAGAGATAAATCCTTGACCTGGGTCAGCCTGCGGGTCATTTTGGTTGGCTTGGGAAAATTCAAAGTCCTCGACTTACAACGGTTCGCTTAGTGACCGTTCAAAGTTGCAACGGCACCGGGGGGGGGGGGGAAAGTGACTTAGGACCCGTTTTTCACACTTACGACCGTTGCAAGCAGCCCCATGGTCCTTGTGATCAAAATTCAGACGCTCCGGCAACTGACTCGTATTTATGACCATGGCTGTGTCCCAGGCAGGGGATCACGGGATCCCCTTTTGCGACCTTCTGACAAGCAAAGTCAATGGGGAAGCCAGATTCGTTTAACGACTGAATGACGAACAAATCAACTGCAGTGATTCACTTAACAACTGTAGCAAGAAAGGTCATAAAGGAGGGCAAAACATACTGAATCAGAATAGAGCTGGAAAGGGACCTTGGAGGTCTTCTAGTCCAGCCCACTGCTCAGCAGGAGACCTTATACCATTTCAGACAGGTGGCTGTCCATTCTTTTCTTAAAAACCTCCAGTGATGAAGCTCCCACAACTTCTGGTGGCCAGCTGTTCCACTGGTTAATTGTCCTCACTGTTAGGAAGTTTCTCCTTAATTCCAGGTTGCTTCTCTCCTTGATTAGTTTCCACCCGTTGCTTCTTATCCTGCCTTCAGGCTGCTTTGGAAAATAAGTTGACCCCCCTCTTCTTCTTTGGGGCAGCCCCTCAAATACTGGAATGCTGCTATCATATCTCCCCTCGTCCTTCTTTTCTCTAGACTGGCCAAACCTAAATCCTGCAGCCGTTCTTTGCATGTTTTAGTCTCTGGGCCTTTAATTTGCTCTTTGTTGCTCTTCTCCGCATTTTTGACAAGTGACTCATATTTATGACGGTTGCAGAGTCCCAGGGTCCCGTGATCCATCTTTGTGACCTTCCGACAAGCAAAGTCAAGGGGGAAGCCAGATTCACTTAACAACGGTGTCATGAACGTAACAACTGCAGTGATTCGCTTAAACAACTTTGGCAAGGAAGGTTGTACATTCACATTCCCTGACCGAATGCTTCGCTTAACAACAGAAATGTTGGGCTCAATGGCCGCTGTAAGTTGAGGACTTACCTGTATTTTACTGTACTATACTATATTTTTTAGTCTGTCCCTATTTTTCTCCAGTGGTCTGTCCAGCCATCAAATTATGGCATGAAATATTGAGGAGTCGTATTCTGGGGTGAGGGATTTGCATGCCCCTTTATTTGATTATGAGGATGAAAATAAACCATAAAAATTTGAATTAGGCCATAGAATGTTTCCATATCTACTTAGTATAAAACTTGACAGGCCAAGAGAGAGCCAGCATAATGCTTCCCACAATTTTTTCATCTTTTTTTTTTTTTTGGGAAGTCTTATATTTCTCCAAAGCACCTGAAGGCAGGACAAGAAGCAACGGGTGGAAACTAGTCAAGGAGAGAAGCAACTTAGAACTAAGGAGAAATTTCCTGACAGTTAGAACAATTAACCAGTGGAACAACTTGCCACCAGAAGTTGTGAATGCTCCAACACTGGAAGTTTTTAAGAAGATGTTTGATAGCCACTTGTCTGAAGTGGGGTAGGGTTTCCTGCCTGAGCAGTGGGTTGGACTAGAAGACCTCCAAGGTCCCTTCCAACTCTGTTATTCTGTTCTGTTCTGTTCTATTCTATTCTATCTTGGCCAGATTTAAAATTGGGGGACTTCCTGCCCTTTTAAATCCTCACCTGCTGCCTGCCATGTTCCCATGTAAAGCTCGGTGAGTTTCTTACCCCTTGATATAGAGCAGAAGAGAGGCCTATAATAAACCTACATGGGGGTGTTTGAAAAGAAGAAGAAGAAAGTTATTTCTGACTTCCTCTAGTTTTTGCTGTTTCCATTCAGATGTTTCCACTGGATCATAAATCAGTGTTTCTCAGCCTTGGTAACTGTAAGATGGATGGACTTCAGCTCCCAGAATTCCCCAGGCTGGCTAGGGAATTCTGGGAGTTGAAGTCCACCCATCTTAAAGTTACCAAGGCTGAGAGCCTTAGCACAAGGGGAAAAAAATCTGCTCCAGCAATTTACCTCTTGGCAGCAAGCAGCAGAGCCCTGCGCAAAACAGCTGAGAGCAAATCAGCCGAGAGTCAGGAGGCCGATCCAATCAACTTCTGCTAATTAGCCTGTGCTGAAGCTGAAAGGAGCTGTTTTTTCTTGCTGTTTACTTGCAAGGAGGTAAACTGCTGGGAGGCAGAGGCCAAAGGGTGGGGGCTAGTGGGTGGGCAGGGCTACATTCGGTGTATAAGATGCACCTAAATTTTCTCCCCCTTTTAGGGGGGAAAAAGGTGCGTCTTATACGCCGAAAAATACGGTATGTGCTTTTTACTATATCAGGAAGCCTAGGTTAGAACAGAACAAACCTCTTACTTTCAGCCAAATAATGCAAATTGCCTTGAATTTTCCAAGTTAAATGAATCCAATCCAATCACTAGATATGGTGAATCCGGTAAAACATTCACATGAATGCAGGATTTTTGGTTGAAACGAACACCCCAGTTCAGGTGAGATGCCGGTATCTTTATTCTTCCCACTTTCCAGAAATAAAGAGGCTGTTTTCGTAACCATCCTCTTTATTTTCCAACTAAAGGTAGTCCTTGACTTACAACCATTGGTTTAGTGACCGAAGTTACACAGAACTGAAAAAAGTGACTTATGACCATTTTTCACACTTACGACCGTTGCAGTGTCCCCATGGTCATGTGATGAAAATTTGTACTTTGGGCAACTGGCTCATATTTATGACCATTTCTGTTTCCCGGGGTCGCAGGGCTGTCTTAATGCATGGGCCTCATGGCCACTTGCCTGTGAGCCCCACAAGCTCAGGGTGCCCCATACTAATCTGTGTATGTTAACCCTTCAATGCACCTTGTATCATATAAATACAGCAACATATTTATTACATTTTACTGCATTTTTAAATTCATACTAACATGCAAATATAGGGGCGCGGTGGCTCAGTGGCTAAGACGCTGAGCTTTCGATTGAAAGGTCGGCAGTTCGGCGGTTCGAATCCCTAGCGCCGTGTAAATGGGGTGAGCTCCCATGACTTGTCCCAGCTTCTGCCAACCTAGCAGTTCGAAAGCACGTAAAAAATGCAAGTAGAAAAAGAGGGACCATCTTTGGTGGGAAGGGAACAGCGTTCTGTGCACCTTTGGCGTTGAGTCATGCCGGCCACATGACCACGGAGACGTCTTCGGACAGTGCTGGCTCTTCGGGTTTGAAACGGAGATGAGCACCGCCCCCTAGAGTCGGGAACGACTAGCACATATGTACAAGGGGAACCTTTCCCTTTCCTTTTTACCTTAACATATAAATATATGTTTAATTTTATCGACCATTTACATTTTTATTCCTGTGAGTAGTTGTCATAGGGGACCCAGTACACTGCTTTGCCCGGGGCCCATAATGCTGTGCTGATCACGTGATTCTCTTTTGTGACCTTCTGACAAGCAAAGTCCACAGGGAAGCTAGATTCGCTTAACAACCATGCTACTAACATAACCACCTCAGTGATTCGCTTCACAGCTGGTCGTAAAATGGTTGTAAAATTTACAGAAAGGTCGTAAAATGGGGCAAAACAACTGTCCTGCTTAGCAATGGAATTTTTTTGCTTCTTTGTGGTCGTAAATCAGGGAGTTTCCTATACTGAGTTCAGTCAGGAAAGTCCTCTTGTGGTTTTCGGCTGCAAATTTACACTCCTGTCTATAGGTCCATCCTTCTGGGATCCGGCAAAAATCCTGGATTATCTGGATTGGAGGAGAGGAAGTAGAAGCCTGACTAGATGGCTCAGTGACTAAGACACTGAGCTGGCCGATCAGAAAGATCGGCAGTTTGGCGGTTCAAATCCTAGTATAGTTCTCCTGTGTGAGCAGGGGGTTGGACTAGATGACCTCCAAGGTCCCTTCCAGCTCTGTTACTGTTAAACATCTTCAGGGAATTTGTGGGAAAACTAGCAGCTAGGTGTCAAAAAAGAACAGGTTCTCCATTGCACAGAAATTATCTTAAATCACCAGAAACCAGGCTCAAAAGTTACAACATTTTAAAACCCTGGTGAACTCGATGGGCTTCTTTTATTGCTGTTCGGTTGCTAAGTTGTGTCAACTCTTCGCAACCCCATGGACCACAGCACACCAGGTCCCGACCGTCATCCACCGTCTCCCAGAGTTTGCCCAAATTCACGTCCGTTGCTTCGATGACACTCTCTAACTAGGGGTGAAATGCTACTGGTTTGGGCCGGTTCGCCTGAACTGCTGGTAAAAAAAAAATGCTTTAAAAAAGTTTTTTAAAAGTTCCGACGATCAGCTGCGTGACAATCAGCTGTGCCGTGCGATTTAGAATATAAATCGCGCGGCACAGCTGTCTCCCCCCTCACTGTTCTACTTACCTTTTCAGACTCAGAAAAGGTTTCTTTTCTGCACTGCACATGCGCGCAAAGCGTGCGTGAAGCAAACCCGTAGCAGACTTCCGAGTATATCACCCCTGCCTCTAACCATCTCACCCTCTGCCATCCCCTTTTTCTCTTGTCTTCCATATTTCCCAACTTCAGGGTCTTCTCCAAAGTTTAGCGCTCTCTTCTCCTTTGGTGGCCAAAGCCTTTGATCTATCCTTCAGGATCCGTCCTTCCAAAGAGCTTGCTTCGGAACACAAAATATACAGAAGGTGGAGCAAATAAATATATATATTTTTCTGCCTGGAGAAGAGATATCACCAGTTTTTAGGACCACGTCCACGTCTTTTGCCCAGGAACAACATGTGAATCCAGGATGAACTTTTCCAAGGAGTTTACTCAGGAGTAGCAGTCTCACTTTAAATTGGTGGGTCTCCCTCGTGTGAACCAAGAACATGATTTAAGGGGTCTTCGTTTTAGACTGAGCGCTGATTTTCTTCTCCCTTTATTTGAGGAGGGGGGAGTGTGTTTGATCCAAACCCCCATGAAGAGAAGGATTTAGGATGTTTTCAGAAAGAAAAACTGTTTTTCGTTCCGTTTGTGTTTCTCTTGAAATATATTCCCCCAACTCTACATACACTTCAGGGCTGTTTGCTTCCAAATCTTGCCCGTCTTCCATAAACCAATTAAAGCCATTTTTTTCTCGGCAGATTCAAATCTTGGCCCTGATGGACTTAACGGCGAAAACCAGGGTAAAATTAAGGCGAAACGGTTAATTAAATTCCTTGTGATTTATTCTCCAACATCTGAAAATAATTTATCGCGATTTTCGAGTTTTTTTTTCTTCTGAGGGGTCATCGAAAGCAGACACCGGACACGTATGCCTATGAATTTCTTTTTTCCAACAAAAACAAGCTCTCCCATCCCCAAATAACTTGGAAGTATATTCTAAGAGATATTGCAAAAAATAAGAGAGCGCGAAACACCTCCTTTTTGAGCGAAGAGAGAAAAAAGGGGGGAAAAATAAGGAGAAAAGTTTGAGAATTGGGAAGTTTCTACTGTTTCATCCCTAAGAAGCAAAATTTGCTAATTTTGGGATATTCAGGATATGTGGTATTTTCGGGTGAAAAAAAATGCAATTAATTTTTCTTTTACAATATCAGTGTAAAAAACAACCTGAATTAAGCATTGTTCAGTCTGATTTGAAGCTGTGGATTTTTTAAACAATGTGAAGGAAAGAACTGAGCAAATCTAGTTTTGTTCCACTGGATGGATTTATGTTCCAAAGTCTTTATAAAATCTAACACCTCGGCTTACTCTATTACCCTAATTGTATGCAATTTTTTTTTTAATACGGGGGAAATTTTAAGAGAATAAAATTTCTCTTAGAGTCCTGCTTTTTTTCAACGGCTTTTTCCCGTACAAATGTTGAGATGGGAAGAATTTTGAGGCAGATATTTTTTTCACATCTACCCTGAAGGATTTTTTCCCCCCTCTCTTCATAAAATATAATATTTAGAACCATGGTCCAATTTTGTACAGATTCACTCACTAGATAAGGTTGCTCAGTGGAATTTATAATCAATGTATTTGTTACACACCCTTATGTACTCTTAAGGACTAAAAAGCTAAAAACAAATATGTTTATTTAGAGATATATTTTGCCAGCTTTATAGTCTCCAGACAGTCTGTAAACTTCAGCCATGCTTTCCTAAATTATGTGTGTTTCTGAATTAAATTCCACTTTATTCAATAGTTTATATTTTAGGAATATTAGAAGTTTATTATATATTAGAATTTTAGAACTGTAACTTTGTTACTTGCATCCTTACGATTTATATTGACTGTTTCCTAATGTGATTTGATTGCTTATTTGTATCCTATGACTATCATTAAGTGTTGTACTTTATGATTCTTGATGAACGTATCTTTTCTTTTATGTACACTGAGACCATATGCACCAAGACAAATTCCTTGTCTGTCCAATCACACTTGGCCAATAAAAAAATATATTCTGTTCTGTTCTGTTCTGTTCTGTTCTGTTCTGTTCTGTTCTGTTCAAAGTGTTGTATTACCATTGTATAGTGAAATCCTGCATGTGGGTTAAACATAAGGGTCTAATTAGAGTTATTTGGTATATTTGAGATTGTAATTATTTCTTTTCCTTTTTTTCCTTCTTGGTCTAATCTTCCTTTTTCTCCTTTTCTTCTTTTTCTAAATTTTACTAATTTCTTAAAGCTGCATCTCAAGCTGCCTAAACCTTTGAGGTTTCAAACATCACCTTCCTAGAATTCTGATTAAAAATGATGTTCCTGACATTTAAAGTTGGGTTTAATAATTTCTTCAAGCCAAACAACAGAAAACATTCTCTTCCTCTGAGTCTTGTTGTTTATACAATGGAAAATATTTGGATAACAGTCCATTTTTAAAAATCAGATTAAAATATTACTTTGTGGGAGGTTGGGGGGCGGAATATCCTTTAATGATTTTGGAACAAATCGCTAACTATAGAATCGCAAGCCCCCTTCTCACTGGAGAAGCCTTCATGGATTTTTAAGGATATAAATTACTAACTCATAGAGTCCTGTGAATGTTCTAATGGGAAGTTAAATTATATGGGTGGGTATTGTCGTTGGTGGGAATTAATGGTCCTTGAGGCCCACCAAACCAAGCTATGAATTGAATTTTTGGTCTGCAGTCACTTTAAATGATTTGATTCTCTTTAAAAAATATTTTAAATATTAGATAGAGGGAAGAAGAATACAAGCAAAAACGATTTTTAAAATTTTTTTTGAAATATTACACAAGATATGAAACAAAAAAGAAGAAAGGACGAGAGAGACAGAGAGAGAAAGAGAAAGAAATGAAGGAAGGAAGGAAGGAAGGAGAATACAATTATCAATGGATTTTTAAAAAAATTTGATATTACACAATATATGGAACATAGAAAGGAAAGGAGGATAGAAAGAAAAAGACGGTGGATAGAAGGAAGGAAGGAAGGAAGGGGAAGGGAAGAAAGAGGGAAAGAAAGAAGTTGGATAGAGAGAAGAGAGGAAGGAATGAGGGAGGAAGGAAAGAAGAAGAATACAAACAACAATTGATTTTTTAATATTTTTGAATATTATACAATATATGGAACATGGAAAGGAAAGGCGGATAGAGAGAAAGAAAGAAAGTGGATAGAAGAGAGGAAAGAAGGAAGGAAAGGAGGAGGGAAAGAGGAGGGAGGGAGGGAAGGAGCGGAGGAAGGAAGGACACCTTGATAGTCATAGATACCACATGGGGGACACTTGGATCTAAATATATTCCAGATAGTCCTCAATTTATGATCACAATTGTGCCCAAAATTTCCGTTGTTAAGTGAAACATGTGTTAAGCGAGTTTTGCCCCTTTCTTGCCACCGAGACTCACTGCAGTTGATAAGTGAGCAACCCAGTTGTTAAGTGAATCTGGCTTCCCCCACTGACTTTGCTTCTCAGAAGGTCGCAAAAATGACCCCGGGACTCTGCAAAACCGTCATAAATATGAGTCCATTGCCCAGCATCTGAATTTTGATCCTGTGACTTTAGGGAATTTAGCTGCCACCATCATAAGTACGAAATAGTGGCCAAGCCTCTGGATTTTGATCATGTGATCAAGGCTGCAAAAGTTGTAACCGTGGGAAAAAAACCCTCATAAGTCGATTTTTTTCAGTGCCATTGCAACTTCGTACGGTCACTAAATGAACTGTTGTAAGCCGAGGACCACCTGTAATTTATTATGCCACCAGTATCCCGCGGGAGACGGCTCATTTCATTGGTTTCCCCTGCTCAGAAATTTCTCCTCTTTTTGTGTTTTTATATAACTTCGGAAAGCGATCAGTCCGAACTGACGTAGATAAAAGGGTTGTCGAGTTTCCATTTTCACACACTCCCCCCTGACAACATCGAAATGATGTTCGTGAGTGTGAGTTTAAAAGAGTCAGACTAGGAAAGCTATTTATTCCTCCGCCTTTAATGTAATTTTCTTTCGGAGGGGAAAGAAAAAACCCGAAACCACGTCTGCTATGTAAACAAAGAAAGTGAGTGTTTGAACCAGGGAAGAAAAAAAAAATACTGTCAGAACTCGTCGCTTTGAACTTTCTGTGGGTTATTTTTTACTTTTTTTATTGGGAAAGGATGGAAGGAGCGGCGGGAAAGAAAGGAAATAACATCAAAACTACGCAGAGTTGGCCAAAGGGTTTCGGACGTTCTTCTGTTCCCTTCATCTTTTCCTCAAATAGCCCCCAAATTTTGAAAGCCTGGAAAACAGCATCAAAGGTTTTGCATAGCTTGGGCGGATGATGGAAGTGTCTCCCATTCTGTTGACATTCCCGCTACATTCCCTTCGAAACAGGATTCAGGGAAGCGAAAACAGCTTAGCCCTTAACGACCGATAAAGAGGTTCGTTTGTGTGTTTATCTCTATCTATCCCACCATTATTATTCTTTTTGTATTCCAAATTTTAAAAAATGTTAGCCCTGGCAACTAATACAGAGCTTCATGGATTTGTTTATTGGTTAATTTATTTCCGTGATGGGGAACATATGGCACGCGTGCCACAAATGGCATGCAGAGCCCTCTCTGATGGCACGCAAGCCGTCGCCCAGCTCAGGTCAACCCTGCATGCTTGGTGGTGCTGGGAGGTCATGCACGCATGCGTGGAGGTGGAGGGAAGCGCGTGGAGTGCGCCACCCCCCATGGTCCATTTTGGGCCTAGCAGGCCTCCCTGCAGCCTCCTGGGACCAAAACCAGAGTGTGTGGGGCACGCACGCATGTGTGGGGGGGGGGGCGAGGGAAGCACAGGGGGTTGCGCTCATATGCGCAGGGGGGCAGCATGTGCACTGCATTATGGGTGCAGGCACGCGAGTGTGGTATCGCGCACGCTTGGGCGCGCGCCTTCGGCACACAACAACAAAAAGCTTAGCCATCACTGATTTATTTGTTTCTATCCCACCTTTATTAGTTTTGTATTCCAAACACAAAAATTTTATCCCTGGCAATGAATACAGAGGTTCATTTAACAGATTTACAGAGTTGGAAGGGACCTTGTGGGTCATCTAGACCAACCCCCCGCCCAAGCAGGAGACTCTACACCATTTCTGACAGAGGGCTGTCCAGTCTCTTCTTGAAAGCTTCCAGGGATGAAGCTCCCACAACTTCCGAAAGCAAGCTGTTTATTTTTCTGTTTATTTATTTATTTGTATCCCAGCTTCATTATCTTTGTATTCCAAACACAAAAATGTTTGTCCTGGCAACCAGAGTTTCATGTGTTTGTTGTTTGTTTATTAATTTATTTATATGCTGCCTTTATTATTTTGTATCCTGCCTTTATTATTTTTACCAACAGCTCAAGGAGGTTAAACATATCCGACACAACTTCCTCCTTCTATTTTCCCCATAACCACAACCCTGTGAGGTGGGTTGGGCTGAGAGACAGGGACTGTCCAAAGTCACCCAGCCGGCTTTCATGGTTAAGGCAGGACTAGAACTCACAGGTCCCTGGTGATTGTTGTGACCCAGGCCCACACAGTTAATATTAAATGCAAAACAGTCCCAAAAACAAACAGATTTTATTAAAACAGCTGAGAATTAACTCATTCTCAGCTTATTCCAAATTAAATGAAAGCAAAGTTCTCAAAACACCTTCAGTTTATCTCTGACCTTGGGATAATTAGGCAAACTGCCAAAGGCTTCTCTTGGCAAAAGCTCAGAAGCAGAAGATGCCGACCAGAGATAAGTGCAGCAAGACAAGAAACAAATCTATCAACGTTGTTTTCCGACAAAGAGGCCAAGAGCCGTTGCTGGTCTTTTAAACCTTATGGGAGGGGCCAATCATCTCTTGGCCTTACTCCCGAGTCGTCCTCTTTGCTGTAGCTGCTCTTGCCTTCTGGAAGCTCTTTTCATGTGTGCACTAGGAAGAGGCTCCTCCTGTTCCTCTGCCTCTCTACTGTCAGCCTCTGGAGGCTCCGGAGTCCGCACATCACTCCCAGATGGCCTTGGTCCCATCTCTGCCTCCGATGCAGAGCCCTCATCCGGGCCTTTGCCAGCCTCCAGGACTGGCCCATGTTTTTCCTCAGCCTCATCGCTGTCCGACTCCGCTGCCAGCTCCGCAGGCTACTGGTGGACCACAACAGTGATTGATCCAAAGGTGCCCAGTTGGCTTTCATGCCTAAGGTGGGACTAGAAGTCACCGTCTCCTGGTGATTGGCCCAGAGTCACCCAGCTGGCTTTCATGCTAGACTAGAAACAGGGGTAGGATTCTACCGGTTCGGACCGGTTCGGGTGAACCGGTAGCTCCGATAATCAGCTGGGCCTGCCTGCCTGCCCCTGCGCTTTACTTACCTTTATCTTCATAGCTGATTAGCGCGACAGAGCGTATTCCTGTGTCTCAACTGTTTAATTCCCTAGCACTAACGCGGAAGGTGATTTTTGTTGAACTCTGGCACGGGTGCGCATCAAGCGCGCGATCACCAAGCCAGTTGTTAAACCGGAAGGATCCCACCGCTGACTAGAAATCACCATCTCCTTGTGATTGGCCCAAAGTCATCCAGCCAGCTGTCATGCCTAAGACGGGACTAGAACTCACTATCTCATGGTGATTGGTCCAAAGTCACCCAGCCATCTGTCACTGGCTCATAACCCAGCTGGCTTTCATGCCTAAGGCGGGATTAGAACCCACAGTCTCCTGGTGTGAGTGGGATGTGCAAACATCATACATACATGTTAGTTGTCAAGAGTTAAATGTTGATCGCATGATTGTGGGGATGCTGGAACAGTCGTAGGTGTTGTGGTCCGCCAGCAGCCTGCAGAGCTGGCAGCGGAGTCGGACAGCGATGAGGCTGAGGAAGAACATGGGCCAGTCCTGGAGGCTGGGGAAGGCCCGGATGAGGGCTCTGCGTCAGAGGCAGAGATGGGGCCAGGGCCATCGGGGAGTGATGCGGAGCCTCCAGAGGCTGACAATAGAGAGGCAGAGGAACAGGAGGAGCCTGTTCCTAGTGCACGCATGAGAAGAGCTGCCAGGAGGCAGGAGCAGCTAAAGCAAAAAGGACGACTCAGGAGTAAGGCCAAGAGATGATTGGCCCCTCCCAGAAGGCTTAAAAGACCAGCAACGGCTCTCGGCCTCTTTGCCGGAAAACAACCGTTGAGAGATTTGCTTCGTTGTTTGGATGTATTTCTTTCTTGTCAGTGTCTTCTGTTGTCAGTGTCTTCTGTCTGGCAGTTTGCCTAATTATCCGAAGGTCAGAGATAAACTGAAGGTGTTTTGAGAACTTTGCTTTCATTTAATTGGGAATAAGCTGAGAATGCGTTAATTCGCAGCTGTTTTAATGAAATCTGTTTGTTTTTGGAACTGTTTTGCATTTAATGTTAACTACGTGAGCCTGGGTCACAACAATAAGTGTGAGAACTGGTCATAAGTCACTTTTTTCAGTGCCGTTATAACTTTGAACAGTCACTATGCAAATGGTTGTAAATCAAGGACTACCTGTATAATCAATAGCCCATACTTTTGAATATGTGATGCATTGTAAATTTGGATCAGTCATTCTCTTTTTGTTCAGCTCTTGAGAGATCCAGACTTAACCCCAGAAGCTAACTGGCAGATTTGGGGCAATCCCTCCCACTCAGCCTCCCACACCCCCAATCAGACTGGTTTAATGGGGAAGGTGCTGGACGAGTAGTGGTTAGGCCCAGGTTCAAGCTCCTTTCTACCTCTGGCGTAAATAGCAATAGCATTTAGACTTATATACAGCTTTACAGTGATTTACAGCCTTTTCTAAGCGGTTTACAGAGTCAGCATCTTCCCCCCCCCCCACCCCCAACGATCTGGGTCCTCGTTTTACTGACCTCGGAAGGATGGAAGGCTGAGTTAACCTTGAGCCTGGTGAGATTCGAACTGCCAAATTGCAGGCAGCAGAATTAGCCTGCAGTACTGCATTCTAACCACTGTGCCACCGCGGCTGAAGAAGCGTCTGGTGGGCTCTGGGCCAATCATCCCCTCTCAAAGTCTGGGAATTTTGCATTCAGTTTTGGTCGCCACGATGTAAAAAAGATGTGGAGACTCTAGAAAGAGTGCGGAGAAGAGCAACAAAGAGGATTAGGGGATTGGAGGCTAAAACATACGAAGAACGGTTACAGGAACTGGGTATGTCTAGTTTAATGAAAAGAAGGACTAGGGGAGACATGATAGCAGCGTTCCAATATCTCAGGGGCTGCCCCAAAGAAGATTTGGGGGTCAAGCTATTCTCCAAAGCATCTGAGGGCAGGACAAGAAGCAATGGGTGGAAAGTCATTAAGGAGAGAAGCAATTTAGAACTAAGGAGAAATTTCCTGACAGTTAGAACAATTCATCGGTGGAACAACTTGCCTCCAGAAGTTGTGAATGCCCCAACACTGGAAATTTTTAAGAAGATGTTGGATAACCATTTGTCTGAAGTGGTGGAGGGTTTCCTGCCTGGGCAGGGGGTTGGAATAGAAGACCTCCAAGGTCCCTTCCAACTCTGTTATTCTATTATATTCTAATCCCAACATCATGTACATCTCCACCCCAGACCATCCCAACGATGCCTTGGAAGTGATGATCCCAGTGCCTGGAGGCCGTGCGGGTCTGGATGGGGAGAAACAGGCTTCAACTCAACCCGTCCAAGACCGAGTGGCTGTGGCTGCCAGCATCCCGGTATAGCCAACTGGTGCCATCGCTGGTTATTGGTGGCGAATCATTGGCCCCCACCGAAAGGGCTCGCAACTTGGGTGTTCTCCTGGACTCACGGCTGCCTTTAGAAGAGCATACGACGGCCGTGGCCAGGGGGGCTTTCTATCAGGTTCTCCTGATATGCCAGTTGCGTCCCTTTCTAGACCGGGACTCCTTACGCACGGTCACTCAAGCACTCGTCACTTCTCGCCTGGACTATTGTAATGCTCTCTACATGGGGCTCCCCTTGGGGTGCACCCGGAGGCTCCAACTGGTGCAGAGTGCGGCCGCGTGGGGGATTATGGGAGCAACTGAGCGCTCCCATGTGACGCCTCTCCTGTGCGCGCTGCATTGGCTCCCGGTGGACTTCCGGGTGCGCTTCAAGGTGTTGGTGACCACCTTTAAAGCGCTCCATGGCTTACGGCCGGGGTACTTATGGGACCGCCTTCTGCCACCAATTGTCTCCCACCGGCCAGTTCGCTCCCACAGAGAGGGCCTCCTCAGGGTGCCGTCAGCCAGACAATGTCGGCTGGTGACCCCCCGGGGGAGAGCCTTCTCTGTGGTGGCACCCAACCTATGGAATGATCTATCCCCAGAGATACGAGCGATTCCAGACCTCCGGACTTTTCGCCGGGCCCTAAAAACCTACTTTTTTCAGTTAGCCGGGCTGGCCTGACCCTTTATTGGTTTTAGTGTTTGATATTGATTGATTTTAATTGACATGTTTTAAATTTTGGGCCAAACTGTATTTAAATTATTTTAAAACGATTTTAACTTTTGTATTATGTTTTTTACCTGGCTGTTCACCGCCCTGAGTCCACTAGGAGAAGGGCGGTATAAAAGTTATACTAATAATAGTAATAATAATAATAATAATAATAATAATAATAATAATAATAATAATAATAGATTGAAAGGGACCCAAGAAGTCAACAAGTCAAACTTGTAGGAAAAAGTGTAGCAGAAGCTAGGGGTGGAGTTCAAAGAGGGATCAGCCTGGAATCCAGTGGTGGAGATTCAGCCGGTTTGGGCCGATTCGGAGGAACCAGTAGTTAAATTGCTGGACCCTCCCCTTCCCTCCCCGCCCCTTCCAGGAGTTCCCACATGCCCCATTTTGGCTCCAGGTAAGAGCAGGGAGGCCTACTAGACCCAAAACAGGGCGTGGGAGGCAGTGTGTCTCCCCGCCCGCGGCCCATTTTTGCTCCCAGGGGGATGCAGGAGGCCGAGTGCTGCCTGTCACACACCCCTGGCCACGCCCACCATGGCCACACCCACCCAGCCGGTCAATAGGGCAGAGAACCAGTTGTTAAATTATTTGAATCCCACCGCTGCTGGAATCCCTACGTAGTCAGAACCAAAGCTAAACCCAATCTCCCTTGAATTCCACTGACCTTTTATCAAACTCCAAGCAGATGCTAACAGTGAGCTGAGAAGAATCCTGGGCATAGGCTGTTTGAAGCAATAAATCCTTTTAATAGGGCCTTCATGTGTGGACTTGATCTCTCCCACTTGACACGACCCCACATAACAATGCAGGAAGTCGAATAATATCTGTCGCCCTGGACAAGTTGCCACGAAACATATTCGCTCCGAAATGGTCTGCATTCATCAAAACGGAAGTTTTTAAGCGCTGCTGGTCTTGTCTCACCTCTCGCCATGAATTTATTTATTTATTTATTGGTTCGATTTATATGCCGCCCTTCTCCGGAGACTCAGGGCGGCTTACAATGCGTTAAGCAATAGCTTTCATACTTTTGTATATACCTGCTTAGTAGGGCTTTCGGGGGCCCCCTAAGCGGTGTTCTTTTTTATACAAAGTCAGCTTATTGCCCCCACAATCCGGGTCCTCATTTGACCTACCTTGGAAGGATGGAAGGCTGAGTCAACCTTGAGCCTGGTGAGATTCGAACTTGCAGTAATTGCAGGCAGCTGGTGCTAGTTAACAGCACTTTAGTCTGCTGCGCCACCAAGGCTCTTTTATTTCATTATTTTATTTATTTATATAGTGTAGGTCAAAAATGTTAAAAAGCTCATCCCAATTACAATGAGCAAATATGAAACTGGAGGTACTCCTGTACTTACAACCGCAATCCTCGACTTACGGCCACAATTCCTGCTGCTAAGCAACAGAAGTGAGCTTTGCCTCTGAGCTCCAAATGACTTACAGACTTATGACCATCAAAATTCAGATGCTGGGCAATGGACTCATATTTATGACGGTTTTGCAGAGTCCCGGGGTCATGCGATTTCCTTTTGTGACCTTCTGACAAAGCAAAGTCAGTGGGGAAGCCAGATTCACTAAACAAACTGTTGTAGTAACAGAATAACAGAGTTGGAAGGGACCTTGGAGGTCTTCTAATCCAGGGGTCTTCAACCTTAAATACTCACAAGAGCCATTTGGACCCGTTTCCCAAAGAAAAGAAAACACCGGGAGCCACAAAACCTGGGTGGGCGTGGCCCAGGGGTGAAATGCTCCCGGTTCGGATCAGATCGCCCAATCCGGTAGCGATGGAGGCGGGTGGTTCGGAGAACCGGTAGCAAAAATCCCTGCCCCTTCCCCCCTATTGCCCAGCTGAGCCGCACAATCATCAGAGGCTTTTTTTTTTAATTTTTAAAAGCATTTTTTCCACAACCTCTTCGGCCGAAAAAATGCTTTTAAAAGTAAAAAAAAAAAAAAGCCTCTGATGATCGCACGGCTCAGCTGGGATCATCAGAGGCTTTTAAAAGCATTTTTTCTACCACCTCTTCAGCCGAAGAGGTTAGAGAAAAAATGTTTTTAAAAGGAAAAAAAAGCCTCTGCCTATCAGGCAAGTCAGCTGGGATCGTCAGAGGCTTTAAAAGCATTTTTTCTAAAACCTCTTCAGCTGAAGAAGTTGTAGAAAAAATGGTTTTAAAAGTAAAAAAAAAAAAAAAAAGTTGGCCACGCCCAGTCGGTCATATTACCCACCCACCCACCAAGCCACGCCCACAGAACCGGTAGTAACAAATTTTACATTTCACCACTGGCGTGGCCAACTCGATGTCACTCACTTCCACTAGTCACATGACACACACCCCCAGCCACACCTACCCAGCCGATCATTAGGGCAGAGAATCAGTTGTTAAAAAACACCAGGAACCACAAAATCCTTTTGACATCTCTCTCTCTCCCTCCCTCCCTCCCTCTCCCCACCATCTCTCTCTTATCTCTCTATGTCTCTCTCTCTCCCCCTCTCTCTCTGTATCTCTCTGTCTCTGCCCTGCCCGTTTCTCCCCCCCCCCTTGCCTTTATCTTCTCAGACCAGGCGAGGAGTGACTGGGAGGGGAGGGTGAGGGGTGGGGGCAGCCAGTGGTGGGATCACCGGACAGGGAGCCACAGCAGAGGGCCCAAAGAGCCACATGCGGCTCCCGAGCCACAGGTTGCTGACCCGTTCTAGTCGAACCCCCTGCTTAGGCAGGAAACCCTACACCACTTCAGACAAATGGTTATCCAACATCTTCTTAAAAACTTCCAGTGTTGGAGCATTCACAACTTCTGGAGGCAAGCTGTTCCACTGATTTATTGTTCTAACTGTCAGGAAATGTCTTCTTAGTTCTGAGTTGCTTCTCTCCTTGATTAGTTTCCACCCATTGCTTCTTGACCTGTCTTCAGGTGGTTTGGAGAATAGCTTGACTCCCTCTTCTTTGTGGCAGCCCCTGAGATATTGGAAGACTGATATCATGTCTCCCCTGGTCCTTCTTTTCATTAAACTAGCCATACCCAGTTCCAGCAACCGTTCTTCATATTTTTTAGCCTCCAGTCCCCTAATCATCTTTGTTGCTCTTCTCTGTACTTTTTCTAAAGTCTCCACATGTTTTTTACATCATGGCGATGAGCACACTGCTACAACACACTGCTGGCTCATATTTAAGCGGTTGTCCACTAGGACTCCAAGATCCCTCTCACAGTTACTACTATTGAGCAAGGTACCCCCTATGCCAGTGATGGCTAACCTTTTTGCCATCGTGTGCCAAAACTGAGGGGAGCGCGGTGGGGTCACACGCACGCGTGCCCACATCCCTAATTCTATGCGCCTCGCCCCCCCCGTGCTCCCCCCACTTTTGGCACGTGATGGCACAGTAGGCTCGTTTTTTGCTCTCCCCAGGCTCCAGAGCCTTTCTAGGAGCCTGGGGAGGGCAAAAATGGCCTCCCCCTTCCCCAGAGGCTCTCTGGAGGCCGGGAACAGTGTGTTTCCTGACTTCTTGTGGGCCCAGAAGGACTGAAAATCAGCTGGCTGGCGCATGCATGCGTGCCGGAGCTGAGCTCGCGTGCCCACCGATATGGCTCCGCGTGCCACCTGTGGCACCCGTGCCATAGGTTCGCCATCATGGCCCTATGCTATACCTGTGCATTTTGTTTTTCTTGCCTAAAAGTAGAACCTTCCTTTTTTCACCCTTGAATTTCATTTTGTTAGATAGCACCCAACATTCAAGTCTGTCCAGATCCTTCTGTATCTTGAGCCTATCTTCTGGAGGGTTGGCTATTCCTACCAGCTTGGTGTCATCTGCAAATTTGACGACTTCCCCATCTATCCCCTCATCCAAATCATTGATGAAGATGTAGAAGAGTACTGAGCCTAAAACAGAGCCTGGGGATACCCCATTGAATACTTCCCTCCATGAAGATGCAGTTCCATTCAGGACTACATGTTGAGTGCGGTTGGTCAGCCAGTTACGAATCCCTCTGGTGGTGATGCTGTCTAACCCACATTTTTCTACTTTATCTAGTAGTAGGTTATGGTCTACTTTATCAAATGCCTTATTGAAGTCCAAGTAAATTATATCGACAGCATTCCTCTGGTCCACTAATTTTGTCACTTTGTCAAAGAATGCAAGAAGTCCCTTCCCTTCCCTTCTTTCCTCTCCTCTCCTCTCCTCTCCTCTCCTC
>WNWU01000013.1:23695177-23705661 GCA_012654045.1 Ptyas mucosa
GCCTTAGGCATGAAAGCTGGCTGGGTGACTTTGGCTCAATCACCAGGGACAGTGAGTTCTAGTCCTGCTTAGGCATGAAAGCTGGCTGGGTGACTTTGTGTCAATCACCAGGGACAGTGAGTTCTAGTCCTGCCTTAGGCATGAGAGCTGGCTGGGTGACTTTGTGTCAATCACCAGGGACAGTGAGTTCTAGTCCCGCCTTAGGCATGAAAGCCAACTGGGTGACTTTGGGTCAATCACCAGGAGACTGTGAGTTCTAGTCCCGCCTTAGCCTGGAAACTGGCTGGTTGACTTTGAGCCAGTCATTCTCTCTCGGCCCAACTCACTTTCCAGGGTTATTGTGGGAAAAACCTTGTGACCTACAAGGTTCCTTCCAACTCTGTTAATCTGAAAATACCGAGAAACACCTTGCTCTGTAGTGCATTCATGAGAAAAATGAGTTTCAAGATTGGAGACTCCAACTTCTAGCTTTAAAAAAACTGCTTTTGCTTTAATGTTGAGCTCCTGAGTTCGAATCGAATGAAATGTGTTGTTAAAATTAAAAATCAGTCCTATCAAAAGAAGTTAAATATGGACAATAAATCACTAAAAGTGATATTCATAAGGCGGTGAAAGTAATCAGGTAGGGGTTTTTTCGTGTGTGTCTACTGCAGTGTTTCTCAATCTCAGCGAGTTTAAGACCTGTGGACTTCAACTCCCAGAATTCCCCAGCCAGCTTAGCTGGCTGGGGAATTCTAGGAATTGAAGTCCACAAGTCTTAAACTCGCTGAGATTGAGAAACACAGGTCTACTGCAACCTCACAGAATTTGGCTTATTGTTATTATTATGGCTGGTTACACAGTCAGCCAGATGTTTAGGCTGGATTTGGTGTTTTTATTTGCTGATAAATGCGTTCCCAAGGGCCTAGGATAGGCAGTTGTGGTTGTTTGATGGCATTAGAGCAGGGGTGAAATGCTCCCGGTTCGGACTGGATCATCCGATCCGGTAGCGATGGAGGCGGGTGGTTCGGAGAACCGGTAGCAAAAATCCCTGCCCCCCCCTCCCCCATGCCGAGCTGAACTGCACAATCATCAGGGGCTTTTTCTTTCAATTTTTAAAAGCATTTTTTCCACAACCTCTTCGGCCGAAAAAATGCTTTTAAAAGTAAAAAAAAAAAGCCTCTGATGATCTCGCGGCTCAGCTGGGATCGTCAAAGGGATCGTCAGCTGATGATCCCAGCTGAGTTGCCTGATCGGCAGAAGCTTTTTTTCTTTTAAATGCCTCTGACGATCCAAGCTGAGTTGCCTGATCAGCAGAGGTTTTTTTTTTCTTTTAAATGCCTCTGACGATCCCAGCTGAGTTGCCTGATCGTCAGAGGCATTTAAGAGAAAAAAAGCCTCTGCCGATCAGGCAACTCAGCTGGGATTGTCAGAGCCTTTTGAAAGCATTTTTTTTACAACCTCTTCGCCTTTTACAGGTTGTAAAAAGGTTTTACAACCTTTTCTTTTAAAAGAAAAAAAAATCGGCCACGCCCACCCAGTCACATTACCCCCCCCCCGCAAGCCACACCCACAGAACCGGTAGTAACAAATTTTAGATTTCACCACTGCATTAGGATATCATTGTAAGATATCAGCTGTTTTGAGTAAAGCTGCCTTTTGCAATTGACTGGTGGTGATTTTGTCAATGCCGATGGTGTTTCAGTGATGAGAGTGGTGTGGGTGGCCTAGAGGTGGAGCTCTTGCCTCACAATCAGGAGGCTGTGAGTTCGATCCTAGGTAGAGGCAGATATTTCTCTCTCTGGGCACCTTGAGAATATATCTGCTGAATATAACTCCGCATTGGTGACAGGAAAGGTAGCTGGCCAGTAAAAACTCAGCTCCATTCAGTTGCACAGACTGTGAGTTCTGCTTCATTTTACAACTTTTCGTGCCACGTTTGTTAAGCGAATCCCTGAAGTCGTTAAAGATACCAAGCGTCTGAATTTTGATCATGTGACCAAGTGGCCATAAGTGTGAAAAATGGTCATCAGTCACTTTTTTCAGTACTGTTGTAACTTTGAACAGTCCCTAAATGAAATACCTGTTTTTTTGTTATGTTCCGTTGAGAGGAAAAGATTGGCATATTTTTTGCTGTTTCCTTGGAGGCTTATAAACATCATATAAACATGTGCCACTGTTTTACCTCCATGTCTTTAACCCTTCCTATTTTTATCGCCAGCAATAAATATGTTTGTTAACTATACCTTTCACTCAGCCTCATTTTATCACATTTTTTGTGATAAAAAATTTTGTGTCTTGTTCTCGTTTTTCTTTGACAAATTCCAATTTGTCAATTCCAACAAACAGACAAACAAACAAAATGGCTGCCACCCGGAACAGCTTCCGCCAAGAAGACCATTCCCTGCCTTCAAAGAAAGTGAAAGCGGGTTGGTTCATTGATTGGACAATCAGATGCTGTAAGGCAGTGAAGGCTAACTTTTTGCCATCACGTGCCAAAAGTGGGGGGAGTGCGGGGGGGAGCTCGCACGTGTCCCCACACCCATAATTCTATGCGTCCCGCCCCCCGCGCATGCATATGCGATCCCCCCACAATGCTCCCCCCACTTTTGGCATGCGATGGCAAGGTAGGCCTGTTTTTCGCTCTCCCCAGGCTCCAGAGCCTTTCTAGGAGGCTGGGGAGGGCAAAAATGGCCTTCCCCACTCCTCTGGAGGCCCTCCGGAGGCCGGAAATAGCCTTTTTCCTGACTTCCGGTGGGCCCAAAAAGCCCAAAAATCAGCTGGCCGGCGTGCGCATGCACGCCAGAGCTGAGCTCGTGTGCCCACCGATATGGCTTCACGTGCCACTTGTGGCATGCGTGCTATAGGTTCGCCATCACGGCTATAAGGTCTCCTGCCTTGGTCAGGGGGTTGGACTAGAAGACCTACAAGGTCCCTTCTAGACCTAGGATTATAACTTGGCTCAAAAACAGTAGCTGTATGAGCGACCTTGGTGTCCAAGTCTATTTATTGTTTATATATTGGTTCGATTTATATGCCGCCCTTCTCCGGAGACTCAGGGCGGCTTACAATGCGTTAAGCAATAGCCTTTATAATTTTGTATATACCTGCTTAGTAGGGCTTTTGCCCCCCCCCCCCCAAGCGGTGTTCTTTTTTATACAAAGTCAGCTTATTTCTTTTATACAAAGTCAGGTCCTCATTTTACCTACCTCGAAAGGATGGAAGGCTGAGTCAACCTTGAGCCTGGTGAGATTTGAACTCGCAGTAATTGCAGGCAGCTGGTGCTAATTAACAGCACTTTAGTCTGCTGCACCACCAAAGCTCTGAGTCGACGACCCCTTAAACATGAGCCAGCAGTGTGAGGCAGCAGCCAAAAGAAGCTAATACAATCCTTGGTTGTATAAACAGAGGCACAGAATCAAAATTACCTGAAGTATTAGTACTGCTTTATAAAGCCTTAGTAAGGCCACACCAGGAATCCTGCCATCCAGTTTTGGTCCGCACATTACAAAAAAGGATGTTGAGACTTTGGAAAAAGTGCAAAGAAGAGCAACTAAGATGATTAAAGGCCTGGAGCAGAGGTGGGCTTCAGCAGGTTCTGACTAATTCTGGAGAACCGGTAGCAGAAATTTTGTGTAGTTCAGAGAACCGGTAGTAAAAATTCTGACTGGGCCCGCCCCCATCTATTCTCTGCCTCCCAAGTCCCAACTGATCGGGAGGAAATGGGGATTTTGCAGTAACCTTCCCTTGGAGTGGGGTGGGAATGGAGATTTTACAGTATCCTTCCCCTGCCATGCCCACCAAGCCATGCCCACCAAACCACGCCCACAGAACCAGTAGTAAAAAAATTTGAAACCCACTACTGGCCTGGAGACAAAGACATAGGAGGAACGGTTGCAGTTTGAGTTTGGCCAGTCTAGAGTAAAGAAGGACTGAGGAGGGGGGGGGGGAACATGATAGCAGTTATTTGACAGGCTTCCACAAAGAGGAGGGGGTCAGTTTATTTTCCCAAACACCAGAAGGCAAGACAAGAAACAACGGATGGAAACTAATGAAGGAGAGAAGCAACCTGGAATTAAGGAGAAACTTCCTAACAGTGAGAGAACAATTGATCAGTGGAACAGCTTGCCACCAGAAATCGTAGGCGCTCCATCACTGGAGGTTTTTAAGAAGAGACTGGACAGTCAGTTGTCTGAAATGGGTATAGGGCAGGGATGTCGAACCTTTTTGCTAAAAGTGGGGAGAGCGCGGGGGGGTCATGCGTGCACGTGCCCACACCCATAATTCAATGCGCCCCACCCCCCACACATGCGTCTGCAACCCCCGTGCATGAGCGTGCGAGGCCCCTCCCTGTGCTCCCCCTGCTTTTGGCCCCCATTGTCAGTGGGCCCGGTAGACCTGTTTTTCGCCCTCCCCAGGCTCCAGAGCCTTTCTAGGAGCCTGGTGAGAGCGAAAAACGGACCTTCCCCAATCCCCCGGAGAGCCTCCGGAGGCCAGAAACAGCCTGTTTCCCGACTTCCAGTAGGCCCAAAAGGCCTGAAAATCAGCTTGTGCGCGCCGGAGCTCAACTATGGCAATGCTTGCATGCCCACCGATGTGGCTCCGCATGCCACCAGTGGCACGCGTGCCATAGGTTCGCCATCATGGGTATAGGGTCTCCTGCTTCAGCAGGGGGCTGGACTAGAAGACCACCAAGGTCCCTTCCAGCTCTATTCTGATTGATTGATTGATTGATTGATTGATTGATTGATTGATTCTGTGCTTTCTTTTTGCAAGCTTGGTTGAAGGGCCAACTTGGAAAACGTACAACTAATCAAAAGGGATTGACTTTAGGGCAAAGATGGCCAGCGTTATTTTTTTCTCTTCGGCACGACGTATTTTTTCAGACATAATCATTTACAGTTCATCTGCCAATTCTGGATGAAGCCAAAGCAAACACTGGATGGGGTTTACTGACAAATTAATTAATTGATGACATCCAATCACATCAGTGTCTACTCTTAGCGATCAGATGGCTAGATCAGCCGTAGTTGAGTTGAGCCAAAGTTGTAGGGTGTCTAGCCAGAGTAATTTGGAAGAAAGAGAGAGATCAGTCCTGGATTTATGACCATAACTGAGCCCAAAATTTTCACAGCACTGCAATGGTTTTTCCAGAATTTCGAAACTGGAAATTTCGTAAGGAGCTTTTGAAGGGGTCTGTCATAACTTGGATCAGTTGCTAAACGATTGATTGTAAATTGAGGACTACCTGTATTTCCAAATCATTCTTGCCAGGGCTACCAGGTAGAGTCTCAAATGGTACACCTGTCTTACCTGAGCAAAGCGCTTTCCAACCCACCAAATAAGACTTCCTCTAGCTCTGGTATAGAATTTCCTGTTTGAGGAAGGGGTTGGACTAGAAGACCTCCAAGGTCCCTTCCCATTCTGTTGCAGGCAGTCCTTGACGTACGACCACAATGGAGCCCAAGATTGCTCCAACACTGGAAGTTTTTAAAAAGATGTTGGATAACCATTTGTCTGAAGTGGCGTAGGGTTTCCTGCCTAAGCAGAGGGTTGGACAAGAAGACCTCCAAGGCCCCTTCCAACTCTATTATTCTATTATTCTATTATTCTATTATTCTATTATTCTATTATTCTATTATTCTATTATTCTATTATTCTATTATTCTATTATTCTATTATTCTATTATTATTCTATTATTCCATTATTCTTTCTGCTGTTAAATGAGACATTTAAGTGAGTTTTGTCCCATTTTACGAACAACTTTCTTGCCACTGTTGTTAAGTGAATCACTGCAGTTGTTAACTTACCGACACGCTTGCTAAGTGTATCTAGGTTTCCGCATTGCTTGTCGGAAGGTCACATGACCCCGGGACACTGCAACCGTCATAAGTACATGCCAGTTGCCAAGCCTCTAAATTTTGATCACGTGAGTTATGGGGGTTGCTGTAAAGGTGGTAACTTTTTTCAATGCTGTTGTAACTTTGAATGGTCACTAGATGAGCCATTGTAAGAACTCCCTCTAGTTATTCTGTTAATACTGATCTTTGTAGGCTGTTTGTAAACACTACAAATACTCTAATAATGCTTGCACTTTACCGTGTTACTACTGTTACGTCTACACTTCGTTTCATTTCTCCGTTTTCATTATTGGAAGCTGCATAGGGTGTCCCCACAGAGAGATAGGCAGCAAATAAATTTAACAGATAAATAAACAACAGCAGTAATAATTATTCGCTCCATCAAATACGATGATTATTAAGAAGGTAATAGAATGTGCAGAAGCAGATAAATTAACAATGGGACTTAAAGCCCGAGAGGAAACGATTTATTACGAAACATGGAATAGATGGTATACCTGGTTGGAGAAAGAATCTAAAATCAATGTATAAATGTAAGAGAAGATATTATAGACGAGCAAAATACTCAATGTGTAATAGATAGTATATAGTGTAGTGAATATATGAATTACTAAGTATTATATAAAATGTATGTAATACATTTTACAATGTATACAACGTATACATATCATTGTATGTATTGTTGATACAATACATACAATATCAACAATATATAGTTGACCAACTATATACAATACAATATATATAGTTGGTCAAAAGACAAAATAAATATTATCAAAGATGCCGGTAGTGGAAGGCTGGTAAAATGTAATAAAGATGTAAATGCTGAATAAAAATTATTTTTTTAAAAACCCAGCAATAATAATAATAATAATAATAATAATAATAATAATAATAATAATGTGAATTATTCCTCATCCATCCCAGTGTTAAATGATTTAGCAGGCTTGGCCAGAAGAGGGCGCCCTGATCATAAATTGTTGGGCCTGAATTTTCTTCACAAACATAAATTGACTGTACAAGTGATTTTATGTTAGAGAGAAGAAAATAAGCTATTTGTGTGATTTATTATTTTTTACTGGCTTCCTAGGAATTGAAGAAGAGGGAGGGGAAAATGGAGGAAAGGGGTGAATGAGGGAGACTTCCCCCTTCTAACTTTTATTTAATTTATTTTTATTTATTTATGACATTGATTCGCTTCACTTTGGTGAAGTCAGTAAACAGTTTTGAGTATATTTGGATTTTGGGGCTTCATCTAAGTCACTGTTTCTCGACTTCAGCAGCTTTGAGATGTGTGGACTTCAACTCCCAGAATTCCCCAGGCGGCAGCAGGCTGGGGAATTCTGGGAGTTGAAGTTCCACGCACAAAGTTGAGAAATATTGAACATTTGTGTTGATTTTTGAAAGTGGTCTGGCCTGGTTTAGGATTGGCGGTGGAGAAAAAGTAGAAAATATTTCAGAAGATCAATATCATATCTGCTCCTGAGTTTAATGGTGGCTGAAGATACAGTACAGGTAGTCCTCGACTTATGACCACAACTGAGCCCAAATTTTCTGTTCCTAAGCGAAACAGATGTTTTACCTCATTTTACGACCTTTCCTGCCGCCGTTGTGAAGCGAATAACTGCAGTTGTTAACTTAGGAACGCGGTTGTTAAGTGAATCCTGCTTCCCCACTGACTTAGCTTGTCAGAAGGTCGCAACAGGGGATCACGTTACCCCGGGACACTGCAACCATCATAAATATGAATCACTTGCCAAGCGTCCAGATTTTAACCATCTGACCATGGGGATGTTCATAAGTCACTTTTTTCAGTGCTGTTGTAACTGCGAATGGTCACTAAAGGAACTTTTGTAAGTCGAGGACTACCTGTATCTATGAGGCAAAAACAAGAGAAGGAAACCAGCTGATTTTTCAGGGACATATTTGCTTCTGTTAAATCTGTATGCATTTGTGTGAGATTCTCAGCTGATCGCTTAGCGACCGTTTGAACTTACAGCTAACCCAGAGGTGGGTTTCACAGACCGTATTTTTCAGAGTATAAAATGCACCTTAGTTTTTGGGGAGGAAAATAAGAAAAAAAGCTGATTGGCAGGTGGATTGGTCTCCCAGAATACCCCCAATCAGCTGTTCCCAGAGGTGAATTTTAGCAACAGGTTCCTTGGTTGTGAGCTCTGCGCCTTGCTTTTTTTTCACTTTTTTTTCTACCTCTGAAACTCTGTTTCAGAAAAAACTTCTTTTTCTGCCTCTGAAAGCCTCTGAAACAGCTTAAGAAAAAAAAGCCTCTGAAGCTCTGTTTGGAAGCTTTTTTTCTGAAGCTGTTTGGAGGCTTCTTTTCTTTTCTTTTTGTAAAGTTTTTTTTTATCTTTTAGACACACAAACAAACATACAATATATCTTTTCTGAACAGAACATTGGCCCGCTCTTAAATTTGTACAGATTTTTGTTCATCTTTAACACAATTTTATATGTTCAATTTTTATCATAGCATTTATTCTCTCTAATTTTAAGAGACCAATATTACCCTTCATCTTAACTACTCATCCTGATATAATTCAATTTTTCTTTTCCCTCATTAAAATTTGAACCCTAAATTTAAATTCACATACCGTAGTACAATCCCCAATTATTTCCTTACATTCTCTTATTCTACTCACAAATGATTCTTTTATCAACTATTCCAAATAATACAATTCAACGTATTAGTAGAAACCAATTAAATATACATCTTAACCCAAATGTTCCAACTACTACAATTTCATATATTAAACTTCTTATTTCTGAGTCTTATTTTCAATTCTTAAACATCCCTATATTTCTTTTCTGAAGCTCTGTTTGGAAGCTTTTTTTTCTGAAGCTCTGTTTGGAGGCTTCTTTTCTGAAGCTTCGTTTCTGATGCTTTTTTTCAGCCTCTGAAACCTCCATTTGAGGAGCTGGGCAGGGCTACATTCGGAGTTTAAGACGCACCCAGATTTTCACCCTCTTTTTTCAGGAAAAAAGGTGTGTCTTATGCTCTGAAAAATACGGTAATTTTACCTCAGGTTTGCCGTGCACCAAAAATGTGAGCGCATGCACCTTCTGTCCATGCGCCCGGCCTTCCGCATATGCGCTTAGCTCTCATGCGTGGCTTGCACGCATGTGACGGCTTAGAAAACATGGCTAAATAGGAGGGCAGTCACTACTGATTCGCCCGAACCGGTCCAAACCAGGTGAATACCACAAATGAGCTAACCCCATAAAAGCTACTTATGACCAGCTTTCAAAGGTCTGATGTCCTTTGCCACCACATGATTGATTACAGTAGGCCTCGACTTAACGATTTATTGCTTAGCAACCATTTGGGGGAATCCTTGACTTACAACCTATTGCTTAGCAACCATTTGAAGTTATAATTCTCCCCTCCCCAAAAAGCTACTTATGGTCCAGTTTCAAAGCGCTGTAAGTCCTTGACTTACAACCATTCATTTAGTGACCGTTCAAAGTTATAACGGCGCTGAAAAAAGTGACTTATGACTATTTTTCTCACTTACAACCATTGCGGCATCCCCTATAGTCATGTGGTCCAAATTCAGAACACTTATGAATATATTTATGACAGTTGCAGTGTTCTGGGATCGTGTTTGCGACCTTCTAACAAGCAAAGTCAATGGCGAAGCTGGATTCAATTAACGTCTGTGTTACTAAGTTAACAACAGCAGTGATTCATTTAACAACCGTAGCAAGAAAGTTCCTAGATTGAGACCAAAGTGACTTAACTACTGTCTCGCTTAGCAGCAGAAATGTGAGGCTCAATTGTGGTCGTACGTTAAGGACTCCCTGAATGTTGTGAGAAGCGCTGTTCATAACTCCCTCCAGGGACCAAAGATGATGAGGGGACTGGAGGCTAAAACATATGAAGAACGGTTGCAGGAACTGAGTATGTCTAGTTTAATGAAAAGAAGGACCAGGGGAGACATGATAGCAGTCTTCCAATATCTCAGGGGCTGCCCCAAAGAAGACGGAGTCAAGCTATTCTCCAAAGCACCTGAGAGTAGGACAAGAAGCAACGGGTGGAAACTAATCAAGGAGAGAAGTAAGCTAGAACTATGGAGAAATTTCCTGACTGTGAAAACAATTAACCAGTGGAACGACTTGCCACCAGAAATTGTGAATGCTCCAACACTGGACATTTTTTAAGAAGAGATTGCATAACCATTTATCTGAATTGGTGTAGCGTTTCCTGCTTAAGCAGGGGGTTGGACTAGAAGACCTCCAAGGTCCCTTCCAACTCTGTTATTCTATTCTATTCTAAAATGCCACCTGTAAATTCAAGAAATAAATTCAAGGATACAAAGATATATATATATTTTTTCTCGGGTTATCGTGGGTGTGTATGTGCAAAAAATTAAAAAATTAAAATCTCGGGTGTTTTCCTGCATCATAGTAACTAAGTTAGTTAAAAATGTTTAAAATTCCGGTTAAGGATTTAGTAGGATTTTAGCTGGGTTTTTTTAAAGGACCTTGCAGAGTGCTTTGTAAGGAATTTTAGAAGATTTTAAGCTGAGATTTTAACCGGAATTTTAAACAATTTTAAACATTTTCCCGTGTCATAGTAACTTAGTTACTATGACACGGGAAAACACCCGAGATTTTAATTTTTTGCA
>WNWU01000013.1:23740661-23760816 GCA_012654045.1 Ptyas mucosa
TCTTTATACAGCCATGGTTCAGTGAAATCTCATTCACTAGATTTTTTGGCTTTATCAGACATCAAAGCAGCATTTTGCTGTCTATTGTGAGATTTAAGGGAGACAATCTCACAACAGACAGCAAAATGCTGCTTTGATGTCTGATAAAGCTAAAAAATCTAGTGAATGAGATTTCACTGAACCATGGCTGTATAAAGATCTTGATTTACGTAGGAAAAACCTGGATGAAACAAAAATACACATAAAAAACCTACGAAAAGAGAATAAAATAATGTGTGTGTGTGTGTGTGTGTGTGTGTGTGTAATAATTACATATTTTGTGGACAGCGTGTTGTGAGGGTCAAATCTTTTTTAAACAACGCTAACAATAACAACACAAATAAATATCTGTAGTCCTAATCTTCCAACTTCAACAATGCTATTCTCTCGTCATCATTCTTTATAATTTTTCCCATCAATTCGTTTAAACATAGATAACATTTCTTTGCGCCATGTATTTGTTGTCCCCTACTAAATTACTAATATTTAATATTTTAAGAATTACTCATTATTCCACCATAACTTCAATGTTCCAAATGTGTAGGATTACTAATAAAACCAAATATTAACAATATTTAATCAATCCCGGGAGTGTATCTCAAAGTCCCCACAATTTCTAATCCTTAATATTTTAAATTCACAATATATTTTAACACACTATTAATGTTAATAACACAATTAAATTACCTAATCCTAAATTTCCATCTACTAATCTTAACTTAATTTTTAGTTATAATAAGTTGTATTATCTATTAATATATATACTACTATTTTCCCTATTTGTATTTTCCCATCTTATTAATATATTCTCTCATTATCCATCATCTCTTAACCTTTTTAAAATTCCGTCGTTTGTTGACTTTTTAGTCAGTCTTTTATCTCTCTCTCTCTCTTGGAATCTTGTAGCTCTTTTTGATATTTTTGTGCCTACTGAACATTCCCTTCTGGGAATTTCTCTTTTTCTGCTGTATTATTGGAACACCCATCAACAAGACTTCCATTTTTTTAAAAGAGATTTTTCTTTTTCCCGCTCTAAATCTTTCTCTCTTTTTTGAAGAGATTTTTCTCTTTTCTCTCTATTCTATTATACGCTTTTAAGGAGTTATCTAATTGATTCCTACTTATATATCCTTTGTCTTCTTTATTTTTAGCTTCTTGTGACTCATTTTGATTTTTTCCCCTCCACTGCTTCTTCTAATTTCTCATCTATTTCTTGACTATCGTGTTCCTCTTTCCCCCCCAATTGCTGAGTGACTTCTACATTCATTTCCGTGTCTTTAAACGATCCCCTTGTCCAGTGGTGAAATCCAAATTTTTTTACTACCGGTTCTGTGGGCATGGGTTGGTAGGCGTGGCAGGGGAAGGATACTGCAAAATCTGCATTCCCACCCCACTCCTGGGGAATAGATATTGCAAAATCTCCATTCCCACCCCACTCCAGGGGAAGGATACTGCGAAATCCCCATTCCCACCCTACTCCAGGGGAAGGAGATGTGTGTTTTTAATTTGAGGGCTAAATTTTATATATTCGATTTTAATTGGTTTTAAATTTTATAAATCTGTGTGTTTTAATATGGCTGTACACCGCCCTGAGTCCTTCGGGAGAAGGGCGGTATAGAAATCTAATAAACTTTCAAACTTTCAAAATCCCCATTCCCTCCCCACTCCTGGGGGAAGGATATTGCAAAATCTCCATTCCCACCCCATTCTGGGGCCAGCCAGAGGTGGCATTTGCCGGTTCTCCGAACTACTCAAAATTTCCGCTACCGGTTCTCCAGAATCTGTCAGAACCTGCTGGATTTCACCCCTGCCCTTGTCTCCTTATTCTTCTTTATAGTTTCACGCACACTTCTTAGCATCAGGTATATTTCTTCATATGCCTCTATTATCCCCTGTAAATCCATTTTATAACAGTTTCATAAAAAATTACTCAATATATTTCTATAGTGCCAACGTCTAAGAGGGCAGCATTTCGATCAGTGCCCATTCCTGCCCTTGAGAAGATGATGGGGCATTTTTACTTACAAAATATAGAACAACAGAGTTGGGAAGGGACTTTGGAGGTCTTCTAGTCCAACCTCCTGCTCAGGCAGGAGACCCTATACCATTCCGGACAAATGGCTGCCTAATGCTTTCCCTGAAAGCATTAAAGACATTCCCTCTCTCTCTCTCTCACTTTTCTCCACCCAAACTTTATGGAGGAGTTTTCTGAATTTTGATCCACACCAGCATCTTACGGTACCCATGGGATTAATTTTTTTTTTCCCCACTAGGCTACTGCAAAAGTTGCGAAAGTTTGCTGCCAAGTGGAGGCACGGAGGCCGGGTGCGATGCCAGCTTTAACTCAGCTTCGGAAAGCTGTTTTTTTTTTTTTTTAGTCAACTTGAAACTTACCATAAATGTACAAACAGGACGGTATAATTCCACATCTGCTTATCATAAGCTCTAAGGCACCATTTGCATCCTTAAGGACTAGAAACTGTTTTGTTTTGTTTTGTATTTTTTAAAAAAAGAAAACTATGCCTGAGAATTTGCTGACGTAGGTTGCAGCTTTTTTTTGTGCTGGACAAAACACACAGAGAGGTCAAAATACATCCGGCTTCCAGCTCCCAAAACTCCTTGGGTGGGGAAGGACTGACTGTTCCCCCTTCAAGGTTTGGGGTGGACTTGTTAGATAAAATAGAGTATGGATGGCCCTATTGTCTAAAAAAGGGACTTTTAAAAAGCACTATTCACTCTTCTGGGACTTGAAATGTGGTTCTCCATTCCTGATTTAATATTCATTCTTTCTTTCTTTCTTTCTTTCTTTCTTTCTTTCTTTCTCTTTCTTTCTTTCTCTCTCTCTCTCTCTTTCTTTCTTTTTCTTTCTTTCTTTCTTTCTCTTTCTTTCTTTCTTTCTTTCTTTCTCTCTCTCTCTTTCCCTTTCTTGATTTCTTTCCTTCTTGCTTTCTTCCTTCTTCTTTCTTTTTCTCTTTCTCTCTCTCTTTCCCTTTCTTGCTTTCCTTCCTTCTTTCTTTCTTCCTTCCTTCCTTCCTTTTTCTTTCTTTCTCTCTCTCTCTCTCTTTCCCTTTCTTGCTTTCCTTCCTTCTTGCTTTCTTCCTTCCTTCCTTCCTTTTTCTTTCTTTCTCTCTCTCTCTCTTTCCCTTTCTTTCTTTCTTTCTTTCTTTCTTTCTTTCTTTCTTTCTTTCTTTCTCTGCTTTCTTTCCTTCTTGCTTTCTTCCTTCCCACCTTCCTTTCTTTTTCTCTCTCTCTCTTTCTTTCTTTCCTTTCCTTTGTATCCCTTTATTATTTTATCAATAACTCAAGCCAGAAAACATATCCAACGCATCTTCCTCCTATTTTCCCCACAACAACAATAAGCCTGTGAAGTGGGTTGGGTTGAAAGAGAGTGAGTGGCCTGAAGTCACCTAGCTGGTTTTCATGCCTAAGGTGGGACTAGAACTCTTCATCTCCCAGTGATTGGCCCAAAGTCACCCAGCTGGTTTTCATGCCTAAAGCGGGACTAGAACTCTCCATCTCCCGGTGACTGGCCCAAAGTCACCCAGCTGGTTTTCATGCCTAAGGCAGGACTAGAACTCTCCATCTCCCAGTGATTGGCCCAAAGTCTCCCAGCTGGCTTTCGCAGGTAGGACTTGAACTCACAATCTCTTGCTTTCTAGCTGGCGCCTTAACCACTAAACCAGGGTCTTTCATACAGAAAACTGAGACATGCTTTTAAGTACTTTGATATCTTGCAGAAAGAATCAGTGCCTGCCTGATCTCTCTCTGCCTACAGGTCGTCCTTGACTTATGACCACAATTGAGACTGGAACTTCCATTGCTAAGCAAGACCGTTGTTAAGTGAGTCACACTTGATTTTAAGACCTTTTTGCTGTGCTCATTAAGCGAACCACTGCAGTGACTTACAATCATTCATTTAGTGACCATTGAAAATTACAACATCACTGAAAAAAAGTGACTTATGACTGTTTTTCACACGACCATGGCAGCATCCCCATGGTCACGTGATCAAAATTGTGACAGCTTGGCAACTGACTCATATTTATGACAGTTGCAGTGTTTCGGGGTCACGCGATCACTTTTTGCGACAATGGGAAAGCCAGATTCGCTTAAAAACCATGTTACTAAATTAAGAACTGTCATGGAGAAAATTTAGCTTATCTGGTCACTAAGAGTTAACCCAACATTAATAATACACCCAACACATCACCAATCCACTGCTCTTGTTGTTATTCCATGCCTTCTCTGCATACGTTTGCAGAGTACAGCAAATTCTGATATATTTTAGGAACAGCGCACAAACTGTGCATTCATTTGACAAAATGTCCTTCAAATTCTTAAAACTTTCTTCAAGTCATAGTCCAGGTTTTTTTTTTTTTAGACTACGGTAACTGATGAAAGCAAAAAATCAATAACCATCTGCAGACCAAATCACAGAACATGAGGCTTAAATTTAAAAAAAAAACCTAATTGGTTCATGCAATTCATGCAATAATTGGGAAATGCAATTTTCTACCTTGTTGGGAAGGGTGACTTATTGGGTTACGATGCTCGCATTTTAATAGGGTTTTCTCTCCCGCTACAATAAGTAGCATTTTAAGATGAAGTCCACGATATTCAGTTGATCTCTTCGGAGGCTAGTTGGTAGAAGTGTGAGTTTAGGGCACAATTCTAGGAGTTTTAATAAATCTAAGAGGCATTTTCTTTTAATGAAAGAGGGCCACCTCACTGATTAGCTGAAAATTATCTTTTAATCTCCGCGGAAAAAATGGTACTTCTTGTTTTGAACTGACTCATGTGTGCATTAGATTAATCAACCTATTTTTTTTTTTTGCTTAGCTGAAGGGGAGGGAAAAAAAAATCAAGGAACCACTTTTGAAATAAAAGCATTATTTCAAATCCTTTGAAAAGAGGTATAGTGGAATAAATTGCTATATGTCAGTGATGGCTAACCTTTTTGCCGTTGCGTGCCAAAAGCGGGGGGAGCGCGGGGGGGGTCACAAGCATGCATGCCCACACCCATAATTCAATGTGTTTCACCCCCCCGCGCATGCGTGCGCAACCCTCCCACGCTCGCCCCACTTTTGGCACGCGATGGCATGGTGGGCCCAGTAGGCCTGTTTTTCACCCTCCCCAGGCTCCAGAGGCTTTCTAGGAGCCTGAGGAGGGCAAAAAACGGCCTTCCCCCCACCAGAGGCCCTCTGGAGGCCGGAAACGGCTCATTGTCTGACTTCCGGTGGGACTGGAAGACTCGTTTTTCGCCCTCCCCACGCTCCAGAGGCTTTCTAGGAGCCTGAAGAGGGCAAAAAACGGCCTTCCCCCCGCTGGAGGCCCTCTGGAGGCCGGAAACGGCCCATTGTCTGACTTCCGGTGGGACTGGAAGACTCATTTTTCGCCCTCCCCACGCTCCAGAGGCTTTCTAGGAGCCTGGGGAGGGCGAAAACAGCCTTCCCCACCCCCCAGAGGCCCTCCGGAGGCTGGAAACGGCCTGTTTCCCGACTTCCATTGGGTCCGGAAGGCCTAAAAATCAGCTGGCTGGCATGCACATGCACACTGGAGCTAAACTAGGGCAACGCTCGCTTGCCCACAGATATGGCTCCGCGTGCCACCTGAGGCACGCGTGCCATAGGTTCTCCATCGCAGCTATACGTGGTGTTTTGCACACAGTTCTTTAAAAGGCAGTTCACAGGTAGCACAAACTCCAGATGATGATATTCAGGTAATACACTCTTACATAGGTAGTTCTCAACTTACGACCACAATTGAACCCCAAATTTATTTTTTTTTATTTTTTTTTATTTTGATTTATATGCCGCCCTTCTCCGGAGACTCAGGGCGGCTTACAATGCGTTAAGCAATAGCCTTCATACTTTTGTATATTTTATACAAAGTCAGCTTATTGCCCCCACAAACCGGGTCCTCATTTTACCTACCTTAGAAAGGATGGAAGGCTGAGTCAACCTTGAGCCTTGTGAGAATTGAACTCGCAATAATTGCAGGCAGCTGGGAGCTAAATACTACTTTTAACAGTAGCATTAGTCTGCTGCGCCACTCAGGCTCTTTTAAACATAAAGCAAATTTATGTTTGCTAAGTGAGTTTTGCCCCATTTTACAACTTTTCTTGCCACGGTTGTTAAGTGAATCGCTGCACGTGTTAAGCTAGTAACGCCGTCGTTAAGTGAATCTGGCTTCCCCATTGACTTTGCTTGTCAGAAGGTCACAAAAGGGGATCACATGACCCCGGGACACTGTAGCCGTCATAAAAACAGTTGCCAGTTGTCAAGCATGTGAATTTTCGAACGTGTGACCACAGGGATGCTACAACAGGCATCATATGGCTGGGGGATGCTGGGAGTTGAAGTCCACGTATCTTAAAAGTTCCCAAGGCTGAAAAACGCTGGGGTCAAACCTATAGCCTTGGTGGCGCAGCAGACTAAAGTGCTGTTAAAGTAGCATTTAGCTGCCAGCTGCCTGCAATTACTACTAGTTCTAATCTCACCGGGCTCAAGGTTGACTCAGCCTTCCATCCTTCCGAGGTAGGTCAAATGAGGACCCGGTTTGTGGGGGCAATAAGCTGACTTTGTATAAAAAAGAACACTGCTTGGGGGGGCCGAAAGCCCTACTAAGCAGGTATATACAAAAGTATGAAGGCTATTGCTTAACGCATTGTAAGCCGCCCTGAGTCTCCGGAGAAGGGCGGCATATAAATTGAACCAATAAATAACCAATAAATAAATAAATATTATTGCCATATTAGTATCAGGGGTCTTCAATTCAATTGTACATAGAATGTGTAGGATGTGTGTTTTTGTTTTATTTTTATAGTTTTTTTACGTATGATGTAGCCTGAAACTGGTATTTAATTTCGTTGCACAAAGTGCAATGACAATGAAGTAAACTAATATTATTATATGGGTCAAACCCATATGCACATTTTTTTAACCACTCTTTTGCTGTAAAAGGGGCACGAAAAACATGGCTTTTTTGACCAAAAAAACCCCAAATACATTATTTATCTTCAGCCGTGCCCATTTTGCAATTACCATTTTTAGACTGGAACATCTGTTTATTGGAGAGAATTCCCAACTGTGATGTCAAAACTGTGATTGTGAACTGTTTTGCCATTTATTGGGGCTTAAGATGCAATATATTTTGGAGCTTTGGGCTTTCAGCTCAACCGAAACGGACTCAACTCTCACGCATCATGCGTAAGAGTGACCCCCTCTAAAAAAAATGAAATCCAGATTTCTGGCATTATCCAAAGATAAGCAAGCTCAGGGTTTTAAAGTTGACTGGAACTGTTTTGCCTTTTTAACCAACAAAAGCATTCTGTTCAGGGGTGAAATCCAGCAGGTTCTGAGAGGTTCTGGAGAACTGATAGCGGAAATTTTGAGTAGTTCGGAGAACCGGTAGCGGAAATTTTGAGTAGTTCGGAGAACTGACAAATACCGCCTCTGGCTGGCCCCAGAGTGGGGTGGGAATGGAGATTTTGCAATATCCTTCCCTCAGGAGTGGGGAGGGAATGGGGATTTTGCCGTATCCTTCCCCTGCCATGTCCACCAAGCCACACCACGCCCACCAAGCCACACACCACACACCAAGCCACGCCCACAGAACCAGTAGTAAAAAAATTTGGATTTCACCACTGATTCTATTATATCAAGTTGGTACCGTATTTTCCCAAAAATAAGACCCTGTCTTATAAGATACCTGTACTGCACCAGAGACAGTCAGAAATCAATGCCCTTTCTCCTTTTTCTACATTTCTCCTTTTCCTCATTTTTCCTACTATTTGCTTTCATCTTTTTGTATTCTATATTATATAAACAATTATATCATGTATTTTGAACAGTTGCAGTATATCATGCAATGGTGGGTTGCCACTGGTCAGATGGGCGGCAATAAATTTAATTAATTAATAAATAAATATAAAGATAAATAATATACATATATAAATGACAATCGCCTTGTTTAGCAATGGAAATTCGGGTCCCAATTGTGGTCGTAAGTCGAGGACTACCCATATTCTACATCCCAACATATTTGGGCCATCCAGAACAAGTCTTCATCGCTTACTGTGCAATCCCTTATCTGCCTTGACACATCGTGCTTAGCCACGTTTAATTTAACCAAAATTTATTCAATTAGCCCATTTTCTGGACACAGAAGGTGCTATAAGCGAATTGAGGAAGGTAGGTTTGAATAATAACCTAGAGGGCAGATTTGAACACATCTGTTTTTGAGGTCTAATCACTATTTAGGTTTTTTTTAAAAAAAAGTACTTCTTGCTATAAAAATCGGACCAGACGACCAATGGTGGGATTTAGCTGGTTCAGGCCAGTTCGGGAAAACCGGTAGCTAAATTGCTGGCTGGCTCCGCCCCTTCCCGCCCCTTTCAGGAGTCCCCACGTGCCCCATTTTGGCTCCCAGGTACAGTAAGTGCAGGGAGGCCTCCTAGGCCCAAAACGGGCCATGGGGGGGGGCAGCGCGTCCCCCTCGCAGCCTGTTTTTGCTCCCAGAGGGGTGCAGGAAGCCGAGTGCTGCCTGTCACACCCCTTGGCCACGCCCACCATGGCCACACCCACCCAGCCGGTCATTAGGACAGAGAACCGGTTGTTAAATTATTTGAATCGCAACACTGCAGCAATTACAATTACAATTATAATTGCAAAAAAAAAAATGGCAAAGTTTGTAAGCGTGGAAAAGAAATCAGTAACAACAACAACAAGAAAAAACACCACAAATCCAGCCTAGGTCATGCCCTAAGCTTGTTCTTCTTAGCAACGTCCTCTGTCAACAGTTGACTTTGTTAAGTCAAGTCCATGCAACTGGGAAATGTAAGAGGAGAATGTTGGAGGTCCTTCAGGTAGAAAAACCAGCCTTGAGAATTGGAGCCATTAGCTTCTCTCAAGGGACGTTGTCCATGACTCCTGATGTTTTTCCCTGCCATGCTCAGAGAGACATTCGTTGTCTTCTGGAAGTCATAACTGGAGGCCAGCGGAACTGACCAATCAACGATTTGTATCCCAAGGCATGACATTGTTGACCACGTTATCAGGGGTGGATTCTAAATTTTCTTACTACCAGTTCTGTGGGCGTGGCTTATTTTGTGGGCATGGCTTGATGGTCATGTGACAATTATTTAGGATTTAGCGGGGGTACTGGTCTACCAGGCTTTTAACTGCGTGCAGAGCTGGACCGATCTACCCATTTATTTTTGCAGGCACCAGTCTACTCATGTATTTTTACAGGCACCGGTCTACTCATTTGTTTTCTTTTAACACTGATCAGCTGTAGGGCGGCCCTTTAAAGCCCCGTGGCAAGAGTTTAAACAGTTTTTTTCCCTCTAGCCATCAGCTGGGACTCAGGAGGCAGCGATAGATTGGGGGTGGGGCCAAATAAAAGGTAAGGGGGTGGGGGGCGGGGGGAGGCGGGAGAGAACCGGTTTGGTGACGTCATATCATCACCGCTACCGGTTCGGCAGAACTGGGCCGAACCAGGAGGAACCCAGCACTGAACGCTATGAGATCTCTGCCTAGGTATTCTGGGAGTCGAAGTCCACAGGTTTTAAAGGTGAGAAATTTGAGCATCACTGGCAAGTGGTGGGATTAAAATAATTTAACAACTGGTTCTCTGCCCTAATGACCGGCTGGGTTGGCATGGGCGTGGCCAGGGGTGTGTGACAGGCAGCACTCTGCCTCCTGCACCCCACAGGGAGCAAAAACGAGCCATGAGGGGGGACGCACTCCCCTGTGCCCCGTTTTAGGCCTAGTAGGCCTCCCTGCAGCCTTCTGGGAGCGAAAACGGGGCGCGGGGGTGACTCCTGGAAGGGTCAGAGATGGGAGGGGCCAGCCGGCAATTTAATTACCAGTTCATCCCGTCTATGAATCTATGTTCGAAGTTCCTATAGGCTGGGAGTTGAAGTCCACCGAACTTCAAGGTGGACATATTATAAGAAGGACTGTAAATCTAGCCCTTGACTGGCCCCATCCTGAGCAGAAGACGGGAATAGGATAGAATAACAGAGTTGGAAGGGACCTTGGAGGTCTTCTAGTCCAACCCCCTGCTTAGGCAGGAAACCCTACACCACTTGGCTATCCAACATCTTAAAAACTTCCAGTGTTGGAGCATTTGCAACTTCTGGAGGCAAGTTGTTCCACTGGTTAATTGTTCTCACTGTCAGGAAATTTCTCCTTAGTTCTAGGTTGCTTCTCCCCTTGATTAGTTTCCACCCGTTGCTTCTTGTCCTGCCCTCAGGTGCTTTGGAGAATAGCTTGACTCCCTCTTCTTTGGGGCAGCCCCTGAGATACTGGAAGACTGCTATCATGTCTCCCCTAGTCCTTCTTTTCATTAAAGTAGACATACCCAGTTCCTGCAACTGTTCTTCATAGGTTTTATCCTCCAGTCCCCTCATCCTCTTTGTTGCTCTTCTCTGCACTCTTTCTAGAGTCTCCACATCTTTTTTACATCATGGCGACCAAAACTGGATCCATTATTCCAAGTGTGGCCTTACCAAGGCCTTACAAAGTGGTATTAACACTTCACGTGACCTTGATTCTATCTCTCTGTTGATGCAGCCTAGAACTATGTTGGCTTTTTTGGCAGCTGCAGTACACGGCTGGCTCATATTTAAACAATCGTCCAAGATCCCTCTCACAAAGGGAAGTCAGCCCTTTGCCCCCCTCCCCTCCTCGCCCCTTACCTGAGAAGCCAACATGTGCTGGGACAGATGGAAGGGGAACGGGGTCGTGGTTCCCGCCGTCCCTTGAGGAGCCGAGAGTCCCCCGTTTTCCAAGCTCCCTCCGCCTGCCACCGAAGCCAGCAAGTGTCCCATGCCCATCGCCGAAAAGGCTCCGGGCGCCATCGCGAACTGGGTCGGGTGAAGAAAGAAGGGTTGGCCGGCGCCCAGAGGGTTGAAGAACTGCTGACCGTGAAGACCCGAGAGAGCCAAACTTTGTAGATGACTTGGGTTCAAGTGCGGAGGGCTGTCGGTCTGCACCATCAGTGGGGCGAAGGCTTCTTTGCTGCTGCACCCCACCGGGGTGCAATCTCCGGGCAATTCCTTTTTGGATCCTTCTTGGGGCGGCTGCAGGAGAGGTTCCTTCCTTCTGCCCTCCAGCTTCTCCTTCTCCAAGGCCAGAGGGGTGAAGAGGGCTGCCTCCCCACCGCCTTCCTTGGAGGCCTCGCCGGCTTTGCCCCGTTCTTTACTCCGCTCTTCTGCCTGCAAACCGGGGCTGTGGTTGTGGGGTGGGCTGGCCGGACCCCGGTCAGGGGTGGATCTCTTCACCCCCGACCCTTTCTCCGGCTCTTGGTCACTTCCTTTGTCTTCTGCAAGGAGAAAGAAATCATTTTAGCCAGTGGTGAAATGTAAAATTTGTTACTATCGGTTCTGTGGGTGTGGCTTGGTGGGGGGGTGGTAATGTGACTGGATGGGCGTGGCCAACTTTTTTTTTTTTTACTTTTCAAAATCGGTTTTTTACAACCTATTTGGGCGAATAGGTTGTTAAAAAATGCTTTTAAAAGGTTTAAAAAAGGCTCTGACGATCACAGCTGTGGGGCGCGATCGTCAGAGCCTTTTGTTTTTACCTTTTAAAAGCAGGAAGTAATGACACCCGGGCGGGTGGGCGGAGCCTCGCGCCGCCATCGCTACCGGTTCTCCGAACCACCTGCCACAATTGCTACTGGATCGCCTGATCCGGTCCGAACCGGGAGCATTTCACCCCTGATTTTATCCCAACTGGCTAAGACGCGAGTTCTCCAAGAGCTGAGGAACCACAAGGCCCATCATCCTTGGGAAGGAGGCATTTAAAGGTTTTAGCAACCAGTTCTCTGCCCGGTTGCTGGGTGGGCGTGGCCATAGTGGACGTGGCCTACTCGGCATCCTGCACCAGGGTGTGTTTTTGCCCTCCCCAAGCTCCAGAGGCTTTCTTCGTGCCTCCGAGAGGGTGAAAATGGCCTCCTCCGGGCTCCGGAGGCCCTCTGGAGACAGGAAATGGGCCTCTTTCTGGAGTTCCAGAACTTCCGGGAGGCACATTTTGTGCCTTCCCAGAACCTCCATGCGGGTGCTGCACTTACCTGACATCCAAAATGGGCCACATGGAGACTCCTGGGAGGGGCAGGGTGGGCGGGGCCAGCCAGTCCTTGCAACTACCAGTTCGGCAAACCAGATGTAAACTTGGTATGCGGTTCGCTTGAACCAGTCCAAACCAGGTGAATCCCACCCCTGGAAGGGGGCTTTGGGAGGGTTTTTTTTTTAGGTTCTGCAAAGGGTGGTCTTTTGCAGACAATATTTCTGAGAGGTCCTCGGTGCTCTCTGAGCTTGGTTGTGTTTTCTTGCAGACGTTTCATTACCCTGCCAGGTAACTTCATCACTGCTCAAAGGGAGTGGGGGTTCGTTCTCTGTTTATATACTAACTAGTGATTTGTCCTGTCCGTGTTGGTGGGAGTGGTTCCTCAACGAGGCTGCTGTTTATTGTTTGAAATAGTAAATCCCACACCCTTCTGGGATTGATGATGTAGCCTAGTTTGGTCATGAAACGTCTGCAAGAAAAAAAAACCAAGCGTAGAGAGCACCGAGCACCCCACAATTCAACTCTGAGTTATCACTATTCTCCTTTATTGGTTAACACGCACTCTCTGGGATCAAGCAAGCTGGAACTTAGCCAGTAGCAGCATCAGACAAACCTGGTTTGGAGGAGGACGTTAAGCAGGTTTAGAGGCGGTGAGCAACAGCGCTAGCACTTAGACTTATATACCACTTCACAGTGCTTTACAGCTCTCTCTCTAAGTGGTTTATAGAGTCTGTATATTGCCCACCATGATCTGGGTCCTCCATTTACCGACCTCGGAAGGATGGAAAGCTGAGACAACCTTGAGCTAGTGAGGATCGAACTCCTGGCAGTGAGCAGAGTTGCCTGCAATACTGCATTCTAACCACTGCACCACCGCGGCTCTTAACTGCGCCACCACGGTTAGGAGTTGGGAGACCAGGAGACCTCCAGGCTGCAGGCTACACTGAGAAGCTGGATAACCATGCTGCAAACTCTTTGGGCATGATGGTGTCCAGGGAGATTGCATCTACAGGTAGTCCTTGACTTACAACTACAATTGGGATGATAAATGATACGGTTGTTAAGTGAGTCACTGCAGGTCAACAGCCCAATTTAAACTTTTTCGCCGTGACGGTTAAGCAATCATGCAATCATTCAGTGAACCTAACTTCAAGTGTCAACTTTGCTTATCGGGAGCCAGGTAGGAAGGTCACAAATGTCAATCACATGACCACAGGATGGTGCGACCGTCATAAGTGTGAGGACTGGCCACAAATCACCTTTTTTCCCCCAGCGCCATTGTAACTTCAAACGGTTGCTTGAGGAATGGTCATAAGCCGAGGAATACAGGTAGTCCTCGACTTACGGCAGTTCGTTCAGTGACTGTTCAAAGTTACAGCTGCACTGAAGAAAGTGACTTATGACCGCTTTTCACAGTTGCAGTCTTCGCAACATTGTCATGATCAATGATCAACATTCAGATACTGGTTCATATTTATGACCGTCGCTGTGTCTTTGAGTCACGCAATTCCCTTTTGCGAACTTCTAACCCGCAAAGTCAACTGGGAAGACCGATTCACTTAACAACTGGGTTACTAACTTATCAGCTGTAGTGACTCACTTAACAACGGTGGCAAGAAAAGTCGTCAAATGGGGGCAAAGCTCGTTGAACACATGTCTCACTTAGCAACAGAAATTTGGGGCTCCATTGTGGTCGTAAGTGAAGGACTACCTCTACTTGTTGTTTACGTCCATGGAAGCACCTAGAACTGATTTCAACTTCCTGGAGAAACATTGTTCTCCTTTTAAGGATATTTGGCCAACTTGTTTCTAAATGAGCACAACTCTTCCTGAACGGTTCCGTATTTTTCGGACTATAAAATAGACCTAAATTTAGAAGAGGAAAACAACAAAAAAAAGTTTTCGGCCTTCCTTTTTTCAGGCCTTTTTTTTGGCCGGTTTTCAAGGCTTTTTTGGCCCGTTTTGGGGACTTTTTTCAGCCCGTTTTCAAGGCTTTTTTCAGCCCATTTTGAGACTTTTTTCAGCATGTTTTCCAGGGGGTTTTTCAGCCCATTTTCAAGTGGTTTTCTGGCCCATTTTTGGGGCTTTTTGAGGCCTGTTTTCAAGGCTTTTTTTGGCCCTTTTTTTTCAGGAAATTGGGCCAACAAAAGCCTTGAAAATGGCCCAAAAATAAGCCTCAAAAACGGGCTGAAATAAACCCTGAAAATGGGCCTAAAAGAGCTTCAAAAATGGCCCCCAAAAAATCTCAAAAAGGGCCTGAAAAAGCCCAGAAAACAGGTTGAAAAAAGGCCTGAAAAAGCCGAAAACAGGCCCGAAAATGGGGTACGCAGAGGCCAAAAAACAGCTGGAGGGTGGCTGGGGCTTTGGCAATATTCGGTCTGTTAGATGCCCAGACATTTTCACCGCCTTTTGGGAGACAAAAAAGTGTGTCTTATAGTCTGAAAAATATGGTATTTTCCTGGGGACATTTCTAAAGCAAATTTATTTATTTATTTATTAAAATTTCCTCCCATCTTGCTACAAGGAGATTCTGGGCAGTTTCTAACATGAAAATAAAATTTATTTTAAAAATGGTATACAGCGTAGTCCTCGACTTATGCCAGTTCATTTAGCGACCGTTCAAAGGGGAAAAAAAACGGGCTCGTGACCGTTTTTGCACACAACCACCGTGGCATCTCCAGGGTCAAAAGGAAAAGATGGAAAATGGATGTGAAGGTGCTGAAGGACGAGGAAGTTGTGACCTGGATTAAGAGAGAAACAGAATGTTTCTTTAAAGAGAACAAGAAAGAAGATATGAGCTTGCAAAATAATTGGGATTCTTATAAGGCGGTAATTAGGGGATTGGTAATAAAATATACAATAAGGAAACGGAGGCAGGAAAGGAAGGAACGATTAAATCTAATAGATGATTTAGGACAGGTGGAAAAGGGACTACGGAATAAACTGATGGATCAGGCATTAATAAAGGGAAAAAAATTAATCCGCCGTAAAATAAATCTATTGGATCAAGAAGAAGTAGCTGAAAAAATTAGGTGGGTTAAACAAGGTTATTTTGAAAATGCTAATAAGCCAGGAAGATGGCTAACCTATAGAATTAAAAAGTTAAGGGAAAGAAGTAGAGTAGGTGGTTTGAAAGATGCGAATGGAAGATGAGTAACAGATGGGGAAGGTATGAAGGGAATTGCACAGAAGTTCTTCACGGATTTATATAAGTGAGAGGAAGGGTCAGATCAAGAGATGGACAAATATACAGAGAGGCTGGATCTTCCAAAAGTGCCAGAAGAGGTAAGACAAATACTTAATAGGGAAATTTCAGAGAAGAAAGTAGAAGAGGCTATTGGGAAGCAGAAATTAGGGAAAACTCCGGGGACAGATGGGATACCTATGGAATTTTATAAGAAAATTTCTGATATAGTGGGACAACATATGACCAAAGTTTTTAATGGAATTATTTTGGAAGGTCGGATCCCAAATTCCTGGACCGAGGCCTATATCTCCCTGATTTCTAAGGCCGAAACAGATTCATCGTTGATCCATAATTATAGGCCTATATCCCTCCTGAATACTGATTATAAGATCTTTGCCTCAATCTTAGCGGGGAGAATGAAAAAATTTTTAAACCACTATATACACAGAGACCAGAATAGGTTTTTGCCGCACAGACAAATAAGGGACAATGTGAGGACGATAATAGATGCAATGGAGTACTATGAGACGTTTGCGGATAAGGAAGTAGCATTTATTTTTATCGATGCTCAGAAGGCTTTCGATAGGGTTAGCTGGAAATTTATGTTTGCCTTGTTAGAAAGGATGGAATTTGGAGACAATTACATGCGGGCGATAAGATCTATTTACTCAACTCAAATAGCTAGAGTTGTAATCAATGGGGAAGAAACGGGCAAGATTGAAATCGGAAAAGGCACGAGACAAGGATGCCCACTGTCCCCACTCTTATTCATACTTACACTAGAACCCTCCTAAGGGAAATTAGGAGGAATCAGGGAATAAAAGGGCTGAAGGTGAGATCTGAAGAATATAAAATTCAGGCTTCTGCGGATGATTTGGTTTTTATTGTAGAGGATCCCTTAGATTCAGGTAAAAACTTACTTCAGGAGATAGAGAACTACGGTAGAGTTGCAGGTTTCCGAATTAATAAAGATAAGACGAAGATTATAACAAAGAATATGGCACGGAACCGCTGGAGTGAACTGGAGAGAAAATTGGGCCTTCAAGTGACTAAAAGAATAAAATATTTGGGTGTCAGGGTGTCCTCTAAAAATACGTCTATTATGGCAGATAACTATACAAAGTTGTTAGCTCAAACAAAGATAGATGTAGAGAAGTGGGAACACCTGCAACTCTCCTTACTCGGTAGGATAGCTACGATTAAAACCCATGTGCTCCCGAAAGGGAACTATTTATTCCAGACTGCCCCCACGAGATTGGATAGCGGTTTTTTAAAAACGGTTAGATAGTTATGTGAGGAAATTTATTTGGTAGAAGACGCAGCCCTCGATAAAACTTAAAATGCTTCAAGAGGCACCATGTAGAGGGGGATTTGGTTTACCAAAATGGGAGTTCTATTATTACCAAGCGGCTAATTTAACCTGGATTAGAGATTGGATACTTTTAAATAGGATGTAGAGGATTCTTACATTGGAGGGTTATGATCTGTGTCAAGGCTGGCACCATTTTCTATGGAGAGAGACAGGTAAGAAATGTGGATATTTTAAGAGACACTACCTTCGGAGAATCTTATTAGAAACCTGGGAAAGGGTGAGGAATAGGTATTATTCAATGATCCCGATTTGGTTTGCCCCACTAGAGGCAGTAACACACCCCGCACTATATAATAAGGAAATATCATTGACATATCAGGACTTGCTTGATCCCCAAGGGTAATCAAAGACCCGTGAGGAGCTTATGAACCAGGGCAAGAAGGTAGACTGGTGGGTTTATGCCCAAATACAGTCAAGAGTCGGAAGGGACAAAGGAAAGGAAGGACTCTATAAGTCATTAAAGGAGTTAGATAAAATTTTACTGGGAACCGGGAAAAAAAAATTACTTTCAAGGTGCTACCAATTATTGGTATCACAATGGATTGGTGAGGAGGTGATTAAAGACACCATGATTGCCTGGGAGAGGAACCAGAGCCCTGGTGGCGCAGCAGACTAAAGCATTGTTATTAACACCAGCTGCCTGCAATTACTGCAAGTTCAAATCCCACCAGGCTCAAGGTTGACTCAGCCTTCCATCTTTTCTAAGGTAAGTAAAATGAGGACCCAGATTGTGGGGGCAATAAGCTGACTTTGTATAAATATACAAAAGTATGAAGGCTATTGCTTAACGCATTGTAAGCCGCCCTGAGTCTCCGGAGAAGGGCGGCATATAAATCAAAAATTTTAAAAAAATTAAAACCTCGGATCTTCTCCAGATCTGGACAAATGGGAGGCGATATGGAACAGGAATATGAAACTTAGTTTGGCAACCCCCTACAAGGAAAATATTTATAAAATGGTCTGTCGTTGGCACATCCCCCCCCAACAAGAATTGCAAAAATGTTCCCGGGAGCTTCTCCGGCATTTTGGAAGTGTGGGAACAATAACAGTACTACCACTAATGGTGGACCTGCCCTAAAGCAGGCAAATATTGGTCCAAGGTCCGGAACTTGATAGTGGAAATTACAAGTTACAATATAGAGCTGAAACCAGAAGTTTTCTTATTGGGAATGAAACCAGATAAAATAACTAAGGAAAAATAGTACTTGATCCTTCACATCACTGCTGCAGCTAGGATATTATACGCACAGGAGTGGAAAAATGAATTAATACCCACAGAGAATAATCTGATTTGGAAAATTTCAGAATGCGCAGAGGCCGATCAGTTAACGAAATTAGTTAGGAACCAAAAAGATTCGGATTATTATAAATGTTGGAATCTATGGTATATTTGGGTGAAAGAAAAAAGAGGGAAATGAAATGGATCTTATTAGTGATCTAAATTGTATAGGCGCATATTTGTGTACGTTCATTGCAATAACTTTGTATGTATATATGTAAAGAATTGTTTTTTTTAAAAAAAATGGAAATAAACTTGATATATATATTTTTAAAAAAGCGAGATCCTTGGCAACTGTTTCATACTTATGACCAGTGCCGTATCTTGGGGTCACGCAATCTCCTTTTGTGGCCTTCTGACCAGCAAGTTCAATGGGGAAGCCATTAAGTTACTAACTTAACAGCAGCGAATCACTTAACAAATGTGGCAAGAAAAATTATAATAGGGGGCCAAAACTCGCTTAACAAATGTCTCACTTAGCAACAGGAAATGTTGGCCTCCATTGGGGTCGTAAGTCGAGGACTAGCTGTAAAATGTATAAAATCAAAAATGGCGTTAATGTTTACAATAAAATTCAAGTTTTAACTAAAGGTGGGGTGTTTTTAAAAGATCCTTTTTAATAAAATTGAGCAAGCCCCAATCAGATTTGCTTATCTCTGCCAAGGCCTGGTGACTCAGGACAAAAGGGATTTTATTTTTAATAGCTTCCTTCTTACTGGAGAACATCAGACATCTTGCAGTAAATACTCCGGTATTCACTTTGCTGCCAAAATAAATGAGGAGTTTGGAGATTTACAGCTTCTCGCTACTAAAATATGACTTCATATGATCAATAAATCATAAAACCTCTAAGGCTGTGACCCTGCCACACATTTTTTTTAAAAGGAAATGCCAATTTTGATGCCTTTTCTTTGCTTACACTATGGCACTTATAAGGAACCACACAATTGTAATCATGTGTGCAATGTTCTGAAACTCAGAAAGAAATTTGATCTTTGAAGTCACGGCATTTCAAAACTTTATTTCTGTGCAAACTACAGGGAAGACTACCTGTATAGATTAACTGAGATAGGGATAGTGGATTCTTATTATTATAATTTGGGAAGGAATTAGATCACACAGCAGTATATGTAGTCCTCGACTTACAACAGTTCATTTAGTGACCGTTCAAAGTTACAATGTAAAAGCATTGAAAGAAGTGACTTAGTTAGGAACGTTTTTCACAGTTACGATGCTTTGCTGCAACCCCCGTGATCGTGTGATCAAAATTCAGATGCCCGGCAACTGCTTCATACTTACGACGGTTGCAGAGTCCCCAGGGTCACGGGATCCCTTTTTACGATCTTCAGTGCCAGCAAGGTCAAGGGGGAAGCCAGATTCACTTAACAACCGGGTTGCTAACGTATCAACCACAATGATTCACTTAACAACTGTGGCCAAGGCAAGTCATAAAAGTGGGGCAAAACTCACTGCCCCATTTTTATAAGAGCCATTATAAGAGCCCTGGTGGCGCAGTAGACTAAAGCACTGCGATTAACATTCAGCTGCCTGCAATTACTGCAAGTTCAAATCTCACCAGGCTCAAGGTCGACTCAGCCTTCCATCCTTTCTAAGTTAGGTAAAATTAGGACCCAGTTTGTGGGGGCAATAAGCTGACTTTGTATAAATATACAAAAGTATGAAGGCTATTGCGTAACACATTGTAAGCCGCCCTGAGTCTCCGGAGAAGGGCGGCATATAAATCAAATTTTAAAAAAACAAAAAACTGCACAAATGTCTCACTTAATAATAGAAATTCGGGGATCAATTGCGGTCGTAAGTCAAGGACTACCTGTATCGACTAAAGCTCCATCAATTTACACCTGCCACCAAAGTTGAAGTCTCATATTGGAAACAATGGTTGGAAAGTAATCAGAGAGAGAAGCAACCTGGAATTAAGGAGAAACTTCCTAACAGGGAGGACAATTAACCAGTGGAACAGCTTGCCACCAGAAGTTGTGGGGGCTTCATCACTGGACGTTTTTAAGAAGAGACTGGACAGTCATTTGTCTGAAATGGTATAGGCTCTCCTGCTTGAGAAGGGGCTTGGACTAGAAGACCTCCAAGGTCCCTTCCAGTTCTGTTCTGTTCTGTTCTGTTCTGTTCTATTCTGTTCTATTCTATTCTATTCTATTCTATTCTATTCTATTCTATTCTATTCTATTCTA
>WNWU01000013.1:23768127-23786398 GCA_012654045.1 Ptyas mucosa
GAGAAGAGAAGAGAAGAGAAGAGAAGAGAAGAGAAGAGAAGAGAAGATTATTCCTTGGACCAATTCTGTGCAGAGTGATGCTTGCCTGGGTCTCCAGGCACTTCCGGTGGCTGGAAAACGGTGCTACTTACAGCTCTGATGCCATTTCTCGGACTAGGGACAGGTGGATGGAGGTTTGCTTTGACCTGGAATTTACCTTCTCAAACCTAGAGGAGATCCCTCTAGATCTGGGCTGAGGCGCTGGGGGGAAGCGGAGTTGGATGTGGAGACTCTTCTGTGGATAAATAGAGGGCCGTGTTCATTTGAGGGGGGTGAAACAGACACAAAGGGGCAAAATTCAAAAGAAACTAGACGGCACAGGAAGTCCTCGACTTACGACGGTTCGTTTAGTGACCGTTCAAAGTTACAACGGCACTGGGGGAAAAAAAAACCTGACTCAGGACCGGGTTTTTTTTTTCACACTTACGACCGTCGCAGCGATCCTCCCTCCCACACTCACGTGATCGAAATTCGGACCCTTAAGGCCTTAGAAACGGCCTCGTATTTATGACATTCGCAACGTCCTGGGGGGGATGTCACTCCGTCCCCTTTTGGCGACCTTCTGACGAGCGAAGTCAATGGGGACGCCAGATTCCACTTAACCGCCCGGTTACTAACTTAACGAACTGCAGTGACTCACTTAACAACCGTGGCAGGAAAAGTCGCGAAATGGGGCCAAACCCGCTTAATAAATGCCTTCGTAATAAATAATAACGGTAAATAATAACGATAATAAAATAAACAGGGTTATCATTATAATATTAATTATTCTAATAAATAATAAAACTAGTTAAGTAATAAATTAGTTAAACTTCGTAAGCATCTGACTGGGCAACGTATAATTTGGGCCCGGTTGTGGTCGTAAGCCGAGGACTACCTGGGTTGGATCCTCCCCTTTCTTTAAAGCAGAGCAGAAACATGATCGACTAGCAAGAGCCTTGGTGGCGCAGCAGACTAAAGTGCTGTTAAGTAGCACCAGCTGCCTGCAATTACTGCGAGTTCGAATCCCACCAGGCTCAAGGTTGACTCAGCCTTCCATCCTTCCGAGGTAGGTAAAATGAGGACCCGGATTGTGGGGGCAATAAGATGACTTTGTATAAAAAAGAACACCACTTGGGGGGGGGCGAAAGCCCTACTAAGCAGGTATATACCAAAGTATGAAGGCTATTGCTTAACGCATTGTAAGCCACCCTGAGTCTCCAGCAACCGTTCTTCATATGTTTTAGCCTCCGGTCCCTTAATCCTCTTCGTTGCTCTTTTCTGCACTCTTTCTAGAGTCTCAACATCTTTTTTTTTTTTTTACATTGTGGCAACCAAAACTGGATGCAGGGTTTCAAATCCAAATGAGATAGGCCAGTAGCTAAGTTATAGAAATTAAAGATCAGCAGCCAGAAAACTATCCTGGCATTTTGTACATCGGGATCAGGGGTGAAATCCAGCAGGTTCTGACAGGTTCTGGAGAACCGGTAGTGGAAATTTTGAGCAGTTCGGAGAACCAGCAAATACCACCTCTGGTTGGCCCCGGAGTGGGATGGGAATGGAGATTTTGCAATATCCTTCCCCCAGGAGTGGGGTGGGAATGGGGATTTTGCAATATCCTTCCCCCAGGAGTGGGGAGGGAATGGAGATTTTGCAATATCCTTTCCCCAGGAGCGGGGAGGGAATGGAGATTTTGCAGTATCCTTCTCCTGCCACGCCCATCAAGCCACACCATGCCCACCAAGCCACGCCCACAGAACTGGTAGTAAAAAATTGTGGATTTCACCACTGATCGGGATGAGCATTTTGGGGGAGAGCCAAGGTGGTCCAGGGTGAGTTTAGGATGGGGGAGTCTAAGTTGAGGGCCAACCGGAATCTCTCAACTGAAGCGACCGGCAGATCTGCAGCCCATCACTGGGAGACCTTGTTCTACTCCTCAAGTCGTATTTATTTAATGCATCTTCCATCTGTAAGTGAACCTTCTTCCGCCTTGCACGCTAATGGCTCTACAGAGCGAACGGATGAGCCCCGACACACTTCCTCAATCGAAGCGCGATGCAACAGCAGGGGCAGGAAATCAAAGAGGAAGGTACATCTTGCTCTCGCCTGGTTTTCACATTAAAAATCAAAATATTTACAATGGCCCGTTTTTAGATCTCTCTCTTTGGGATTGTCCTGAATGTTCTGCGCAGATCGGTGGGTTTTTTTCTCCCCACAACTTGGTTACTTTAAGTGGCCACATTGAAAAAAACAACAACAACAGATTAACAGAGTTGGGCCTTGTAGGTCCGTGATGGCGAATCTATGGCACACGTGCCCAAAGTGGCACGCGGAGCCGTGTCTCCTGGGACACGCGGCATCGCCCGTGCCTCCTCTGGGTTTCTGGCGCACATGTCAAAATTTTTTATTGCCGGTTCTGTGTGTGTGACTTGGTGGGGGCGTGGCATGGCTTGGTGGGCGTGGCTTGGTGGGCATGGCTGGGGAAGGATACTGTAAAATCTCCATTCCCTCCCCACTCCAGGGGAAGGTTACTGCAAAATCCCCATTTCCTCCCGATCAGCTGAGACTCGGGAGGCAGAGAATAGATGGGGGAGGGGCCAGTCAGAATTTTTACTACCGGTTCTTCCAACTACTCAAAATTTCCGCTACCGGTTCTCCAGAACTGGACAGAACCTGCTGAAACCCACCTCTGGGGCCTGTGTGCACGACGATCAGCTAGCCTTTTTCCATGCGGCAGTGCTGGAAACTAGAAGAGCTGGTCTTCCGTTTTCCTGCGTGAGCATGCGTGCTGGCCAGCTGATTGTTGCGTGTGTGCCTGCGAGCCAGAAGCCTGGAAGAGTAGCTGGCTGAAACCGGAAGTTCAGTAGCTGAAACCGGAAGTTCGTTTTCGGGCATGCGCATGCACCCTGGGCAGCTCCTCTTCAGGGCTGAGGCCTAGACGCTCGCGCACTCCTTTTGCGAAAAGGTTTGCCATCATTGTTGTAGGTCATCTGGTCCAATCCCTCGCCCACGCTGGAGACCCTACACCAGGGGTGTCAAAGTTGATTTCATTGAGGGCCGCATCAGGGTTGTGTTTGACCTTGGGGGGGGGGGATGGGATGGGCGTGGCCAGGATGGGCGTGGCCAGCTCGATGTCATTCGTGTCGGGGGTGCCTGTGGTGGCCCGAGCGCTCTACCAGAGAAAACTGGCTCCCGAGCTCCATTTTCAGCTACGACGGCTTCCCACAATCCTCTGCCAGCAAAAACGGAACTCGGGAGAGTTGCCTGTGGTCCTCCCGAGCTCCGTTTTCGCTGGCAGAGGCACCGTGGCCCTGTCCTTTGCTGTTCCCAGGGTGGCCCTGCAGGCCAGATCTAAGCAGCCTGTGGGCTGGATCTGAACCCCGGGCCTTGAGTTTGAGACCCCTGCTCTACACCATTATTGACAAATGGCCATCCCATCTCTTCTTGAAAATGTCCAGTGATGAAGCTCCCACAACTTCTGAAGGCAACTTCTGTTCCATTGGTTGATCGTTCTCACTTTCAGAAAGTTTCTTCTTATTTCCAGGTTGAACCTCTCCTTGATCAGTTTCCATCCATTGTTCCTTGTCTGGCCTTCAGGTGCTTTGGAAAATAGCTTGAGCCCCTTCCTCTCTGTGGCAGCCCCTCAGATATTGGAAGACGCTATCCTGTCTCCCCTGGTCCTTCCCTTCACTAGTCTAGCCAGGCCCAGGTAACTTCATCAATGCTAGAAGGAAGTCGAGTTTGGTAGTTTGGTAACGGAACGTCTGCAAGCAAACAAAAATCCAGCTCAAAAATCACCAAGGACCCCACATCTCAACCCTCAGCTACAAATATTCTCATTTTTCCCGTCGTTTTTATAGATGCCCCCCGCCGGCGTAGGCCAAACCGAATCCCGAAGTTTCAAATTTGTTGAAAAGCGAAGGACAATTCCCTCACCATCCGAGAACAGCTGGCTTGGATGAATCTTCACTCCGTTTTGATTTTACGATTTTTTGGTGTGTTGTTTTTTTTTAAAATGGAGAATCGACAAGGATGGAGGGGAAGACCGAGGAAATCCAGCTGAGACCATCCTATTTTCGGTCTTATCGAGGACGAACAAAACGGAAAACTTCATGGAGCTGTCATATGGCAGCCCGGGGTTCTTTAAAAAGGCAAGGCGGCTTCCTCTCGGCTCGCTTAAATAGCAAAACCATTTTTATACGGGACATTAATCCAGAGTTGAGTTTGGAGATCCGCGGAGCCCTGGAACGCTCATAAATTACGTTTCCTTTCTGCCACATGTGCATTCTTTTTCTCTCTTTTATAATGGTGGAATCTCCTCCCAGGTGAATTCTCCTTTTTTAATAGCTTTTCCTTTCTGGCTTTCCCCAAACAGAAGAAGAGGCCGTTTTCAGCCGAAGGGGCAGGAAATCTCTTGGAGGAGCAGAGAAGAGAAACAGGAGGGGGCGAAGATGGACGTGAATAGAATAGAGCTGTGGAAGGGGACCTTGGAGGTCTTCTAGTCCAGCCCCCTGCTTGAGCAGGAGACCCCTATACCATTTCAGACAGAACCTCCAGCGATGAAGCTCCCACAATTTCTGTTACACTGATTAATTGTCCTCACTGTTAGGAAGCTTCTCCTTAATTCTAGGTTGTTTCTCTCCTTGATTAGTTTCCACCTATTGCTTCTTGTCCTGTCCTCAGGTGCTTTGGAGAATAATTTGACCCCCTCTTCTTTGGGGCAGCCCCTCAAATACTGGAATACTGCTATCGTGTCCCCCCGTAATTCTTCTTTTCTTTACACTAGCCAAACCCAAAACCTGCAGCCGTTCTTCATATGGTTTAGTCTCCAGGCCTTTGATCCTCTTAGCTGCTCTTCTTTGAACTTGACTTGCCATGTTTCTCCGCCACTGAAGATGTCCAAATTTCAGAAGAAAGGCTGACCTAGAAAGTAGAGGTTTTCCTTGACATACAACAGTTCATTTCGTGACTGTTTAAAGTTACGAGGGTGGTAAAAAGGAGTCCTGGTGGCGCAGTGGACTAATTCACTAATGTTATTAAGATCAGCTGCTTGTAATTACTGCAAGTTCAAATCCCACCAGGCTCAAGGTTGACTCAGCCTTCCATCCTTTCTAAGGTTGGTGAAATGAGGACCCGGATTGTGGGGGCAATAAGCTGACTTTGTATAAACTATACAAAAGTATGAAGGCTATTGCTTAACGCATTGTAAGGTGCCCTGAGTCTCCGGAGAAGGGCAGCATATAAATCAAATTAAAAAAAAAAAGTGATTCATGACAGTGGTGAAATCTAAAATTTGTTACAACTGGTTTTCTGGGCGTGGCTTGGTGGTGGGGGTGGTCATGTGACTGGGTGGGCGTGGTCAATTTTTTAAAAAAACTTTTAAAACCATTTTTTCTACAACCTCTTCGGCGAAGAGGTTGTAAAAAAATGCTTTCAGAAGGCTCTGACGATCCCAGCTGAGTTGCCTGATCGACGGAGGCTTTCTTTCTTTTTTTTAAAGCCTCTGACGATCCCAGGTGAGCCGTGCGATCATCAGAGGCTTTTTTTTTAACTTTTAAAAGCATTTTTTCCGCCGAAGAGGTTGTAGAAAAAATGCTTTTAAAAGTTAAAAAAAAAGCCTCTGATGATTGTGCGGCTCAGCTGGGCATTGGGGGGGAGGGCAGGGATTTTTGCTCCTGGTTCTCCGAACTACCCGCCTCCATCGCTACCGGATTGGGCGATCCAGTCCGAACTGGGAGCATTTCACCCGTGACTCATGACCATTTTTCAGACTTTTCAACCATGGCTGCATCCCCGTGGTCATGGGATTGAAATTTGGACGCTTGGCAACTGATTCACATTTATGACCATTGCAGTGTCCTGGGGTGGTGTGATCCCCTTTCGCGACCTTCTGACAAGCAAAGTCAACAGGGAAGCCAGTTTCCCTAACAAACTAGCTTAACAACTGCAGTGATTCACTTAACAACTGTGGCAAGAAAGGCCGTAAAATGGGGGCGATACTCACTTAACAAATGTTTCTCTTAGCAACATAAATGTTGGGCTCAATCGTGGTCGTAAGTCTAGGACCGTGATGGCGCACCTATGTCACATGTGCCACACGGAGCCATATCGGTATCCCTCCAGAGGCCAGAAACGGCCCGTTTGCTGACTTCCGGTGGGACTGGAAGGACTGTTTTTCGCTCTCCCTTGCTCCAGAGCCTTTCTAGGAGCCTGGGGAGGGCTCCTAGAAAGGCTCTGGGACTGGAAGTTGGCAAACGGGCCGTTTCTAACCTCCAGGGGGGGGTGGGGAAGGCCGTTTTCGCCCTCCCCAGGCTCCTAGATAGGCTCTGGAGCCTGGGGAGGGCAAAGAACAGGCCAACCGGGCCCACAGGCCATCGTGTACCAAAAGCAGGGGGAGTGCGGGGGGGTTGCACACGCATGCGCGGGAGGGCACATAGAATTATGGGTGTGGGCACGTGTGCGCGTGACCCCCCCGCTCCCCCCCACTTTTGTCACATGATGGCAAAAGGGTTAGCCATCACTGGTTTAGGACAACCTGTATGCTGAGAAGAGTCAAAAAGTTGATTGGGGGACTAGAAGCTACAACATATGAAAAACAGTTGCAGGAATTGGGTATGTCTAGTTTAATGAAAGGAAGGACCAGGGGTGACATGATAGCAGTCTTCCAGTATCTCAGGGGCTGCCCCAAAGAAGAGGGAGTCAAGCTATTCTCCAAAAGACCCGAAGGCAGGACAAGGAACAATGGATGGAAACCAATCAAGGAGAGAACCAACCTAGAACTAAGGAGGAAATTCCTTTTTTTAAAAAAAAAAAACACAAGTTTTATTGGTCCCCTCCATTCACCCACATCTTTTTTGAACAGAGTGATTGGCCATATCTTATCTTCTACAATTTTATCCAATTCAAATACATTTTACTCAATTGCAATTTTTGCCACAATTTTCTTTCCCCCCTTTTTTTTTGTAATCATCGCTCAATATTTCTTTGCTTACTTATATAAACAACATCTTCATTCGCCCTCAAATTTTAATTTTCCTGCTTGTTCATAATTATTCTCTTTTATTCTTTAACAATTCATTCTTTATCTTAATATATTTGTGTTCGTTCGGGGTTGCCTTTCTTCCATTTCCTCTTTCTTATTGCACAGCAATCTTTCTCCTCCGACCTACCATCTCCCTCTTTTCTTTCTTTCCTACTTTCTCTTCCCCTCCTCTTCTTCTCTTATCTACTTCCCCTCCCCTTCTCCTTCTCCTCCTCTCTTCCCCTCTTTCCTACTCTAATTTCCCTTCCCTTCCTTCCTCCCTACTTCCTTCCCTCTCTCTCCTTCCAAGGAGGAATTTCCTGACAGTGAGAACAATTATTTATTTATTTATTAGTTCAATTTATATGCCGCCCTCCTCCGAAGACTCAAGGCGGCTTACAATGCACTTATAGCAATAGCCTTCATTCTTTTGTATAGACCTGCTTAGTAGGGCTTTTGGCCCCCCATAAGCGGTGTTTCTACAAAGTCAGCTTATTGCCCCCACAATCCGGGTCCTCATTTTACCTGCCTCGGAAGGATGGAAGGCTGAGTCAACCTTGAGCCTGGTGAGATTTGAACTCGCACTAATTGCAGGCAGCTGGCAGCTAAGCGCTACATAACAGCACTTAGTCCGCTGCACCACCAAGGCTCATTAACCAGTGGAACAACTTGCCTCCTGGAATGGTGGGTGCTCCATCACTGGAGATTTTCAAAAACAAACTGGACAGCTAATTGACCGGGATGGTATAAGATTGAAATGTATTTGAATACACACTAATTTGCATCATATAAAAAGGTATTTCAAGACTAGCGTTCTGACAGACGAGCACAACTCAAAACGCACTGACGATGTCTCCTCGAATGGTGACGAAATGTTTGCAAATGGTTTAAGATCTCCTGCCTTCGGGAAGGGGTTGGACTAGAAGACCTCTGAGGTCCCTTCCAGCACTATATGATTCTATATTTTGTGAGCAGGCCGATGTGGCGATGGTGGGGCAGTGGTGGTTAGAGAGGCGCCAAGAGAAGGCATTCGCACTTTTCGTCGCCATAAGCTGTCAGGATGCGTTAAGTTCCAAGGGGCTCTGCTGGTGAAGGGAATGACCCCTTGAGCGATTCATGAATGGGAGCAGGAGGCTGGAAGGAACGAATTGTAGCCCCATTTTCACACGTCACTCACTTCATCCGTCCGGCGCCAGCCTTCTGAGCTTCAACCAAGGCCTTCTCATTCATTCCCTACCCTTGCAGCGCTTCTCAAGTTAGCCAATTTGAAAGACAGGTTGGCTTTCACCTCCCAGAATTCCCCAACCCCTAGCATTCTGGGAATTGAAGGCCCCAGAACGGAAATCAGGCTGGCTGGCTGGCTGGGGAATTCTGGGTATTGAAAGCCAGGCATCTTCAAGAGGTCTGGCCTTTACCTTCCGGACATAAATTGTTTCAACTCCTACCCCTCAAAACGACATTATAGAGCACTGCACACCAAGACAACTAGACACAAGGACATTTTTTCCTCCGAACGCCATCACTCTGCTAAAAAAATAATTCCCTCAACACTGACAAAACTATTCACTAAGGCTGCATTACTATTACTATTAGTCTTCTCATCGTTCCTATCACCCATCTCCTTCCACTTAGGACTGTATGACTGTAACTTCGTTGCTTGTATCCTTACGATTTATATTGATTATTTCCTAGTATGATTTGATTGCTTATTTGTACCTTATGACTATCATTAAGTGTTGTACCTTACGATTCTTGACGAACGTATCTTGTCTTTTTATGTACATTGAAGTTTGAAGTTTATTTAATTTGTATACCGCCCTCCTCCCGAAGGACTCGGGGCGGTAAACAGCCATAAATAAAACATAAATACAACGTTTAAAACCCACTAAAATCCAATTAAATAAATTTGGCCATAGAAATATTAAAACCCCAATAATTTAAAACAAATTAAAATTTATAGTATTAATTAGAAAAGGGGAGCACTGAGAGCATATGCACCAAAGACAAATTCCTTGTGTGTCCAATCACACTTGGCCAATAAAGAATTCAACTCAACTCAACTCAACTCAACTCTACTCTACTCTACTCTACTCTACTCTAAAAGTGGCCAAATACAGATAATCTTCAACTTACAACCATTCATTTAGTGACCCTTCAAAGTTATGAATGGGAGGGAGAGGGAATTAAACATGAGCCAGACATCAAGATGTCGGTGTGAGGACCAAGGAGATTCCGGCAGGCATTTACAGAAGCTAAAGCGACTTTCCCACAACAATATCTAGGAACCAGATTGGACGACGTGACCTGCACTAATTTGGGGGATGGTAGAATTTGAACTTTAACTATATGGGGGACAATGCGGGAAAGATCCAGATCTGGTTTTGCCTTCAAATGTGCCGAAGTAATGTACTCAATAAAGTTTGGCATGAGGAGCTTGGAGCATCTCAATCGTGCTTACTTTGGTTGGTTTCATCAGTCGGAACCTTGACAGGTGACTTACGACCGTTTTTCACACTTATGACCGTGGGCAGCATCACCGTGATCACATGGTCAAAATTCGGCCACTTGGCAGTTGACTCCTATTTATGACGGTTGCAGTGTGTTGGGGTCATGTGATTCCTCTTTTGCAACCTTCTGTCAAGCAATGGGTCTTAAGTGGGAAACACATTCACAAGCTCAGTGCCGTCGTAACTTTGAACCAGTGGTGAAGTTCAAATTTTTTATACTACCGGTTCTGTGGGCGTGGTGTGGTGGGCGTGGCTGGTGGGTGTGGCAGGGGAAGGATACTGCAAAATCCCCATTCCCTCCCCACTCCTGGGGGAAGGATATTGTAAAATCTCCATTCCCACCCCACTCTGGGGCCAGCCAGAGGTGGCATTTGCCGGTTCCCCAAACTACTCAAAATTTCCGCTGCCGGTTCTCCAGAACCTGTCAGAACCTTTCACCCCTGCTTTGAACAGTCGCTAAACGAATGAAAGTCGAGGGCAATCTTTACCATTCTTCTTTTCAAGATGCAAAACGGGGAACCACCAGACCAGATTCCCAGGCTAGAGAAAGGTTCTCACACCAACACAGTATCCAGAATGTTCTGACATCATCAAGAGAACGGCTAACATCCGTGACCTTGCAAAAGCCGGAAGAAAAACCTAGACATTAGTCACTGGGACACCCACCTATAAAAGGATCTGACTTTAATTTATGACTTTATTCTCCTTTGCAGGAAAGAGATTAATCCGGTCCGGTCATGTCCCAGAATTTTTGGCCAAGAGTTGAAATAGACACCAAGATTTCCCAAGGGACGATGTGAAGTAGGTTGGGCTAAAATAGCTTGCCAAGGCCATTCAAAAGGACTAGAAACTTGCCATATATATATATATATATATATTTGTTTCCCAGATGTGAGAGTTGAAACTCTCTAAAAGCTAAGGTCTCAGATTTGACTGCTGATCAGATGAGCCCCGAGGCTACAGAATCGAGAGAAAAAAAAATACACACAGGCAGATTTTTTTGAGAGTGGGTCAAGGATAGATTTTGGAACAGACTTTTCAGTTGAGTTGACACAATTTGATAAATGGTGTTTTTTTTTTAAAAAAATCATTCTCTTCCCCAGAGTATCTGCGCACAATGAAGATAAATAGACCATAAAGTAGGAAACTAAGAAGTCCTATAGTTTGAAAGACCTCCAATCCACTTCTGGTTCGCCCACAACTGGAGTTTCGGAGAGAAAAGTGTTCCTAAGGGTTTTCCTTTTTTCCCCCCCCCCTATTGTAAAAATAAATTTCGTTGAGGATTTGTTCTTGACCAAAAAAAAAAAAAGACAATCAAGAGCCTTGACAACTCGGTTTTGTCAAAATGTCAGTTTGTTTTCGTTCTTTTGGAATCTATCCAGGTTTGCGTCATTCATGATTCTTGGGTTAATTAAAAGGACATCAGATTAAAAAAAAAACACACGCACGCAGAAAAAAAAGAGGAATTGTTCACACACAAACCCTTTTCTTTTCGACACTACGGGGCGGGGCAAGGCCAGTTGGGGATTTTGGTTTTGGAGAATTGTTTGTTCTTCAGCTGCCAAAACTAGCCAAAAACAATCCTGGGCTGCGGCAACAAGACGGGAAATATCAAAGTCACAAGAAGTAATAGTGCTGCTTTATACTGCAATGGTAAGACCACACTTACAGATTAACAGAATTGGAAGGGACCTTAGAGGTCATCTAGTCCAACCCGCTGCTCAAGCAGGAAACCCTACACCATTTCTGACAGATGGCAGTCCAGTTTCTTCTTGAAGGATTCCAGTGATGAAGCTCCCACAACTTCTGAAGGCAACTTCTGTTCTATTGGTTGATTGTTCTCACTGTCAGAAAATTTCTCCTTATTTCCAGGTTGAATCTCTCCTTGATCAGTTTCCATCCATTATTCCTTGTCTGGCCTTCAGGTGCCTTTGAGAATAGCTTGACCCCCCCTCCTCTCTGTGGCAGCCCCTCAAATATTGGAAGACTGCTATCCTGTCTCCCCGGTCCTTCTCTTCCCTAGACTAGCCATGCCCAGTTCCTGCAACCGTTCATCGTATGTTTTAGCCTCCAGTCCCTTCATCATCTTGGTTGCTCTTCTCTGCACTCTTTCCAGAGTTTCAACATCTTTTTATAGTGTGGTGACCAAAACTGGATGCAGTATTCTAGATGTGGCCTTACTAAAGCTTTATAGAGAGGTATTAGTACCTCCCTTGATCTTGATTGTATCCCTCTGTTAATGCAATTTAGGATTGCATTTGCACTTGGAATACTGGGTCCATATTTGGTCACTACAAGACACACACACAAAATGTTGAGATTCTGGAAAGGGTGCAGAGGAGAGGAACAAAAATGGTCAGGGGTCTGGAAGTTCAACCATATGAGGATCAATTCAGGGAACTAGGTATGTCCAGCCTATTGAAGAGAAAAATTAGGGGGTGCATTGATAACTGTCTTCCTATACTTAAGGGTCATCACAGACAATAGGAGATTGACTTACTCTCCAAAACACTAGAGGGTAGGACAAGATGTAATGGGTGAGAAAGCTTGTTAAGCAGAGATCCAACCAATGAGTAAGGTTAAATGTTAACAGATTAACAGAGTTGGAAGAAACCTTGTAGGAAACCTTGTAGGCAGGGGTGAAATCCAGCAGGTTCTGACAGGTTCTGGAGAACTGGTAGCAGAAATTTTGAGTAATTCGGAGAACCAGCAAATACCATCTCTGGCTGGCCCCAGAGTGGGGAGGGAATGGAGACTTTGCAATATCCTTCCCCCTGGAGTGGGGTAGGAATGGAGATTTTGAAGTATTCTTCCCCTGCCACGCCCACAAGCCACACCCACCAAGCCACACCATGCCCACCAAGCCACACTCACAGAACCGGTAGTAAAAAAAATTTGATTTCACCACTGCTTGTAGGGAATTTAACACAAACAAAAGACACAAATTTTAAGCCAAAATATAGGGCAAATCAGGCAATGAGAATAGATGAGTAAAAGAAGATTTTAAGGTTGAGAAAAAGGTAAGATTTTTAGGGGTTACCCTGACGAACATGAACTGAAAAAATGCTTTACCAAAACAATTATGTCAAAATGTGGAATGAAATTGAAAAACGAAGTTTCTAAATGGGATAAGCTATAACTTGTTTTTGATGGGGAGAATATCTGTAGTAAAAATAAAACTTAATTACCAAGCAGGAGACCCTACACCATTTCTGACAGAGGGCAGTCCAGTCTCTTCTCAAAAGCCTCCAGTGGTGAAGCTCCCACAACTTCTGAAGGCAACTTCTGTTCCATTTGGTTGATGGTTCTCCCTGTCAGGAAATTTCTCCTTATTTCTAGGTTGAAATTTCCTGACGGTGAGAACAATGAATTAAGGGCACAGCTTGCCTCCTGGTCTTGTGGGTGCACCATCACTGGAGGTGATTTCAAAAATAGAAAACCATTTGACTGGGATGGCATAAGGCAGGGGTCTCCAACCTTGGCAACTTTAAGACTTGTGGACTTCAACTCCCAGAATTCCTCAGCCAGCAAAACTGAAAGATAAGGCAAATGTGTTTTTTCTTTTTTAGAAGTATATTCCAAGAATAAAGTCGTCCAAATTATAATCACGCTGCTCTGATGAAGCGGGCAGGCAATCGTTGTTTGAGGGAGAAAGGATGAGTCTCAAAAGTTGGCTTATTTCTGTAGATTTTTAGAAAGCAGACAGTTACCTCATAGTCTGGGCATCGCTAATAGGCTGAACGACATATTTCAGGCAAAGTTTAACCTCAAAATGTCAACCGCCTTTGCCGAGGACCTGAGTTTCCCCCTCCCCAATTTTGAGGTTACTTGGGATGCTTCAGTCTTTTTAATCATCCAAGCATTGAACAAGGACCAAAAGGAGACAGGAATCCTGTTGAAAAGATGTTCCCTCGCCTGACTTAAAACCATTTCAGGTGAGTGGACTCGTGCGTGCATATGTAGCCTAAAGTCAATTTTTTTGTATGCCATCTTCTTCTTCTTCCTAGCAGAACAGAGGAATACAATCAAGGGAGGTAGTAGTGAAAAGCTACCTTTGAATCAAGTTTGGGGAAGAGTGACCTGTATCTGCCAACACCTAGAAACAAGTAAAGTAATAACTAGCAGTCAGCACGGGTTTGTTAAAAACAGATCACGCCAAACCAGTCTTATTTCATTCTTCAACATAGTGATTAAATTAGTAGACCAGCGAAATACTGTCGACATAATATACTTAGACTTCAGCAAGGCATTCGACAAAGTAGACCGCAACCTACTTCTTCGAAAGCTAGAAAAAAGTGGGATAGATAGCTTCACCACCAGATGGATTCGCAACCGGCTGACAAACCCTACTCAACGAGTAGTCCTTAATGGGTTTAAGTCTACATAGAGAGAAGTAAGCAGTGGGGTGCCACAAGGTTCTGTCTTAGGCTCAGTACCCTTCAATATCTTCATAAATGAGTTAGATGAGGGAATAGAAGGGGAACTCTCCAAATCTGCAGATGATACTAAGCTGACAGGAATAGCCAACACCTAGAAGATAGGCTGAAGAGCCAGATGGATCTTGACAGATTTGAACACTGGGCCCTATCTAACAAAATGAAATTCAATGTAGAGAAAAGTAAAGTCTTACACTTAGGTAAGAAAAACCAATGGCACACATATAAACTGGGGGAAACCAGGTTTAATAGCAGTGACTGTGAGAGGGATCTTGGAGTCTTAGTGGACAATATGAGCCAGCAGTGTGCGGTGGCAGCCAAAAAAGCCAACGCAATCCTAAATTGCCTTAACAGAGGGATACAATCAAGATCAAGTGAGGTACTAATACCATACTATAAAGCCCTAGTAAGACCACACCTAGAGTACTGCATCCAGTTTTGGTGACCACAGTATAAAAAAAATGTTGAGACTCTAGAAAGAGTGCAGAGAAGAGCAACAAAGATGATTTGGGGACTGGAGGCTAAAATATACGGAGAACGGTTGCAGGAACTGGGTATGTCTGGTTTAATGAAGAGAAGGACGAGGGAAGACATGATAGCAGTCTTCCAATATTTGAGGGGCTGCCACAGAGAGGAGGCAGTCCAGGGGTGAAATCCAGCAGGTTCTGACAGGTTCTGGAGAACTAGTAGCGGAAATTTTGAGTAGTTCGGAGAACTGGCAAATACCACCTCTGGCTGGTCCCAGAGTGGGGTGAGAATGGGGATTTTGCAGTATCCTTCCCTTGGAGTGGGAAGGGAATGGGGATTTTGCAGTATCCTTCCCCTACCATGCCCACCAAGCCACACCCACCAAGCCACACCACGTCCACCAAGCCACACCCAGAGAACCGGTAGGAAAAAAAATTGAATTTCACCACTGAAGGGGTCAAGCTATTTTCCAAAGCCCCTGAAGGCCAGACAAGGAATAATGGATGGAAATTGATCAAGGAGAGATTCAACCTGGAAATAAGGAGAAATTTTCTGACCGTGAGAGCAATCAACCTGTGGAACAGAAGTTGCCTTCAGAAGTTGTGGGAGCTTCATCACTGGAGGCTTTCAAGAAGAGACTGGACTGCCATCGGTCAGAAATGGTGTAGAGTCTGCTTTGGCGGGGGGGTTGGACTAGAAGACCTCCAAGGTCCCTTCCAACTCAGTCATTTTAAGTTCTAAGAATTTTTCTGCTTGATGAGCGATTGCTTTTTACATGGAAAGGGCTATTATTATTATTTTAATATTGGGGTCCATTGAAACACGCAAACCTGTTCGAAACACCTGTTGGCTGGTATCCTAGAAACTAGAATTCTATCCTACGAAAATGCTCCTTGCTCAGAAAAAATTGGGTTAAAATATCAATTCAAGGAGGCTGCAAGGTGGTATGTATGACTATTAAAAGGCCTTAGGCATTTGTGCGGGGCGGTGAGGACATTGTGAAGGTGACTGATCTACACATTGTAATGCGCCCACAGCTGAGAAAAAAAAATAATAATAATGACTGTGTGAAGTTTCAAGGAGTTAATGAAAACCCAAGACATTCCTTTCTCCGCATCCTACACGCGGATTCCTTTGGAGTGATTTCTGGCATCACAGAGCTAAACGATAGGAATAAAGATTAAAACTTTCAAAGGCATTCAAGAGAGTAAAAAAAAAAAGAGAGTTTTAGATTCGGTTCCCAGCGTCTAACTCAGCCTGGCGTGCTGCAAATGGTTTTTAACACCCAGATGAGCAGAATTCCCTGGGTTGGAGAAGGGTGGCCTAATTACAGATAGTCCTCGACTTACAACAGTTCATTTAGTGACCGGTCAAAGTTATAACAGCACTGAAAAAAAGTGACTTATGACCGCTTTTCACGCTTATGACCATTGCAGAATCCCCATGGTCAGGTGATCAAAATTCAGAGGCTTGGCGATTGAGTAACAAAATGATGACGGTTGCGGTATTCCGGGGTTATGCGATCCGCTTTTGCAACCTTCTGACAAGCAAATGTTAAGCAGATTCACTTAACAACTGTATAACTAACTTAACAACTACAGTGATTCACTTAACAACTGGCAAGAGAGGTCATGAAACGGCGCAAAACTCACTTAACAAATGTCTCGCTTAGCAACAGAAATTTTGGGCTCAATTATGGTCAGAAGTTGAGGACTACCTGTAGTGTAAATGGACTTTTTGCTGCTTCAGGAAACTAGGTTTTATCAGAAGTAGAACACACTATGTCTCCTGATGATTGGACCTAAATCACCCAGCCGGTTTTCATACCTAAGGTGGGACTAGAACTCACAGACACCCGATGATTGACTCAGTCTGCTTTCATGCCTAAGGCAGGACTGGAACTCACAAACTCCTGGTGATTGGCTCAAAGTCACCCAGCCAATTTTCATGTCTAAGGCATGTCTAAGGCAGGGTTAGAACTCACCGATACCTGATGATTGGCTCAAAGTCACCCAACAATCTTCCATGTCTAAGGCGGGACTAGAACTCACAGACACCCGATAATTGGCTCAAAGTCACCCAGCCTGCTTTCTTGCCTAAGGCAGGACTAGAACTCACAAACTCCTGGTAATTGGCTCAGTCACCCAGCCAGCTTTCATGCCTATGGCAGGTCTAGAACTCACAGACCACCTGGTGACTGGCTCAAAGTCACCCAGCCAGCTTTCATGCCTAAGGCAGGACTAGAACTCACTGTCTCCTGCTTTCTAACCTGGTTTCTTAACCATTAGACCAACCTGGCTTGATCCAATCTTTGGTTCCTAATAGGTTCAGTCAAGAAGAGCCCAGTTATCGCCCTGGATCTGAGGGAGATGAGTGGTTAAGAAATATGAAATAAAAATAAATAAAATTAACCATGAAGCAAAACCAGCTCAAGTTCGTTCCTAGGTAGAGGCAGATATTTCTCTCACTGGGCACACTGAGAATATATCTGTTGAACAAAGCTCCGCATTGGTGACAGGAAGGGCATCGGGCTATTAAAACACTCTGCTAGCTCCATTCAGTTGCCCAGATTTCACCCTGCAAAGGATTATGGGGTTGTTAAAAGAAGATGATGAAGCAAAGTCAGCATGAGCTTGGTTCCAGGGGTGGGCTTCAAAAATTTTAGCAAGGAGTTCTCTGCCCGGTTGCCGGGTGGGCGTGGCTATGGTGGGTGTGGCCTACTCAGCCTCCTACACCATGGCGGGAAGGCGTTTTTGCCCTCCCTGGGCTCTGGAGGCTTTCGTCGAGCCTCTGGGAGGGCAAAAACGGCCTCCCCAGGCTCTGGAGGCCCTCTGGAGGCTGGAAATGGACCCGTTTCCGACCTTCCCGAACTTCCGGTAGGCCCGTTTTTCGCCCTTCCTGAGCCTCTGCGTACGCCCTGCATTTACCTGCATCCAAAACGGGCCACGTGGGGACTCCTGGGAGGGGAGGGGTGGGGTGGGCGGGGCCAGCCAGGAGTGGGATTTGAGGGTTCTCTGAACTGCACAGAATCTTAGCTAGAGGTTCTCCCGAACCCCTAGCAGCCCATCCTTGCTTGGTTCCCCAGCTATTGTGCCCTTAACTTTTTCACTTGGGTTGAATTTTTTAATAATTGTCCGTAGTTGCTGGTGTTCAAGTTTAATCCGCATTGTTTAAAAAAAAAAGAAAAAAAGAAAGAGAGTTTCTTTGGAACGGCGAGTGACGAAAGTTTAAAAGTTTGAGTATTAATCTCTTGTCAGCTAAATAATGGAAGGGCCGAGATGCCCCATTGTTAGGCTGTGCTTAGACCCTTAATTTGGCCCTGCCCTGGAAATTTGTATGGCACTGCCCTATAGCTGTCCTGTTTTAACTCTTCTGGACCAACATGCTTTTTAAAAAAATGTTTGGGCTTTCTCTGTGTGCTTTGCATGTCACCAGGAGTCTTTAGAGAGAGTTGGGAGATCTCCCAATCTAGGAGGGAGGGAGGGAGGGAGGAAGGAAGGAAAAGGGGGAGGAAGGAATGGAGGGAGAGAGAGGAAGGAAGAGGAAAAAGGAAGAAGAGAGGGAGGGAAGGAGGAAGGGAAGGAAAAGAGAAAAGGGAAGGAAGGAAGGAAAAAGGGGAAGAAGGAATGGAGGGAGAGAGAGGAAGAAAGGAAAAAGGAAGAAAAGAGGAAGGGAAGGAGGAAGGAAAGGAAAAGGGAAGGAAAATGAAAGGAAAGGCAGGGGGGGAGGGAGGAAAGAGAGAGGAGGAAGGAAGAGGAAAAGAGGGAGCAGGAGGAAGGAAGGAGGGAGAGAGAGGAAGGAAGGAAGGAAAAGAAAGATGA
>WNWU01000013.1:23885236-23896635 GCA_012654045.1 Ptyas mucosa
GAGCAGAGCAGAACAGAGTAGAGCAGAGCAGAGCAGAGCAGAGCAGAGCAGAGCAGAGCAGAGCAGAGCAGAGCAGAATAGAATAGAATAGAATAGAATAGAATAGAATAGAATAGAATTCTTTATTAGCCAAGTGAGATTGGACACACAAGGAATTTGTCTTTGGTGCATACGCTCTCAGTGTACATAAAAGAAAAGATACGCTTGTCAAGAATCATAAGGTACAACACTTAATGATAGTCATAGGGTACAAATAAGCAATCGGGAAACAATATCAATATAAATCATAAGGATACCAGTGCTAGAAAGTGGGGTTTACAGGGAGGAGTGCAAGGAATATAAATCCTTCTATCCTCCACCATTCAGTTAGAACCGAAGAAGCTTCTTGGATGAGAAGCGAAATGTCCAGCTGCCTTCTGAGTAAGCACCTTTGGGACATCCATGACCTGAATGACCGAGAATCTCCACAGACATCAAGTGGCTTGTTTGATTGTTGTCGCCAACAGGGTGGGAAATTATTGCTTTTTTGTATTGGGATTATTAAGCCACTCTGAGTCGCTGAGAGAGAACTGGGCAACCATGGAAATTTCCTTGAATTAAATAAATAAAAATAAATATGGACCAGCATTCATTGTAGTTGTTTTTCAAACCTGTTGCAAAGTTCCTTCTAAGTTAGGGTGGAGGGCTTTAACTCAGGAATGAGACAACTTGTCACTGCCAACTTTCTGTGGCCAACTCACCACAGTCCTCTAGTCATGGCCAACTCACCACAGTCAACTCACCATGATCAACCTACCATAGTCAACTCACCACGGCCAACTCACCATGGTCAATTCACCAGGGCCAACTCACCATGGTCAACTCACCACGGCCAACTCACCACGGCCAACTCACCACGGCCAACTCAACATGATCAACCTACCATAGCCAACTCACCACGGCCAACTCAACATGATCAACCTACCATAGCCAACTCACCATGGCCAACTCACCACGGTCAATTCACCATGGCCAGCTCACCATGGCCAACTCACCACAGCCAACTCACTACAGCCAACTCACCATGTTCAACTCACCACGGTCAATTCACCAGAGCCATCTCACCATGGTCAACTCAGCACAGCCAACTCATCACGGTCAATTCACCAGGGTCTTCACCAGGGTCAACTCACCACGGCCAACTCACCACAGCCAACTCACCTTGGGCAACTCAACATGATCAACCCACCATAGCCAACTCACCACGGCCAACTCACCATGGCCAACTCATCACGGCCAACTCACCAGAGTCAACTCACCACGGTCAACTCACCACGGCCAACTCATCACGGCCAATTCACCACAGGAAAACTTGCCATGGGACAATTTACCAATTCAATTTAATTATTTAAACTAAATAAAAAATATTTTAATGTTTGCCATTCACCCTTCATTCTGCCCTTCCTTTTGCATCTTTTCTTTAACGATTCTATTCCGCCATTTCTTTGATATTAGGGTAACTCTTGTGCCGCAGCGAGTTGGCTGTGGCGAGTTGGCTTTGGCGAGTTGGCTGTGGCGAGGTAGCCGTGGGGAGCCGGCCGTGGTGAATCGTCCCAGACCCCTTCAACTCAGTGGGAACGGCAAGAGTCACGCGGAGAAGGAATCAGAAAATCAGATGCTTGACCCATCGCCTCCTGCGTTTATGATTGAACGGAAATTGTTAAGCCCGTAATAAGATGCTCTTTAAAACTTTCAGCGTCTTAAGCCCCTCTGCTTTTTACATTGCCATTCCCAAAGCTGACAATCTTAAAGATAAGGCGAAAACACGGCCTTTAAAGTGAGGCATTAGATCACGCTCGGAGAAAGCTGAAGGTTCCTTCTTTTTAAAAGATGAAATGAGGAACTGAAAATAAACTGATTATACATGCATCAGAGGGACCAGTTGCTAAGCGTTTCTGGATTGGAAGGATAAGATATCCGCTCTTTGCTTATTACAGCTTTCTTGATCCAGGGAGATTTAAGCAACTGGTCCCAATTAGATGTTTTTAAGCTAGACAAACGCGGTCCATAAAGACATATTTATAGAACAACTTAAAACTGTAGAGATTAAACTGACAAGGGGGTCACTCCCTCCCTCTTATTCCAAGTCATTTACTGACCATTAACTCCAGAGAGGGATCCTAAGCACCAATCTAGTGTAGGGAAATTAAATCATTTAACTCTCGTTAAATCAGGATGATAAATCGTGGCGCATAAGTGGAAGGGACAACAGAAAGGTTTAAGGATTGCATTTATAAGCCTAGAAGATTTGGGAATCGGGGAGGGAGGGGCGTTCTTCCAGCCAGGTCATTTTATGCTGGAAGAGGAGGAGCGGGATGGAACATACCAAGGAATATGATACAGGTAGTCCTCCACTTACGACCGCAATTGAGCCCAAAATTTCTGTCGCTATGCGTTCTTAAGTGAGTTTTGCCCCATTGGACGACCTTTCTTGCCACCTTTGATAAGTGAATCACTGCAGTTGTTAAGTAAGTAACACGGTTGTTCAGTGAATCCGGTTTCCCCATTGACTTTCCCTGTCAGGAGGTCACAAAAAGGGATCACCTGATCCCGGTGTCAACCCTGAAGCTGACCTGACCGAAGCCACTGTTGACAGGTTCAGTGTTGCCACACTGGAGCTGAGGGATAGGGAGTGGGGGAATAGAGATAACTGGGGTTTTGTAGTCAAAACAAAATACTTTCTCTTGGGAACCAAGGTCAGTCTCACATATGGTCGGAGAGAGGAGGAGGAGTGATGTCACCAGGCAACCGGACGGCACCTCGACTGGATCATGCGACTGATTGTTTGGGGAAGGGGAAAAACTTACTTTTAACTAGATGAAAACCGCAGGAAAACCTTCAGAGTCGGTTTTCACCAGATCTGTGCCAATATGATATAGCCAATAAAGCTATTCTTTGAGGAATCTACCTGCTTCGGAGTTTTGCTTGGAACCCTGACACCTGGGAAACTTCAACCGTCATAAATATGAATCAGTTGCCAAGTGTCTGAATTTTGGTTGTGGGATTTGATTGCTGCAACGGTTGTAAGAGTGAAAAATGGTCATCAGCTATTTTTTTCAGTGCCGTTGTAACTTCGAACAGCCACTAAACAAACCGGTATTTCTTTACGTATTGATACCGTGTTTCCCCCCAAAATAAGACCCTATTTTATATTTTTTTGAACCCAGAAATAAGCGTTTGGCCTTATTTTTGGGGAGGTCTTACTATTTTGGGGCGTGTGGAGCAAGATGAGGCTCCTCTTGCCGTCTTACCTGATTTCCAGCTCTTTCTCCCTAACCCTAACCAGAGGAAATGGCGGGGACCGGCTGCACATGCATTTAAATATTTTCGCGGAGGGCTTGTTTTCGGGGAAACACGGTATTTCAAATTGAAATAACCCATTTGCTACTTTTCTAGCCTTTAAGGCAGCCAACGGTCACCGGTATGCTGACTCAGCAGCCAGTAAAGTCACAAAAAAAGGGAACGGCAGTCAGAACAAACAAACAAACAAACAAAACTTAGCCACTGACCCCCCCAAGGCCAAAAGGGAAAAATATCTTCTGCTTCCCCCAAGAAGGTGGTCAACTGAGATGGGACAACCCTGAAGAGTTCATTCCCTCCCCTTAGGGGAGAGTCTGCTTCTCCATTCTGCAACTGGTCTTCTCCTACCATGGGTGATGATCGGAAGTCCACCTTGATAATGTCCAACCAAGGGTTTTTCTGGAATGACGGTAGTTGGAAGAAGGAACCTCTGAAGGTAAGAAGAAATGGAAGGAAAGTCCTAGTCTAGTAGTAGAGAAGAAAGGGAAGAGGTGGGAGAAGGACTATGAGGTTCTTGATGATGCTCTCTGAGAAGTCATTGTTTTCTTGCAGGCATTTCATGACCCGACTAGGTAGCATTATGAGCGCTACAAGGAAGTACAGTTGGAGGAGGAGGTGGAGAGTTCTTGGTGCTCTATGAAGTTTCATTGTTTTCTTGTAGACATTTCATTACCAGATTAGGTAACGTCATCAGTGCTACAAGGAAGTGGGGATTGCAGAGAGGAGGAGGAGGAGGAGGTGGTGGTTCTTGGTGCTCTCTGAGATTTCATTGTTGTGTTGAAGACATTTCAGGACCCAACTGGATAACATCATCAATGCCAGTAGGAAGTGGGGTTTGTAGAGTAGAGGAGGAGAAGGACTCTGGGATTCTTGCTGCTCTTTGAGATGTCCCTGATTCCTTGCAGATGTTTCATTACCTGATTAGGTAACGTCATCAGCATTAAGTCTATTGTTTCAACGGGAGATGATGCCCCTCATTGGATGGCCAATTGGTATTTGGGCAACCTCAGAAAATTCCCAGCCAGGACATTCTCTGTAGCCAAGGGTAAGTCTGAGGGCCCCACTACTACTACAACCTCCAACAACGCCCCCCACCTCCGAACCAACTCCTCCTTCAGACGACCGACCGCTCCGTCTCCTTACGGACCGAAGTCAGGTTAGAAAGCACCACGGTGGCTCCACAAACGGCACCTCGACATGAACATAAAAGGCAACGACAAAACGTTGCGAGAGGTTAGGCGAGACGGGAGCCGATCCTGCCATCCAGCAACACAAAAGAGCTTGTCAAGTTGTCACCAGCGATACAGGGAGAGAGGAAGGGGGGAAAAATTTATTCCATTTCATAAATAGCCTCAACTGTCAAAGTCGGAGGCCGCCAAAAACCTCAGAGATGTTGTGGGGGGGGGGGGAAACGGTGGGTGGGGAGAAGAGAAGCCAAATGAAAAGTGGATGACCCTTCCCCCCCTCCCAGATTCCCAGAACACAAGGAGAGCCATCTGCATGGTGGGGGGGGGGGTGGGGGGTGGATAGGGGGTGTAGGGGGTAGGTAAGGGGGAGGGAAGTCATCTGTGCAGCCATGATTACTTCCATCCTCATTAATGTATGATGAGATTTGAGAGAAGGGGAGGCCAGGGGTGTGACTGACGGAGACACATCCGGCAGCAGCTTTAATAGAATTTGTCTGAAAAAAAAATACATACACGCACACACACACACACAAAAAGAACACGAAGGAGAGGGGGGGAAAAAGAGAGGGAAGGGAGGAGGAGGAACAGTTCTGCAATCTTGGTGCGTTGTGTGAAAACGACACACAACGCTTCTCTTGTCCTTGACAAAGAGGGACTGGGGTGACATGATAGCAGTCTTTGAGGGGCTGTCACCAAGAAGAGGGGCATCCACCTGTCCTCCAAAGCACCTGAAGGCAGGGCAAGGAGCAACAGAGGGATGGCAACGGAAGAATGGAGAGAAGCAACTTATAACTAAGGAGAAAAAGAATAGAAAGCTATTCTCCAAAGCACCCGAGGGCAGGGCAAGAAGCAACGGGTGGAAACTAATCAAGGAGAGAAGCAACTTGGAACTAAGGAGCAATTTCTTGACGGTGAGAACCGTTAGTCAGCGGAACAACTGGCCACCAAAAGTTGTGGGTTGCTCCAACACTGGAAGTTTTTAAGAAGAAGATTGGACAACCATTTGCCTGAAATGGTTCCACTGATTAATTATCCTGAGCGTCAGAAAATGTCTCCTTACTTCTAGATTGGGTTTCTTCTTGACTAGTTTCCATTGGTTGCTTCTTCTCTTGCCTTCGTTGTGGGCCGGTCTGCTCACATTGCACACCGCGCAATGGGTAAAAACATGACATTTAAGTTATCTTATCTTCAGGTGCTTTGGCGAATTTGGCTCCCTTCTTCTTTGTGGCAGCCCCTTAGATACTGGAATACTGATATCGTGTCGTATCAGTCCTTCTTTTTTATTAAACTAGACCGGGGGTGTCAAACTCAAGGCCGGTGGGCCGGATGTGGCCTGTGGGGTGCTTAAATCTGGCACGCGGGACCGGCCTGGAAATAGCGAAGGACCGGCCTGCGGTGCCTCTGGCAGCCAAAATGGGGCGCCCCTCCGCGTCCCATTTTCAGCCTGGATGACCTCCTGCAGCTCATTGCCGGCCAAAACAGGGTGCCGGGGGGGGGGGGCTCATGTGCCCCCCCCCCGTGCCCCATTTTGGCCAGCAGGGTGCTACAGGTGGCATCCATCCCATCTGCTCCCCCACCCCCGGCCAGCCCGCGGAGAACTACAATGCTGATCTAGCCCACAAAGAAATCCAGTTTGACCCCCCCCCCAAACTACACATATCCAATTCCTGCAACGGTTCTTCATATGTTTTAGCCTCCAGTCCCCTAATCGTCTTTGTTGCTCTTCTCTGCACTCTTTCTAGAGTCTCAATCAGTGGTGAATTCCAAATTTTTTTTACTACCGGTTCTGTGGGCGTGGCTTGGTAGGCGTGGTGTGGCTTGGTGGGCTTGGCAGGGGAAGGATACTGCAAAATCTCCATTCCCACCTCACTCCAGGGGAAGGATACTGCAAAATCCCCATTCCCTCCCCACTCCTGGGGGGAAGGATATTGCAAATTACAGCCAGTGGTGTATTTGCCGGTTCTCCAAACTACTCAAAATTTCCGCTACCAGTTCTCCGAATTGCTTGAAATTTCCGCTACCAGTTCTCCAAATTGTTCGAAATTTCCGCTACCAGTTCTCCGAATTGCTCGAAATTTCTGCTACTGGTTCTCTGAATTGCTCGAAATTTCCGCTACCGGTTCTCCAAATTGCTCAAAATTTCTGCTACCGGTTCTCCGGAACCTTTGAGAACCTGCTGGATTTCACCCCTGGTCTCAACATCTTTTTTACATCGTGGCGACCAAAACCGGATACAGTATTCCGAGTCTGGTTTTACCAAGGCACTACAAAGTAATTACTAACGCTTCGCGTGTTTGCCTGTCTTCTGCTTACAAAGGTACATAGCACTGCAAGTCCTTTGCATTTTCTCCAGTTTGGGTTTCCTGGCATTCTCTTCGCCAACGATTTTTTGAGTCCCGCTTGTCTTTTTTTTCTCCCCCACCCCTCTTTTTTAATTGCGCAACACTTCATGGATGTTTTCGAGGCACCGAGGCATGTTTGTCGCCCGGGGGGATCTTAGTGGCGCCTACAGCCTGGGCCTCTGTTGTTTGCTGTTGCAGCCGTCTCCACCGGCAGCCCTCTGCAAATGAGCAAATGAGGCCAGAACCATCTTCTTGTGTCCAAATGGAGTTAGCCCTCTCCTCTCTTCTCTCCATCCCCCCCCGCCCCCCCAACCTTTTCACAGCGGCTCTCTTAGGAGACGCCGAGTCTGCCCATTAAAACCCTGTTAAAACACTTCGGATGTTGTCAAGCAGTGGAAAAGCAGAAAGAGCCGGAGCGTGGGTTGAGATGCTCTCTGCCTGAAGCGGTTGAACGGTACTGTCAATATTCCGAGCACAGCTGTTCGGGATGAACAGCAACCTAATTCCTGCATCAAAATTTCATAACCTTCTCGAGCTGTGAAGAAACCAGAGATGCGGGGCAAATTCCACACCAGCTGTCACGTCAAGGGTCCGGAGGAAATGTCCTCTCGGCCTGTTTTTTTTTTTTTTAAATTTTTATTTAGGGGGAAACCGTCAGGCTTGTCCGGTGCTGAGCGACGATGGGAGAGCGGCGACGAGGAGTTTTCCGTGTCTCAACTCCAAGGGGGTCAACCCTTCGTGCAGAAGTACTTTGGATCACACCTTGTCAAAGAGACACTCGGGAACCATGTTGACAAATCTCATGTTAGAATATGGGTAGCTCAGGATTGGAATGAGAGGGTCCTTGGTGCTCTCCGAGCTTGGTGGTTTTCTTGCAGACGTTTTGTGACCCGAATAAGGAATATCATCAGTGTGAGAAGGGAGGCATCCGGAGAGGCAGAGGAGGAGGAAGAGGAGGAGGAGGACTGTGGGGTCCTTGATGCTCTCTGAGCTTGGTAGTTTTCTTGCAGATGTTTCATTACCCAACTAGGTAACGTCATCAGTGCTAGAAGGGAGTGGAGTTTGCAGAGAGCACGATGCTGTGGGATCCTTGGTGCTCTCTGAGCTTAGCTGTTTTCTTGCAAATGTTTTATTCTCCAACTCAGTGACATCATCAGTGCTAGAAGGAAGTGAGATTTGCAGAAAAGAGGAGGAGGAGGAGGAGGAGGAGGAGGAGGAGGAGGAGGAGGAGGAAAAGGAGGAGACTGTTCGGTCCTTGGTGTTCTCTGAGCTTGGTGGTTTTCTTGCAGATGTTTCATTACCAAACTAGGTAATATTATCGATGTTAGAAGGGTTATATACAGTAGCTTGTCCTCTCAGTGTTGAAGGAAGCGGTCTTGAGAGCTCCTTAATTAGGCCATTGCCTAATTTTAGCTTGTTTGCCAAGATTGGTAGTTCCTCAATTGGGATATTGGCACCATCAAAACTGACACCGGCCTGAGTATAGAGCAACTCAAAGAACAGTGCGAGATTGGAAGATGTGGAGTGACCTGGCCCATAGAACCACCGAGAGTCAGACATGATTATCCTCACCATTACTTCTTGATTGTTGGCCTAATGTTAACCTTGGTGATAATCTCTGCTCATCCGGGTGTTGATCCTTGGTAGGGAGGCGTTTTGGCGTTTTGGTGTTTTGGTGTTTTTGTTTTCTTTTTTTTGATTGTTTCTTTTAAACGGTATGTAGATGTTGGTTATCTCAATGGGCCTGTTGATAGCCGAGTGCCAGGTTTCCAAGAATTCTCTAGTGCAGTGATGGCGAACCTATGGCAGGCGTGCTGGAAGTAGCAAGCAGAGCTATCTCTCCGGGCACAATAGCCATCGCCCGTTGCTTTTCTGGGTTCTGGTGCGCCGGCCAGCTGGTTTTCATGCGTGTTGGAGCGCCGTAAACTGGAAGAGTTGCCACCTGGTGTGCATGTGCGCGCTGGGAAGATGATCTTCCTGTCTATGGCGCGTGCATGCATACTGGCCAACTGGTTTTCCAGGTTTTTGGCGTGCATGCGTGTGCGAAGACCAGATGGCCGGCATGTGCGCCGGGCTGCTGCTCTTCCAGTTTCCAGCACGCACATGCTCCCATTTCAGCACTCGGTGCCAAAAAGGTTCACCAACACTGCTCTAGTGTTTTTGGACTTGGCTTGGTCCAAAAGTTGCTCACGGTTCCCAGTTGAAAGTATGTTGGAGTCTGTTCACGTGTTGTGCAATTCAGCTGTTTTCATCATGTCTTCCGGCTGCTCGTTGGTGTTCACGGATCCTGCGCTCTGCTGGCCTTCTTCCTGTCAGTTCGGCATAGTGGCTGCTGTCACAGTCCTTTCGTTGTATGTTATAGAGGACTCCTGTTTTTTTGTTCCGTGGCTGCTGGGTCTTTAGGTTTACTCAGGTTATTTTGGAGGACTTTAGTCCAGCGGTCACCAACTGATGGTCCGTGGACCACTGGTGGTCCGTGAGAAAATTTTGGTGGTCCGCAGAAAAATTATTGGCATTTTTTTATATTGCACTAAATCAGGGGTCCTCAAACTACGGCCCATATGTGCAATGAACGTTTGTGTTACTGCAGAGAGTCTCCCCCTTTGAGGTCTTTTTGTGTGGGTCGGAGGGGGGCAGAAATTCCGACTTGGGGTCTGCTTCAGCCTCCTGGTGTGGGGCTTTGGGTGAAGGCTGGAGGGAAGCGTCTCTGGTGGTGAAGAGCCAGAGGGCCTCGTTCCATCATGGCCTGGAACTGGCTGACCATCTCAGCCTGCTGAGCCTCCAGGCACCGGTACCTGGCCTTGCACTCCTGCAGGTCTTCCCTCTGCTTGGAAAGCCTATGCTCCTAGTCCTCAGTGAGGTGCTTCTGCTGAGCCTCCTTCTCGGTCAGATCCAATTTGAACTGAGCCAGCTGTTTTGCCAACTCTTTCTCATGGTGGCTGCTTCGCTCCAACAACTGCTTCCTGTTGGGGCCCTAAGGAAGCCCACGTGGGCAGGCGAGGAGTAGCGAGTAGAAGCTGGCAAGGCACCCCACGATGTGAGTGACATCGAGTTGGCCACGCCCACCCGGTTCACATGACCACCTAGCCACACCCACCTAACCGGTCATTAGGCAGATCATATTAGTGGTCTGCGGGATTTAAAATTATGAATTTAGTGGTCCCTGAGGTCCAAAAGGTTGGAGACCCTTTCTTTAGTTGATCTGTGCGCTACGCTAATTCCCCGTGGCTGTAAATAGCCTGTTGATAGTTTCTGAGAGATCCCAGCGTATTCGTGGAAGGAGTCTACAGTAGTGGCCAAAATTGTGGAAACCTTTTGGGAAAAGTGTAGTTTCTAAAACTAGCTAATAACAACACTTTTGTTTGGAGTAGTACCATAAAATTATATATCCATGGAAAGATCATTGAATCAGGAATGTAATGCAATCATTTTTATGAAGGGTTTGCTATTAGAAGAACAGTTACAGTAGAAAGAAGAAAAGTGAAACACGTAGAAAAAACGAGATATACAGAAATGATCACCAGAGAAAAAAACAAAATATTCAAAAATGATCACCATGTCAGTTAATCCTTAGTTGGGTAACCTTTAGCATGAATTATGGCCTTACAACGTCTTCCCATGGAGTGAACCAAGTCTTTTAGTTCTGCAGCTGTTCTAATGTGAAACCAAGATTGAACAATGGCTTCTATTAACTGGGTTTTATTGCTGGGTCGCTTCTGACTAGTTTCTTTAGTCAGCTCCATAGATTTTTAATTGGGTGAAGGTCTGAGCTATTCCCAGGCCATCCCAGCAGTGGAATAGGAGGATTATCTTGAAACTCCAAAAAAAAAAAAAAGTGATGTTATTAGCCATCAAAGCTCAAAAATACACTTTTCCCCAAAAAGGTTTCTGCAATTTTGGCCACTGCTGTCATTGCATGCTTGGGTTCTTCTTAACTTGGTGCTTTGCGATTTTTGTCCCATGTCTCCTTCCACCCCCAGCAGATCCCATCCTCGAGATGCGTCGCGTAGTCCGCCTCTTCCACCACACACACACACACACACAATCGTCACCAAGCGCCCTTCGTCCCTCCCAGACCTTTGCTCCCGGAGGCTGCCTCCTGATGCGCTGAAGCACTGGGAAGGAAGGAGGATTCTCAGGTCGAGAACAGTGGGAAAGAATGCGAAGACTGCAGAGGCCACTGCCTCTGGATGAAAGGTGAGGAATGGACAACCAGATTTGGAGCAGCCAGAAGAGACCGTGGGAAACCGGGGGGGGGGGGGGAGAAAGTTTCGAGGGTTGTTCCTTGGGAGACAATTCCACACCATGGATGAGAATGGATCTGACATTCATTTCTTTGCCATAAAACATAGACCGGGTCTTAAGATAGAACTAAAATTCATGGTCTCCTGGGGATTAGCCTCAAGTCACCCAGCTTTCATACCAAAGGTGAGACTAGAACTCTCTGTCTCCTAGTGATTGGCCCAAAGTCACCCAGACTTCTTTTATGCCTGAGACAGGACTAGAACTCACTGTCTCCTGGTGATTGACC
>WNWU01000013.1:23937489-23954786 GCA_012654045.1 Ptyas mucosa
CCCCCCCCCTTTAGGACTTGTGGACTTCAACTCCCAGAATTCCTGAGCCAGCCATGCATGCATTCTGGGAGTTGAAGTCCACAACTCGTAATGGGGGCCGTAGTTTCCCCAGCCCTGATCTTAACAGACGAAGCCAAACGGGCAGGCTGCAGATCCCATCATCCAGAGACTTTTTCGGGAGGCAACTGGACTTTCTTGGGTTTTTTTTTCTTTTTCTTTTGAAGATGTTTCACTTCACACATCCAAGAAGCTTCTTCGGCTCTGACTGGACGGTGGGGGAATGGAAGGATTTATATTCCTTGCAGATAGCTGGTCATTTGCATCCTTTTTAGAGAGTCTTTCAGGCCACTTGGAGTCCCAAAGGTGCTTTTTCAAGAGGCAACAAGACTTTCTGGTTTTTTTTTTCTTTGAAGAGGTTTCGTTTCTCATCCAAGAAGCTTCTTCAGCTCTGACAGAATAGTGGGGAATAGAAGGATTTATATTCCTCGCAGACAGCTGGAATTTCATTAAGGGCCACATCAGGGCTGTGGTTGATCTTGGGTGTGGTCGACTGGGTGCGTGTGGCCAACTGGGTGGACGTGGCCAGCTTGACACCACTCACTGGGCGTGGCCAACTGGGTGGGCGTGGCCAACTGGGTGGGCGTGGCCACCTTAACGCCACTCCCCAAACTGCTGGCATGTTTCCCCTTTGCATTGGGTAGACCGCGCCAAAGCGATGCGGGCTGGCCCCTTACATTTTCCAGGATGGCCCCACAGGCTGGGTCCAACCACATCGGGGGCCGATTCCAGCCCATGGGCCTTGACTTTGACACCCCTATTTTAGAGGGTCGTTGAAGCACTTGGAGGGTTATCTGTGTCCTCAGAGTCACCTGAAAAACGCTCACAACCAGGGATGGGATTCAGCCGGTTCGGGTAAACCGGATGTTAATATTACATCCGGTTCACCGAACTTGTAGTTGCAAGGACTGGCTGACCCCGCCTATCCTGCCCCTCCCCTCCCAGGAGTCTCCACACAGCCCGTTTTGGATGCCAGGTAAGTGCAGGGTCCTCACGGAGGCTGTGGGAGGGCATAAAATGGGCCTACCGGAAGTTCCGGAAGTCTGGAAACGGGCTTGTTTCCAGCCTCCAGAAGGCCTCCGGAGCCCAAGGGAGGCCGTTTTCGCTCTCCTGAAGGCTCGAGGAAAGCTTCCGGAGCCTGGGGAGGACAAAAACACCCCCACCCCACCCCCGTGGTACAGGAGGCCACCATGGCCACGCCCACCCAGAAACTGGGCATAGACCCGGTTGCTAAACTTTCTGAATCCCAGCCCTGCTCATAACTCAACCTTTTTTTCAGTGCCATTGTAACGACGTACGGTCAGTAAACAAACGGTTGTAAGTCGAGGACTACCTGATCTGATTAGAGGCGGGGGGTGGGGGTGGGGACTAAAAAGAGGTCCTGGGACCGAGAATTCGAAAGCACACGCCGCAGACCTTAGCTGGATAACCGGTCAACTGAAGAAAAAGGAAGGTTTTTAATTCTTCCTTGTTTTTGCATTCCAACCAATTACCCTTCCTTGTTCCCGATCATAAAAATTCATAACTCGGTTACATTAAAAAAAAAAAAAAAACGCACAGATACACACCCACACACAAACCAAATATCTCAAATCCAGCCCAGTCTAATCAATTACGCCGCCATTGTGTCACACGGAGCCTCCCCTCCATGTTTGGCGGGAGGGAGGGAGGGAGGGAGGGGGGAAGAGAATGGAGGGGTATAAAATGTGCTACGAAATCAATTAAAGATGAAAAAAAAAGGAAAAAAAAAACCCCACAACTCTCTCGCAAACTCGTCCGAAGGGGGCCAAGCGATATGAGCCTCGATAAGGGAAGGCGCCATGCAAAGCATATCTGCCGAGGCCCACAGCCATCAAAGAGACAGATAAGCATCTTCGCCAAAGAGTACAAGGCTTGCAATGGGTCGTAAGAGAAGAATCACTTCCTGGTTTGGGGAGGGATAGTAAAAATTTATGACCTATTCACCTTCCTCGAGTCTTTCGAACAGCAAATGTACAGACGGGTGTGTGTGTGTGTGTGTGTGTGTTAACTGACTTTCCAATAAAGTGGCCGTCGTAAAGAACCAGTTAAAGCCATTTTGGGGTGGGGGGTTTGGCAACCTCGGCAGGAAAAGCAGAATATTTACTGTACAAGGAAAACGATAAGGAAGACTTTAAGCAGGAGAGAGAGAGAGAGAGAAAAAAAAAACCATATTTGGATCAGGAAGCTTCTATTTTAACACCGCTTAACTGTTTCCTGCCTTTTATTAATAAATAAAGGTTTGGCAGGAAAGAGGACAAAAAAGAGACCCCAAAAATACCACTTTATAAGGCCTTGGTAAGGCCACACTTGGAATCCTGCAGTCAGTTTTGGTCGCCACGATGTAAAAAAAGATGTTGAGAGTCTAGAAAGAGTGCAGAGAAGAGCAACAAAGAGGATTAGGGGATTGGAGGATAAAAACTATGAAGAACAGTTGCTGGAACTGGGTATGTCTAGTTTGATGAAAAGAAGGATTAGGGGAGACATGATAGCAGTGTTCAGATATCTCAGGGGCTGCCCCAAAGAAGATTTGGGGGTCAAGCTATTCTCCAAAGCACCTGCGGGCAGGACAAGATGCAACGGGTGGAAACTAACCAAGGAGAGAAGCAACTTAGAACTAAGGAGAAATTTCCTGACAGTGAGGACAATTAATCAGTGGAACAAGTTGCTTCCAGAAGTTGTAAATGCTCTTATCACTGGAGGTTTGTAAGAAGAGGTTGGATAACCATTTGTCTGAAGTGGTATAGGGTTTCCTGCCTAAGAAGGGGGTTGGACTAGAAGACCTCCAAGGTCCCTTCCAGCTCTGTTATTCCATTATATTAAAAATCACCTGACCAATGAAAAAAAAAGGGGGGGTAGAATGGGGATGGGGGCTCAGATTCATCCCCTAAAATGTGTAAGTCAGTTCTGGATCAGGAAAAGGAAAAATGTGTGTATGTGTGTGTTGTTGTGTGAAAGTGGTTTATGCGCCACGAAGGAAACCAACCCGTCACTAAAAATCGCACGGATAAGATCTGCAGAATGTTTTTGTCGCTGATTAACGTACAAGCATTACAATTTGAGAGTATGAACAAGTGAAACGGAGTCCTGCAGTGTTGTGGGGTCTTTTGGTGCTCTCTGATGACGTTGCCTAGTTTAGTCATGAAACGTCTGCAAGAAAACCACCATGTTCAGAGAGCGCGGAAGATCCGCCTCCTCTGCTCTGTACACCACACTCCTTGTAGCACTGGTGATGTTACCTAGTTGGGTCACGAGACGCCTGCAAGAAAATAATCAAGCTCAGAGAGCACCAAGGATCCCACAGACCAACCCTGAGCTACCAATATTCTCTTCTGTCGGTATACCAGTGTTGCTGATGGGAACACGGATAGTCCTCGACTTACAACAGTTCAGTTAGTGACCGTTCAAAGTTACAACACCACTGAAAAAAAAGTGACTTAGGCCTGTTTTTCACACTTAACGGCCACTGCAGCACCCTCATGGTCATGATCAAAAATTCAGACGCTTGGGAACTGACTCACATTTAGGACGGTTGCAGTGTCCCGGGGTCAGGTGATTCCCTTTTGCGACCTTCTGACCAGCAAAGTCAATGGGGGGAGGTGGTGGGAAGCCAGATTCACTTCACAAGCGTGTTACTAATGCAGTGTTTCATTTAACCAGGGACAAGGAAAGAGTCGTAAAAGGGAGCAAAACCCGTAAAGTCGTTCAATGGGGCAAAACTCACTTAACATGTCTTTCGCTTAGCGACAGAAATGTTGGGCTCAATTGTGGCGGTAAGTTGAGGTCTGCCTGTATCTGAAGCTTTTTGCTTTTCCTGCTTCACGCTGCTGATCTTCTCAAACAGAGAGCTGCCTTCTGCCCCTAGGAGAGACAGCTGGCTGCCTCATGTGAGCGCTGACAAGCAGAGGAAGGAGAGGGCATCGTTGGCATCCTGCCGAAGTTGGCTTAGCTGCGTTCACAAGTGGCAGACCAGGACAGGCAGAGGTGACAAAACATACCGATGCGTTGACACCCAGAGGTGGGTAAATTCACAGAATTTACCTACCGATTCGCCCGAACCGGCTGAATCCCACCTCTGGTGCCACCCAAATGTTGCAGCATGTTCGGCAATTTCGATCTCGGGAATTTACGGCACGCTTGTGGCAAGTCTCATGAAGATCTCTCGTGAAATTTGGAATCTTGGATCTGGGTGGCTTTAAAAGCTGTGGGGATCCGGAGACTCCATCGAAGGGCGGGGGGAAGGAGGGGGGGTGAGAGAGAGAGAGGGAGAGATCTCTGTTTTATGATAAACCACAGCCACCCTGCAAGGGTGAACGTTCACTTTAAAGAGATGGAAAAGAATAAAGATAGGATGGAGAATAAGCAGGATGTGATAAGGTACTACAAACAGATTACTTTGGAAATCGCCCCATTCTGCAGAGACAATATTTGAAGAGTCTCTTGGGGGGGGGGTACATGGTTTGTCCCTATTTGAAGAGGCACAGTATGAAATGAGGGGGAGCTTGTTGAAGAGAGATCCAACTAGGAGGAGAAATTTCCTGACAGTGAGAACAATTAATCAGTGGAATAATCTGCGGGTGCTCCATCGGCTGGAGGCTTTCAAGAAAAGATTGGAGAGAAAGACAGACAGACAGAAAGAGAGAAAGAGAGAGGAAAGAGAAAGAGAGAGAGAGGGAAAAAAAACCCCAGAGAGCAAGAGAGAGAGAGAAAAAGAGAGAGAGATAGGAAGAAAGAGAAAGAGAAATAAAGAGAGAGGATAAGAGAGAAAGAGATAGGAAGAAAGAGAGAGAAAGAGAAATAAAGAAAGAGAGAGAAAGAAAAAGGGAGAAAAAGAGAGATAAGAAAGAGAGAGAAAAAAGAGAAAGAAAAAGAAAAAGGGAGAAAAAGAGAGAGAGGAAGAAAGAGAGAGAAAGAGAAATAAAGAGAGAGAAAAAGAGAAATAGGAAGAAAGAGAGAGAGAAAGAGAGAGAGATGAAGAAAGAGATAAAAGAGAAAGAGAGAGAAAGAAAAAGAAAGGGAGAAAGAGAGAGAGAGAGAAAAGGAAGAAAAAGAAAAAGAAAGGGAGAAAAAGAGATAGGGAGAGAGACAGAGACAGAGACAGAGACAGAGAGAGAGGAAGAAAGAGCGAGAAAGAAAGCGAGAGAAAGAGTGAGAGAGAGAGAATATGGTGCCTGCTTTCCCCGTTCTCGGCCCTGTTTAGACAACTTGCACAAATCAATTTTCTCTCTGTGGTTCGGTTTCCTTTGACAGTTTAAACCTCAATTCAATCACGGGGCTCCAGGGATTTCCGAACCACTGAAGATTAAAACCCTCCTCCAGCCCCAAGTGTTTTTACTAATGTTGTGTGTTTAATAACTCCACTTATGAGCAATTTTGTTAGGAGGGGTGGGTGGGGAGGAAAAGAAAAGATAAATCCAGCCCTGGCCAAAACCTCTGGAAGTCTTAATCTTAAAAGTCAAATTGCCCTGTAGTTGCCCTTGAATAAATGCGGCAAACGCGAGAACCGTGCATTACGGAAACGGCCTATCAGGACAGATCTATCATCCCCAGCCAAGCGCCAGAGAACCTGCAAAGTCATATTCTCCTACCTAACCTTAGGCCAGCGAGAGTTGTGAGGATCGCCTGGCGATAAGAGCCCTTGCTGAAAAGTTGATGATCAGCAACGTTAAAAAATAGAGGAACGGACACGACGTGTTTAAGAGAGAGAAAGTCAACTTTCCGGTTTTAGAGAGAGAGGCGGTGCTCAGCTTACGACCACAGAATTGAGCCCAATGTTTCTGTTGCTAAGTGAAACATCTGTTAAGTGAGGTTTGCTCCATTTTACGACTTTTGCTCCATTTTACAAGTCGTTTTCCTTGTCATTTGTTAAGTGAACCACTGCGATTGTTAAGTGAGTGTTGTGGCCCGTCAGCGGCCTGTGCAGCTCGTAGCTGATTCTGACAGTGAGGAGGCTGGTGTGGTGCTGTGCCAGCAGCCTGTGCAGCTGGCGCTCAAATCAGACAGTGAGGAGGCTGGAGAAGATGTGGTGCCAGAGACGGAGATTCAGTCAGGGCCTTCAGAACCTCCAGAAGCTCCTTTAAGTGAAGAGGAAGAAGAGGAGGAGCCTCTTCTCGATGCACAGGCGCGCAGAGCTGCCAAAAGGCAGGAGTGGCTCCTCAGGAGGAGGTCTCCTCGAGAGTAAGGCTTGGGGCTAATTGGCCACTCCCTTAGCCTATTTAAGGAGGAACGCCGATTGAAGCAATTTGTAGGGAACAACTTCGTTCACTCTCCTTCGCGTCCTGATCTTAGTTCTCTTATCTGTTTCCTGTAAATTGCTTCTGGGCTTTCTGCCAACCATAGTAAGATTACGATTATTTATTCTTTGGATTCTTGTAGGCTGTTAAGAAAGTTAATTAACAGCCTTTGTTTGAAAAAGACTGATTTAATTTAGTAAACTAAGGTTTGTACAGACTTTGTATGTGCTGCGTTCTTTGGGGTCCGTAGCTGGGGCAGAACAGTGAGTAACACCGTTGTTAAGTGAACCTGGCTTCTCCGTTGACTTTGCTTGACAGGAGGTAGCAAAAAGGGGATCACGTGACCCCCCCGGGAACTCTGCGACCGTCATAAATACAAACCGGTTGCCAAGTGTCTGCGTTTTGATCAAGTGACCCTGGGGGATGTGCAGTGGTCGTTAAGTGTGAAAAATGGTCATAAGTCACTTTTTTCAGTGCTGTTGTAACTTTGAATGGACACTAAGTGAACTGTTGTAAGTCGAGGACTACCTACCTATATATCACTTTTTTTAAAAAAAAACAACAAGATTCCTGCGTAAAGTACCATTTTGTTCAACCGTTTGGTGGAAACAAAACCACTGGCTTTGTTTTTTTTTTAATTTGTAATTTTATTATAACACATATATGATATTCACCTAACATACAACATATACATATCTTATCATTTTTAAGCATTGTTTCTTCGTGGTCTTCATTCTATTATTTTATCTTTCTTCCCCTATGTCTTCATTTCTTCATTTCCCCCCCCCTGTCCTTTTTTCCCTCCTAAAAAAATCTGTTTTTTACCTTTAACAAGTTTAACTTTGTACATTTCTCTGCAATAATTTTCTACATATTTTAATTATATCTTTAATATTATACATTTCTATATTCTTGCTGTATACATTTTTATTCCACACCATACATTTGTTATATATATCCATAGCTTCCAAGCTTAACGAGAGCCTGAAGATGACAGGGTTGTGAGCCTGTTGAAACGTTGCTAGATATAAAAACTTTTAAGGTACTGGTAGGATTTTAGCTGGGGTTTTTAAAGGACCTTGCAGAGTGCCCTGTAAGGAATTTTAGAAGATTTTACGCTGAGATTTTAACCAGAATTTTAAACATTTTTAACTAACTTATTTATTATGACGCAGGAAAACACCCAAGATCTTAATTTTTTGCACATACACACCCGCGAAAACTTGAGAAGATATAGATAGATAGATAGATAGATAGATAGATAGATAGATAGTACTTCTAATTTTCTCCCCTAATAGTTATTATTCTTTATCTCTAGCCTTAAGCCATTTATACCATTTATTCCATATTCTATAATAGTGTGTCTCTTCTTTTTCTTTAATTTCTTTTGTTAATCTGTCCATCTCGGCACCACTAAAAACCACTGGTGTTTTATCTTAATCTGAATTAAATCAGATTAAGTAGGCAACCTTCTTTGGAAGGACAGATCCTGAATCTGAAGCTCAAAAGACTTTGGCCACCAAAGGAGAAGAGAGGACTACTTGGAGAAGACCCAGATGTGGCGAAAGAGAGAAGGTGAAAGGAGAAGAAGATGGCAGAGGATGAGATGGTTAGATGTTGTCGTCGACGCAACGAATGTGAATTTAGGCAAACTCCGGGAGACCGTGGAGGGATGGAGGCCTGGCGTGATACGTTCCGTGGGGTCGCGAAGAAGCGGACATGACTTAACAATGGAACAACAACAAAGTAGGCAGCTAAGGTCAAAGGGTTTCCATTCAAGTTATTATTTTGTGGTTGATGCCAAAGCAGGATTCCAGGTTTCTTGGAGAACGCCCATTAGATTTCTGATCCCCTCCACTCTTGGAAATGAACCATCATCATTGTTCAATGTCTCATACTTCAGAGCAGGGGTCCCCAACCTTTCGGACCCCAGGGACTACTAAATTCATAATTTTAAATCCCGCGGACCACTAATATGATCTGCCTAATGATCGGCTGGGTGGGCGGGCGTGGCTAGGTCGTCATGTGACTGAGTGGGCGTGGCCAACTCGATGTCACTCGCATTGAGGGGTGTCTTGCCGGCCTTCACTCGCCCCTCCCCTCCCAGCCACTCCTCGCCTGCCCGCCCGGGCTCCTTAAGGCCCCAACGGGAAGTAGTTGTTGGAGCTAAGCAGCCATCATAAGAAAGAGTTGGCAAACAGCTGGCTGAGTTCAAATTGGATCTGGCCAAGGAGGAGGCTCAGCAGAAGCACCTCACTGAGGACTACGAGCATAGCCTTTCCAAGCAAAGGGAAGACCTGTGGGAGTGCAAGGCCAGGTACCCGCGCCTGGAGGCTCAGCGGGCTGAGATGGTCAGCCAGTTCCAGGCCATGAGGCAGTCCCACTGGAACAAGGTCCTCCGGCTCTTCGCCACCAGTGGCACTTCCCTCCAGCCTTCGCCCAAAGCCCCACACCAGGAGGCTGAAGCAGACCCCAAGTCGGAATTTCTGCCCCCCTCCAACCCACACAAAAAGACCCCGAAGGGGGAGACTCCCTGCAGCAACACAAACATTCATTGCATGTATCCATCCCAGGAGCCATAGTTTGAGGACCCCTGATTTAGTGCAATATAAAAAATGCAAGTAAGTTTTCTGCGGACCACCAAAATTTTCTTGTGGACCACCACTGGTCCACGGATCACCAGTTGGTGACTTCTGCTTTAGCGGATCAATTCCCTCTCAAAGACCGATCAGTTTTGAGTCTTTTCCCTACCCAAGCAATCTTCTGTCACATGGGGCTTAAGCAGGGGTGGGATTCTACCGGTTCGGATCGGTTCTGGCGAACCGGTAGCTCCGACGATCAGCTGGGAGCGAACCGGTGCGTCCCAACGATCAGATGGGTTTGCCCGCCCGCACTATTTTCCTACCTTTATCTTCTCAGCTGATTCTCGCGGCAGAGCAGATAGCCGCGTCTCAGCGGTGTTTCTTCTCCGAAGAAACGCGGAAGTGAAGATTTCTTCAAACTGCGCACACTTGCGCGTCAGGCGCGCGCACGATCACCGAACCGGTTGTTAAACCGGGAGGATCCCACCACTGGGCTTAAAGGGTTCTCCTCCCCATAGCCAACCTACAACCAACATCCAGTCAGAATGAAACAAGCCTTTGGAGGAGATCAGCTTGAAACGTGACCATCCCTTCGCCCAACGGAGATCAACCATTCACATAAAGTTGTCCCAAATCAGCTACTTCCTTGCACTTCAGAACTGGCTACACTTCAGAAGGCATGCCGATATATATCCAAGTCAGCTTAGCTAATTCAATGTTCCTTCCATGTTCGGGTGTTATCGATACCCCCCGATCAATACCATCGCCGATTAGGTATTGTCCTTTGGCCACAAAGACACCATGGTTACTTTCAGCATGCCTAAACAAGAGACGGGAACGGTTTCAATTTCAAATTTCTCCAAGCAGTAATCCCACGCCACGGAATGAAGTTGTTTATTTTGTCCGTCCACAAAATACCTTCCGTTTGATTTACGCTCGCGAACATTTTATCAACGGAAAAATCCATGTGCTTTAATCGTGAACACATTAAAAAAAAAAAAAAGTTAGGTCTGATAGACCCTTTCCTACCTGAGGTAGCATCAGTTCCTGAAGTCCCTCCCTGAAGATCAGAAGTTGGGCGCGATGACCCGGGCATGCTAACAGGCTCCGAACGGACAGGCTGGATTCTAAAAAAAGACAAACCATGGTCAGTTGAAGGGTCAGTTGGTTGAAAATGGTGCCGTGGGAGCATACAGCACAAAAAACAAAGGCACCACAACGATCTGGACCCAGATTCAGAACGCAAATAACTGAGCTACAGTATGTAATAGCAATAGCACTTAGACTTATATACCGCTTCACAGTGTTTTACAGAGTCAAGTAAAGCGGTTTTACAAAGTCAGCGTATTTCCCACCCACCCCAACAATCTGGGTCCTCATTTCACCGACCTCGGAAGGATGGAAGGCTGAATCAACCTTCAGCCAGTCATGATCGAACTGCTGGCAGTGGGCAGTTAGCCTGCAATACTGCATTCTAACCACATATTCATATCCATCTATCTATCTATCTATCTATCTATCCATCCATCCATCCATCCATCCATCCATCCACATCTTTGTTGCTCTTCTCTGCACTCTTTCTAGAGTCTCAACATTTTTTATAACATCATGGCAACTAAAATTGCAGACAGCATTCCAAGTGTGGTCTTATCAAGGCGCTGCAATTGTCAACGGTGTTTGGAGGTCCACAGTTATAAAGGATACCGCTTGCCATTCTCAGTGAGTGCAATGAACAGAAGCTACATACTGATGTTCAAGGAAAACAGAAGTAGCATTCACAGAAGTGCAAATTTGTAGCTCAGGGTTGAACTGTGGAGTCCTTGACCTTCTGAGCTTGGTGGTTTTCTTGCAGACGTTTCATTGCCCAACTAGGTAGCATCATCAGTGCTAGAAGGGAGTGGGATTTGTGGAGAGGAGGAAGAGGAAGTGGACTGTGGGGTCCTAGGTATTCTCTGAGCTTGGTGGTTTTCTTCCAGACGTTTCATTACCCAACTAGGTAGCATCATCAGTGCAATGATATTCTGGTCCTAAGTCGAAGACTACCTATATACTTTATCTATTTATTTATCTATCTATCTATCTATCTATCTATCTATCTATCTATCCATCCATCCATCCATCCATCCATCCATCCACGAATTGTTGTAAGTCTATAATGCTGAGGTGATTATAGGGAACGAGTCTTTGGATTCCCCCCCCCCCCTTTTGGGAAAAAGAAAAGAAAAGAAAGGAACACTCTAACCTGAGACTGTCCAAATCCAAATCATCGGTGTCAAAATCCAGGAGAGGCTGTGGGGTGTCACTGGGCCCGTGGGACTGAAGCACGGAAGAACTGGAGGAAATCACAATGGTCTGGCCTGAAGGATGAATAGTCTTGAACTGGAACTGCGGGCCCATCCAGAGGCGGCGGTGAGGTCCGGTGTGAGTCACAATTTCCACCTGGAAGAAGAGCATCCGAACAATGCCTCACCAGGTCTTGAGGGACCTTCAGAAGCTTAGAAGTGATGTCCCAAAGGTGCTTTTCTCAAGAGGCAACTGGGTTTCCTGGTTTTTTTTTTGGAAGACATTTCACTTCTCATCCAAGAAGCTTCATCAGCTCTGACCGGATGTTGGGAAATGGAAGGACAGCTGGCCATTTGCATTCTTTTAGCAGATCGTTGAGGCCACTTGGAGGTTTATCTGTGTCCTCAGGGTCACCTGAGTGGTGAAAATGAGCGTGGAGACTTCTACAACACAGTCCTTTCAGCAATTCCACACCCATTTGCACTACTCAGGTGACCCTGAGGAGAGAGACTGTGACGAAAGTGGGGTTGAGGGGTACCCCAGACTGCGAACCAGCTCATGAGCAAACACACTGAGACTGAAATGAATCCGACAAAGGAGTCTTGTATAAAAGATAAGATAATTTAATTTAAAATACTTAAAAAGACACTGTGCCTTTAAAAACCACTTTAAAAGCAAAGTCTTATCTTGGTTATGTGAATGCCAGGCTATCTCCCTAGATTCCTCTCCACAATACCGAAACAGTTCACAAGAAATAAAGGTTAACATGACGATAGACCGCTTCGGCGTCGATACATCATCGAGGCAAACGAAGGGTAGCAAGCAAAGACTTCACAACTAAAAGTCACCTGAGGGAAAAAACAGTTCAAGCAGCAACAAGGCTTGAAAGTCTGTGTGAAGAAGAAAAATCCAGCACGGCTCAAACGTTGGCTTGTGTGCTTCAAACAGCAAAACACAAGCATCCGTGGGAGTATCTCAGCCGCAGCGTCTGGAGTCCTTATCTGCATTCTTCTCCTTCTGCAGCGTTGCGCTGAGCTCTTGCAAAGAACTCTGCATATAGGCCTAAGAGCATTTTTAGGCCTGAGTAGCAAGCGAAAAGTCCTTGCTTATATGGGGAGTTAACCTGCAATTAACTAGGGCGAGGAAGGCTTGCAGGTAATTGCAACAGGAGACGGCTTAATTGATACCATACTGATTGTGGCTAATCAAGTAGCCGCAGCAATCCTGGAAACACTCGTGACAGAGACAAGCCTCCAGGTGGCCTCAACGGCTCTCCAAAAGAATGCAAATGACCAGCTGTCTGCAAGCAACATAAATCCTTCCATTCCCCACCATTCGGTCAGAGCTGAAGAAGCTTCTTGGATGAGAAGCGAAACATCTTCAAAGACAAACCAGAAAGTCCAGTTGCCTCTTGAAAAAGCACCTTTGGGACAACCGTGACCCGGATGACCGGGAATCTCCATAGATACTTAGAAGGGATGAGGACAACTTCACCTGTGGCAGGGGGAGAAGGTTCCACACAGCAGAAAAGGCCAGCTAGGTGGAGTTCCCTACGCTTGGCAGCCCAAGTGGGGTGGCAAAAGAGGAACTGGACCATGCAAGCGGAGGGCTGGCATGCACGCGCATTGCACACACAACTCAACTAGTTGGGCGGCCTGGTTGTGAATAGACCATGGCCCAGTAGTGGGCCGCGACCCAGGGGTTGGGAACCCCTGCCCATTCTGTTAGATCTAGAGTGGGATAGGCAATGAAGTTGGGGTTCCTAAAATAATATCCCATGCTAATTAGGGCTCTACAGAACAACACCAGCACCTTGAATTTGACCCAGAAACAAACTGGTAACCAACACAGTCTATGCAGTAGAATGGAATGGAATAGAATAAGAATTAGAAATAAGAATGGAATAGAATAGAAATAAGAATAGGATAGGATAGGATAGGATAGGATAGGATAAGAAATTAGAATTAGAAATTAGAATTAGAAATAAGAATAGAATAGAAGTAAGAATAGGATAGAATAGAATTAGAAATAGAAACAAGAATTGAATAAATAGAATAAGAATTGAATAGAATAAGAATTAGAAATAAGGATTAGAAATAAGAAATAGAAATAAGAATTAGGAATAAGAATAGAATAAAATAGAAATAAGAATAGAATAGAAATAAGAATAGAACAGAATAAATAAGAATTAGAATTTAGAACTAAGAACAGAATAGAATAAAATAGAAATAAGAACAGAATAGAATTAGAATTAGAAGAATTGTGATATAATGTTTTGTTATACTGTTCCACAACAATGAAAAAATGAAGCGATCCCTCCAGATGAAAATGTTATAAAAAATATTAGAATGTGCTGAGATGGCTAGATCAACACTTAAAAGAAAAGAAAAGGAAGAAACAGAACAGTTTTCAACATGGGACTTGTTTGACCAATGGTTAACTAATAGAAACAGAGATTAGAATTTAAAAAGATCAAAAAGATAATTAAAAAATTTGTATTGAAAATTTTGTAAGATGGATAAACTAATTGTATTACAAAAAACAACAACAACCCCACAACCGTTTCCTTTTGTGTTTGTGTGTGTGTGTGTATGTGACTTTGTGTGTGTGTGTGTATTCCAATGTGGCCTTTCGTCTTTTCCAAGGCACCTGAAGGCCAGACAAGGAATAATGGATGGAAACTGACCAAGGAGAGATTCAACCTAGAAATAAGGAGACATTTTTTGACAGTGAGAAACAATCAACCCATGGAACAGAAGTTGCCTTCGGAAGTTGCGGGAGCTGCATCGCTGGAGGCTTTCAAGAAGAGACTGGGCTGCCATTGGTCAGAAATGATGTGGGGCTTCCTGCTTGGGCAGGGGGTTGGACTAGATGACCTACAAGGTCCCTTCCAACACTTGTTATTCTGTAATTCTGTAACTGTTCTCAAGGCTGGGGGGGAAGAACAAGGAGGCCATTCCGCGTGCCGTCAAGGCTTCGCTCTTTCGTGGGGGCGCCACAAGCCGTCTGCCTGACGCATGCGAGCTCTTGCGCACTTGCCATGCCGATCAGGCCCACAATGAAAAAGCATGCTGCCGACGTGGAGCCCCACGCCATCCGCTCCCGAGAGCCGAGAGGTAAACAGATGCTTCTGCAATTCCAGCAAAGACGAGGAAGGCAGATGTTCCCGGTCACACTGCCCCCACCCACCCACCCCCGCTCTGAAACGCACGGGACCGACATATTGTGGTCTCCTTCCCGATGACAGCACGCATTACCCACTTCCCTAATTGAGAAGCGGAGGCGAAGGGCTCCGTCCCCTTTGTCACAATGGAAGTACCGGCGGTAACACTTCCATCTGGAAGAAACAGACAAAACGCTGCGGGCTTTCGGCTGAAAAGTGACTGGCGGATGGCGAGCTCTTTTTTTTTTTGTGCGAGTGTGGAGGGGATGCCGTGGCTTAACAAAACGTTCCTGAATGTTCTTCCCGAGCGGATGGGATTCCTTTTTTTGAGGGGGGGTGGGGTGGGGTGGGGTGGGGAAGAAGCAAGATTCCAGAGGAATCCAGTAGGTTCCGCATCAAGGAACACCGGGCACATTTAAAAAACAATCTAACTCTAACTAACTCTAACCTGGACGTATGTCTATGGAGATTCTCCATTAGTAACAGTAACAGAATTTTTTTTTTTTAATTTGATTTATATGCCGCCCTTCTCCGGAGACTCAAGGCGGCTTACAATGCGCTAAGCAATAGCCTTCATACTTTTGTATATTTATCCAAAGTCAGCTTATTGCCCCCACAAACTGGGTCCTCAAATTTACCTACCTTAGAAAGGATGGAAGGCTGAGTCAACCTTGAGCCTTGGTGAGATTCGAACCTGCAATAATTGCAGGCAGCTGATGTTAATAACAGGGTGCTTTAGACCACTGTACTATCCAAGGCTCTTTTGGAAGGTATCTTGGAGGTTATCTAGTCCAACCCCCTGCTCACGCAGGAGATATACACTAGGGATTCGAACCGCTGAACTAACCTTTCCGATCGACAAGCTCAATGTCTTAGCCACTGAGCAGGTGGTAGTTGTACCAAAGGTGCTTTTTACAAAAGGCAGCGGGATTATCTTGTTTTTTTTAAAAAAAATTTTCCTCAGAAACATTTCGCTTCTCATCCAAGAAGCTTCTTCAGTTCTTCTTCCAAAGAACTTCTCACCTTTTCTCCTTTCCCGGGACTGACAGACCCTTTTTATTGTTATTTTATTTATATTTATTATAGAATAGAACAGAGTTGGAAGGGACCTTGAAGGTCTTCTAATCCAGCCCCCTGCTCAAGCAGGAGAATTTATACCATTTCAGTCAAGTGACTGTCCAGTCTCTTGTTAAAAACCTCCAGTGTTGGAGCATTCACAATTTCTGGTGGCAAGTAGTTCCACTGGTGAATTGTTCTCACTGTCAGGAAGTTTCTCCTTGATTCCAAGTTGCTTCTCTCCTCGATGAGTTTCCATCCGTTGTTTCTTGTCCTGCCCTCTGGTGCTTTGGAGAATAATTTGATCCCTTCTTTGTGGCAGCCCCTCTAATACTGGGATTATATTTTATTATCTTATTTGTCTTTATTGTTTTATTATTTTATCGTATTATAAGGTAGATAAGATGTAGGGGACTGGAGGTTTAAACATACGAAGAATGGTTGCAGGAATTGGGTATGTCTAGTTTAATGTAAAGAAGGACCAGGAGGTTATTTGGAGCACTATCCCAAAATTTGAGGGGCTGCCACAAAGAAGAGGGGGTTCAACCTATTTCACCAAAGCACCGGAAGGCAGGAGAAGAAGCAACGGATGGAAACTAATCAAGGAAAGAAGCAACCTGGAACGAAGGAGAAACTTCCTAACAATGAGAACAATTAATCAGCAGAACGACTTGCCTCCAGAAGTTGTGAATGCTTCAACACTGGAGGTTTTTAAGAAGAGATAGGACAGCCATTTTTTCTATAACGGCATAGGGCAGTGATGGCTAATCTTTTCTGGGCTGGGTGCCCAACGCGAACCCCCATAATGCAATGTGCGAGCGTCCCTGCGCATCTGCCCCATACACGCACCCCGCTCCTCGTGCACGCGTGGCAGAGACCCGCCGACCAGCTGGTTGGTGGGAAACGCGCGCACATGCGTGGCGGAGCTGAACTGGGACGATGGCTCATGTGCGCACAGAGAGGGCGCTGCGTGCCACGTATGGCACATGTGCCATAGGTTTGCCATCATGGGCATAGGATTTCCTACTTGAGCAGAAGGTTAGAAGACTTCCAAGGTCCCACCCAGCTCTGTTTATTCTGTTCTATTACTTTACTTCTGCTTTGCTTCCACTCTTTTCATTTCTTCCTTTTTAAGTGTTGTAAGCCGCCTGGAGTAGCCTCAGGCGAGATAGGCAGCTAATAAATTCATCAAAATAAATCCATAGCTCTTTTGCCGATGGCGCTCGCAATCCATCACTCTGACAATCCATCAAACCATTACCTGAGAAAGCCACTCCTCGTCTTCTTGTCCGCTGTGATCGGAAGCTAAGCTGTCGTAGGATTCATGGCGCGTGATCGGTCCTGGGCTTCCCAGTGGAACTACTGTGGGGGGAAAAAGAGAGACGAGGGAAGAAAGAAATCAGACACGATTAAGGGAATGTAAAATTTTTAAAAAAAAAGCACACACAGGGAGTCCTCGATTTACGACCGTAATTCAGCCCCAAAATTTATGTTGCTAAGGGAAACATTTGTTAAACGAGCTCTGCCCCATTGGACGCACTTTCTTGGCTGTAGTTGTTAAATTAGGAACCCGGTCGTTAAGTGAATCTGGTTTCCCCGTCGGCTTTGCGTGTCAGAAAGTCGCAAAAGATGATCCCATAACCCAGAAGTCGTAAGTACTAAGCACCAGTTGCTAAGCACCTACATTTTGATCACACGACCCTTACGACCAGATGCTGCAACTGGTCGTCAGTGTGAAAAACAGCGTTGTAACTTTCAACAGTCAGGACTTCTACTCCTTGCGGAGGAAAAACTGCAGACTACAGGAACCATTAGCACCACTCAGCTGACCCTGAGGACACAAATAAGCCTCCAAGTGGCCTCAACGACCCTCTAAAACACTGTTTCTCAACCTTGGTAGCTTGA
>WNWU01000013.1:23995568-24007500 GCA_012654045.1 Ptyas mucosa
TCTTCCCTCCTTTCCTTCCTTCCCTTCCCTTTGTTTCTCCTTTTTTTCTCTTTCCCTTCCCTCTTCCTTTCCTTTCCTTCTTTTCTCTTCTCTTCTTTTCTCTCTTTCCTCATCCTATCCTATCCTATCCTACCCTACCCTACCCTACCCTACCCAACCCATTGTTTTTCAATTTCAACACCTTTGAGATCCATTGATTTCAGCCTCCAGCATCCCCTCGTCAGCCTGCTTAAGGACAGCTGAAGCAAAAGTTAATTTCAGAAGACAAACCAGGGGCAATACTGGCTTTTATAAGAAATGGGATGCCGGCCTCGAAACCTTCAGCCTGACCCAGCGGGGTTCCCCTCATGAGGCTTCTCTCCCAAAGACTGCGACGTGTCAAGGATATTTGCTTTCTCTATTAACATTGTGGAGCTGGAAAAGCGCAGAATTGCGAAGTCTTGGCAGGAGGTTCAGGAGAAAATATTATCAACCAAAGCAAGGGAAGTGGTGAATGGAATACAGGTAGTCCTCGATTTACGACCGTTCATTTACGGACCGTTCAAAATGACAATTGATTCCTATTTATGACCCTTGCAGCGTCTTGGGGGGTCACGGGATCCCCTTTCATGATCTTTTGACAAGCAAAGTCAACGGGGAAGCTGGATTTGCTTAACAACCATGCTGCTAACTTAACAACTGCAAGTGATTCACTTAAGAAGCGTGGCAAGAAAGGCCGTAGAATAGGGCAAATCTCATTTAACAATTGCCTCACTTAGCAAGAGAAAGTTTGGGTTCAATTGGGGCTGTAAGTTGAGGACTACCTGCACAGAGATGTGAATTCAACTTTTTATTGTTTTTCCATTCCAGAAGTGTTACGTGGGGATCGTTTAGGACTCAATACACCTGACAGAACGAGCCTAAAGCAGACTCTGTAAGAGGATAACAACAACAATAATAGTAGTGTTGGAAGAGATCCTATACCACTTCAGACAAATGGCTGTCCAATCTCTTCTTAAAAACTTCCAGTTTTGGAGTATTCACAACTTCTGGAGGCAAGTAGTTCCACTGGTTAATTGTTCTAACTGTCCGGAAATTTCTCCTTAATTCCAGGTTGCTTGGTTAATTTCCATCCGTTGCTTCTTGTTCTGCTTTCAGGTGCTTTGGAGAATAGTTTGACCCCCTCCTCTTTGGGGCAGCCCCTGAGATATTGAAAGATTGCTATCGTGTCATTCTTAGTCCTTCTTTTCATTAAACTAGGGCAGGGGTCTGCAACCTTAAACACTCAAAAGAGCCATCTGGACCCATTTCCCACAGAAAAGAAAACACCAGGAGCAGGGGTGGGTTCTAAATTTTTTTACTACCGGTTCTATGGGCGTGGCTTATTGTGTGGGCGTGGCTTGATGGTCATGTGACAATTCTTTAGGATTTAGCAGAGGTACTGGTCTACCAGGCTTTTAACTGCTTGCAGAGCTGTACCGATCTACCCATGTATTTCTGCAGGCCCTGATCTACTCATGTATTTCTGCAGGCCCTGATCTACTCGTGTATTTTTGCAGGCACTGATCTACTCGTGTATTTTTGCAGGCACTGATCTACTCGTGTATTTTTGCAGGCACTGATCTACTCGTGTATTTTTGCAGGTACTGATCTACTCGTGTATTTTTGCAGGCACTGGTCTACTTGTGTATTTTTGCAGGCACTGATCTACTCGTGTATTTCTGCAGGCACTGGTCTACTCGTGTATTTTTGCAGGCCCTGATCTACTCGTGTATTTTTGCAGGCACTGGTCTACTCGTGTATTTTTGCAGGCACTGATCTACCCATTTATTTTTGCAGGCACTGATCTACTCATGTATTTTTGCAGGCACTGATCTACTCATGTATTTTTGCAGGCACTGATCTACTCGTGTATTTTTGCAGGCACTGGTCTACTCGTGTATTTTTGCAGGCACTGATCTACTCATGTATTTTTGCAGGCACTGATCTACTCATGTATTTTTGCAGGCACTGATCTACTCATTTGTTTTCTTTTAACACTGATCAGCTGTAGGGCGGCCCTTTGAAGCTGACGGGCAAGAGTTTAAACCGTTTTTTTCCCTCTAGCCGATCAGCTGGGACTCAGGAGGCAGCAATAGATTGGGGGTGGGGCCAAATAAAAGGTAAGAATAACGCGAGGGTGGGTGGGGTGGGGGAAGGGGGGAGGGCAGAACTGGTTTGGTGACATCATATCGTCACCGCTACCGGCTCGGGGCACCAGGCCGAACCGGAAGGAACCCACCTTGACCAGGAGCCACAAAACTCTTCCCGCGCCTGACTATTTCTTGAGCGGCCTCAAAACTAGCCTATGTAGTTGAATTAAACGTTCTGTTTTCTTCTGAAACTTTTCTTTTCTTGGATTTATCCATGGTTGGCCTACCAGGGGTTGAAAAGCTCAGTAAATTGTGTGCCAGCGGGTGTCGCACATTGGTGGTTGTGATGCCTATTTTGAGCGACAGGGAGCCGCAGCAGAGGGGTGAAAGAGCCACATGCGGCTCCAGAGCCACAGGTTGCTGACCCCTGAACTAGGCACACCCAATTCCTGGATTTTTGGAAACCTGGGACGAAGAAGATTCCTTTCAGGATGAAAGTGAGCAAAAGGGATCGGCTGATCTCCCCCCGCCCCCATTCCCCAAGCCCAGGATTGTGTGAGCAAAGTTCCAAGTCAGAGACCATGCAACGTCTCCCTGACGCCCATGCAAACGTGGAGATTGTCCACGGACACGTCCGGTGGGAGAGGACAGTAAAATTCCTGGGATCCTCCCAGGCTGTTTCCCTGGGAGCTGACAATAACCTTCAAGGTCAGTTCTCCCAGCTCTCTTCCCAAGCCCTCCGTGGCCTACAAGAGTTGCGATTTTTCTCAAAGCGAGTATAAACAGTTTTCAAGGAAATGGAATCAAGAATGATGCCCTATTTACACCACGTCTTTAAAAATAAACGTGTTTTCTCCAGCTCAGGCTGGATAGCTTCAGCTTCCGGTGCCAAAACATTTTCATACTTAAGAATGATGTTTTGTAGACAGGAGAAGGAGAATCTTGTAAAACACGATTACTCTTGTGGTGAGAGTTATGTGAGAAGGAGGGAAGAAGGAGAGATTAAGGGTCCCCAACTTCGGCAACTTTAAACCTGGTGGACTTCAACTCCCAGAATTCCCCAGCCAGCAAAGCAGGGGTGAAATGTAAAATCTGTTACTACCAGTTCTGTGGGCGTGGCTTGGTGGGGGGTGGTGGTAATGTGACTGGGTGGGCGTGGTCAACTTTTTTTTTTTTAAACTTTTCAAAGCATTTTTTCTAATGCTTTGAAAAGCCTCTCTGCTGAACAGGCAACTCAGCTGGGAACATCAGAGACTTTTCAAAGCATTTTTTTTACCACCTCTTCGGCCAAGAGGTTGCAGAAAAAAATGCTTTGAAAAGCCTCTTGACGATCCCAGCTGAGCCGCGCGATCATCAGAGGCTTTTTTTTTTAACTTTTAAAAGCATTTTTTCGTCGGAAGAGGTTGTAGAAAAAATGCTTTTAAAAGTAAAAAAAAAAAGCCTCTGATGATTGTGCGGCTCAGCTGGGCATGGTGGGGGCGGGGGCGCAGGGATTTTTGCTACCGGTTCTCCGAACCACCCACCATCATCGCTACTGGATCAGGCGATCCGGTCCGAACCGGGAGCATTTCACCACTGCAGCAAAGGCTTAAAGTTGCCAAGGTTGGAGATAATCTGCCCTGGGCTAGATTATCTCGGCTTTAAACACTGGGTAGGAAAAGAGGGACCCTTCCTGGACTTACATTTATCCACTACGCACAGGTAGTCCTCGATCTACGACCACAATTGAGCCCCAAAATATCTGTTGATAAGCCAGACACTCAATTTTGCCACAGTTGTTAAGTGAGTCACTGCAGTCGTTAAGGTAGTTAAGCAGTTGTTAAGTGAATCAGTTGCTAAGGGAAACGTATGTTAAATAAGCTTTGTTTCATTTTATGACCAGGCTTGCAATACTGCACCCAGTTTTGGTCACCTTAAAAAAGATGTTTATTTGTGCCCTATGACTATCATTTTTTTAAAAAAATTTTGATTTATATGCCGCCCTTCTCCCGAGACTCAGGGCGGCTTACAATGCGCTAAGCAATAGCCTTCATACTTGTGTATATTTATACAAATTCAGCTTATTGCCCCCACAAACTGGGTCCTCAATTTACCTACCTTAGAAAGGATGGAAGGCTAAGTCAACCTTGAGCCTGGTGGGATTCGAACCTGCAATAATTGCAGGCAGCTGGTATTAATAACAGGGTGCTTTAAACCACTGTACTACCAAGGCTCTTTTAAGAGTTGTACCTTATGATTCTTGATGTACGTATCTTTTCTTTTATGTACATTGAAAGCGTATGCACCAAGACAAATTCCTTATGTGTCCAATCATACTTGGCCAATAAAGAATTCTATTCTGTTCTGTTCTGTTCTGTTCTGTTCTTTTCTGTTCTGTTCTGTTCTGTTCTGTTCTGTTCTATGTTGAGACTCTACAAAGAGTGCAGAGAAGGGCAACAAAAATGATTAGGGGACTGGAGGCTAAAACACATGAAGAACTGTTGCTGGAACTGGGTATGTCTAGCTGAATGAAAAGAAGGACTAGGGGAGACATGATAGCAGTGTTCTAGTATCTCAGGGGCTGCCCCAAAGAAGAGGGAGTCAAGCTTCTTGTCCTGAGGGCAGGAAGCAAAGGATGGAAACTAATCAAGGAGAGAAGCAACCTAGAACTAAGGAGAAAGTTATATTGCAAGACTGCTATCATGTCACCCCAATCCAGGAGTGAAATGCTCCCGGTTCTGACCGGATCACCCGATCCGGTAGCGATGGCAGCAGGTGGTTCAGAGAACCGGTAGCAAAAATCCCTGTGCCCCCCCCCACCCCCATTCCAGCTGAGCCGTGAGATGTTTTTTTACTTTTAAAAGCATTTTTTCTACAACCTCTTTAGCCTCCAGTGGACAAGAAGCAACGGGTGGAAAACTAATCAAGGAGAGAAGCAACTTAGAACTAAGGAGGAATTTTCTGACAGTTAGAACAATTCATCGGTGGAACGACTTGCCTCCAGAAGTTGTAAATGCTCCAACACTGGAGGTTTTTAAGAAGAGGTTGGATGACCATTTGTCTGAAGTGGTGTAGGGTTTCCTGCCTAAGCAGGGGGTTGGACTAGAAGACCTCCAAGGTCCCTTCCAACTCTGTTATTCTGTTATCCCAAAGGGGGAGGCACGTATTTTTTAAAAATCAGAATGCAAGTGGCCACTCACGAGTGTGCATTTGGCAAATCGTTCCTTAGCTTGGCCCCAAGTACCCCACATTCTAAATCTTTCCTTCCGGAGGGCGGTGTGCGAGATAAGTGAAAATCAGTGACTCGAACTCATTACAAGGATTTTCTTCTTATTGTTGTTATTGTTGTCGTTGGCTTTCCTCAACACAAGCCGAGTTGACAAACCTCGGCCCCAATTTTTGCTGACATTAGTTTACGTCTCATTAAGACTCTAATGAAAACAGCATGTCGGCTCGACTTGAAAAAGAAAATATATATATATATTTCTTTTTTTTTTTAATTAAAAAAAAAAGAAAAGACAATCCAATTGCTGTGTAAGCAAACGGGGGTTTCGTTTCCTCAAACGCGCTACAACCGCGGCTTCAAACGGACCACAAGAGACTCTTACAAGTGCATATACAAGGGATTTACAGTCTATTACATTCCCTTTATTCTTTCGCTTTAATCTAGAGCTTTTAATCTTGACTCAAGACAACGTCATTTCTATTTGTCAGGGAGGCTGTGATTACTCTGAGAGGCGCATGGAGAATCCCTCTGCTGAGCCTTCCTGGTGCCCGTTTGATTTATTTTTGTTTTATTTTATTTATTTCATTTTTTAAATTGTACTACTTTCTATTTTATTTTAGAAAATTCGTATGGCCGCACACCAGTGGTGGGATTCAAATTTTTTTTACTACCGGTTCTGTGGGTGTGGTTTGGTGGGTGTGGCATGGCTTGGTGGGCGTGGTTTGGTGGGCGTGGCAGGGGAAGGATACTATAAAATCTCCATTCCCACCCCACTCCAGGGGAAGGATACTGTAAAATCTCCATTTATTAGTTCGATTCGATTTATTGGTTCGATTTATATGCCGCCCTTCTCCGGAGACTCAGGGCGGCTTACAATTTGTTAAGCAATAGCCTTCATACTTTTGTATATACCTGCTTAGTAGGGCTTTCGGCTCCCCTTAAGCGGTGTTTTTTTTATACAAAGTCAGCTTATTGCCCCCACAATCCGGGTCCTCATTTGACCTACCTCGGAAGGATGGAAGGCTGAGTCAACCTTGAGCCTGGTGAGATTTGAACTCGCAGTAATTGCAGGCAGCTGGTGTTACTTAATAGTGCTTTAGTCTGCTGCGCCACCAATCCAGGGGAAGGTTACTGCAAAATCCCCATTTCCTCCCTATCAGCTGGGACTTGGGAGGCAGAGAAGAGATGGGGGCGGGGCCAGTCAGAATTTTTACTACCGGTTCTCTGAACTACTCAAAGTTTCCGCAACTGGTTCTCCAGAACTGGTCAGAACCTGCTGAAACCCACCTCTGCCGCACACTCTCAGTGAACCACTTTGGTCTGGGAGTTAGACACTAGACTAGAAAGCGGGAGTCTGTGAGTTCTAGTCCCGTTTTAGCCATGACCGTCAGCTGGGTGACTTTGGGCTGGTCACAGGGAGATGGGGAGTTCTAGTCCCGCCTTAGACATGAAAGCTGGTTGCGTGATTGCCTGGTAAGTAGAAATCATCAGGAGATAGTGAGTTCTAGTCCTGCCATAGGCATAAAAGACAGCTGGGTGACTTTGGGCCAATCACCAGATGATGAGTTCTAGTACTGCCTTAGGCAGGAAAGCTGGCTGTGTGATTTTAAGACAATCATCAGGAGACAGTGAGTTCTAGTCCTGCTGTAGGCATAAAAGCCAGTTGGGTGACTTTGGGCCAATCACTAAGATATGGGGAGTTCTAATCCCACCTTAGCCATGTAAGCTGGCTGTGTGACTTTAAGGCAATCACCAGGAGACAGTGAGTTCTAGTCCTGCCTTAGGCATGAAATACGACTGGGTGACTTTGGGGCAGTCAGTCTCTCTCTCTCTCAGCCCAACCTACCTCACAGAGTTGTGGTTGCCGAGAAAATAGGAGGAGGAAAGCGTGTTGAATATGTTTGCCGCCTCGACTTATTTGTAAGAATAATAAAGGCTAGATAGAAATCAATACGTTTATTAAACTATATAATATCTAACAAGAGCCTTGGATAGTACAGTGGTCTAAAGACCCTGTTATTAACACCAGCTGCCTGCAATTATTGCAGGTTCGAATCTCACCAAGGCTCAAGGTTGACTCAGCCTTCCATCCTTTCTAAGGTAGGTAAATTGAGGACCCAGTTTGTGGGGGCAATAAGCTGACTTTGTATAAATATACAAAAGTATGAAGGCTATTGCTTAGTGCATTGTAAGCCGCCCTGAGTCTCTGGAGAAGGGCGGCATATAAATCAAATTAAAAAAAAAAAAGTTGAAACACCAGAAGGGGACCTTCTAAAGAAGAATGATTTGAGAAAGAAACCATTTGCCCAGATTCGTCTGGTGCGCCAGTTGCGCCCCTACCTGGACCGAGATGCCCTACGCACGGTCACTCGTGCACTAGTCACCTCCCGGATTGACTACTGCAACGCTCTCTACATGGGGCTGCCCCTGAAGACCACTCGGAGGCTTCAGCTGGTGCAGAATGCGGCTGCGCGGGTAGTGATGGGAGTGTCCCGATGCTCTCATGTTACACCTCTCCTGCGCGACCTGCATTGGTTACCGGTTGCCCTCCGTGTGAGATTCAAGGTGCTGGTGATTACCTATAAAGCCCTACATGGCTTAGGACCGGGATATTTGGTGGACCTTCTGCGGCCAGCAACAGCTCCCCATCGCCCGGTGCGTTCCCACAGAGAGGGCCTACTCGGGGTGCCGTCGGTCAGACGGTGTCGGCTGGCGACCCCTAGGGAGCGGGCCTTCTCTGTGGGTGCCCCTACCCTCTGGAATCAGCTCCCCCTGGGCCTCCGGGTGGCCCCCGACCTTCGCTCTTTCCGCCGCGAACTAAAAACGTGGCAATTTCGCCTGGCCAGCCTGGACTGATGGGGGTTTTTAAAAATGGATTTTAATTGATTTTAGGGATTATATGTGTAACTTTTAACCCAGAGTTTTTGTTTTATTTTTCTGTTTTATTGCTGTGAGCTGCCCTGAGTCCTCTCGGAGAAAAGGCGGCATGTAAGTCTAAACAAACAAATAAATGAATGAATAAATTTCCGGGTGAAATAGCTGGAAATATTTTGGAGCCAATCTGATTCTTTTTTTTTCTTTTTTTTTTTTTGGCAAAGACATTTGGTTGAACCCAGCCAACGCAGTTTTCCAAGATTTTATACGTTCCCTTTTCTGAAGGAGTGGATGCTTCCTATCCTGTTATTTTTATATGTGCCCCCGCTACATTATAAACATGGCTTTCGTTCTTTATCCTGCGCGTTCCCCATTTGGAGGGACGACAACCCCATAAAATGCATAACTGGCAGGCCAGCCAAGGGTCTACGAAGGGGTGACAGCCTTTCAGAGATTCCTAAAAACCCTGCAAAAATGTCTTTGAACCAGAGATCAAAGCTTAAGAGATACTTAATTCTGTGGTGAGCAACTCACAGGCAGCATATGTTTAATGGGAACCAGCAAAACCTTGGAAAAAGCTGATTAAATCATGTTAATAATATAACATTAAAGTCAACACAGCAGAGTGTGTTGATCACCCCAAAGTCCCTGCATTCGCTACTCAAAAGTGACGAAAGGCAGGAAAAAAAAAAAAACCGGAAGGACGACAGGTAGTCCTCAACTTATGACCACAATGGAGCCCAAAGTTTTTGTTGCTAAGAGAGAGAGTTAAGTGAGTTTTAGGCCCGTTTTACGACCTCCCTTGCCTCTGTGAAACACTGTCATGGTTAAGTTGTTAACATGGTCATTAAGTCAATCTGGCTTCCCCACTGATGTCGCAAAAGAGGATCGCGTGACCCTGGGACACTGTGACCGTCATAAATAAGAACCAGTTGCCAACCGTCTGAATTTTGATCATGTGACCACAGGCATGCTGCAATGGTCATAAGTGTGAAAAAAAGTCATGTCACTTTTTTCAGTGCAATTGAAACGTCGAATGGTTACCAAATTTATTTATTTTATTTTTTATTTTATTTCCAATTTATATACCACCCTTCTCCCTGAGGACTCAGGGCGGTGTACAGCCAGAAATAAAAACATAAAATGCAAATATTTAAAACAATTAAAATATATATAAATTTGGCCCCAAAATTTAAAACTAACAAACCAATTAAAATATTTAAAATTTCTTCTTAAGCCAGCCCGGCTTGTTGGAAAAAATATGTTTTAAGGGCACGGCGGAAGGCATTGAGGTCATGGATTCTCCTTATCTCTGGGGGGAGCTGGTTCCAGAGGGTAGGTGCCCCCACAGAGAATGCCGGGGAGTAGAGTAGAGTAGAGTAGGGTAGGGTAGGGTAGGGTAGGGTAGGGTGAAGTGGAATGGAATGGAATAGAATAGGGTAGAATAGAATAGAATAGGGTAGAATAGAATAGAATAGAATAGAATAGAATAGAATAGAATAGAATAGAATAGAATAGAATAGAATAGAACAGAACAGAACAGAACAGAACAGAATAGAACAGAACAGAATAGAATATTGGAATGAAGAATAGAATAGAATGGAATGGAATGGAATAACAGCCTTGGAAGGAACCTTGGAGGTCTTCTAGTCCAACCCCCTGCTCAAGCAGAAACCCTACACCATCTCTGACAAATGGTAGTCCAATCTCTTCTTGAAAGCCTCCAGTGAGGAAGCTCCCACAATGTCTGAAAGCAACTTCTGTTCCATGGGTTGATGATTCTCCCTGACAGAAAATTTCTCCTCAGTTCTAGGTTGCTTCTCTCCTTGATTAGTTTCCACCCGTTGCTTCTTGTCCTTCCTTCATGTGCTTTGGAGAATAGCTTGACTCCCTCTTCTTTGGGGCAATAATATCATTATTAAACCATCAAATAAGCTGCTGCATTTTGACGAAGGCATGAAAGTTTCAAACCCACACTACAAAACCCCTAAGGTGCGATTATCACCCAAACAACTTGACCTGGTAGAAGTTCTTTGGGGCAGCCCCTGAGATATCGGAAGACTGCTATCATGTCTCCCCTAGTCCTTCTTTTCATTAAACTAGACATCCCCAGTTCCTGCAACTGTTCTTCATCTGTTTTAGCCTCCAGTCCCCTAATCCAGTGGTGAAATGTAAAATATGTTACTACCAGTTCTGTGGACTTGGCTTGGTGCGGGGTGTGTGTGTGTGTGTGTGTGTGTGTGTGTTAATGTGACTGGGTGGGCGTGGCCAACTTTTTTTTTTTTTTAAGCATTTTTTCTACAACCTTAAGAGGTTGCAGAAAAAATGCTTTTAAAAGCTCTGACGATCAGGCAACAACTCAGCTGGGATCACCAGAGGCTTTTAAAGGCATTTTTTAAACAACCTCTTCAGCCGAAGAGGTTATAGAAAAATGGTTTTAAAAGTAAAAAGTTAAAAAAAAAAAGTCGGACACGCCCACTCAGTCATATTACCTACCACCACCAAGCCACGCCCACAGAACCAGGATTTTTTTTTTTTTACTTTTAAAGCATTTTTTTTGGCTGAAGAGGTTGTAGAAAAAAAGCTTTTAAAAGTTTTTTAAAAAGCCTCTGATGGTCGCGCGGCTCAGCTGGGGATGGGGGGGTGGGGGCGCAGGGATTTTTGCTACCGGTTCTCTGAAACACCTGCCGCCATCGCTAATGATTTGGGTGATCCGGTCCGAACCGGGAGCATTTCACCCCTGCCCTAATCCTCTTTGTTGCTCTTTTCTGCACTCCTTCTAGAGTGTCAACATCTTTTTTTACATCATGGCGACCAAAACTGAATGCAGTTTTCCAAGTGTGGCTTTACCAAGGCCTTATAAAGTGGTATTAACACTTCACGTGATCTTGATTCTGTCCCTCTGTTGATGCAGCCGTGAACTGTAATGGGGTGGGTTCTACTTACCTTTACTACTGGTTTGCAACGTGCCCATGCTCATGCTCTTCTGCACATGCGAAGATTGCCTAAGTTGACATCCGGGTCAGTGGGCAGTAGCATTCCACCGATTTTGCGAACTGGTCCGAACCGGGGGCAACCCACCACTGAACTGTAAGGTAGGTACCAGGATTTGAACCTTGGTCTCTCACACCAGAGGCGACTGGATAACCATTTGTCTGAAGTGGTATGGGGTTGGAGGTTGGACTAGAAGACATCCAAGGTCCTTTCCAAATCTTTTATTCTGTTAAAGATGACGTCCTAACCGCTATGCCAACCAGTTGCTATTAGGGTTCTTGTTCCTCCAGGGCCACAAGAGATGCCCACCTCAGACCACCAACCTTCATTCCCTCCTTGAGATGTGCTCAACTACCATTTCAATTTGTATTTAATTTGGTAGAGTAGCTTTGCACGGGACCACAGACGCAAATTGAAATGGTAGCTGCCTTCTAGTGAACAGAAAAATCTCAAGGCAGAAGAAGGTCAAGAGCACAGTAGTAGTAATTCGTAGTAGTAGTTACTCACAGTAATCAGAGAGGACTAATCTAGGGCTGTGATGGTGGCACGCATAGCCATATCGGTGAGCACGCGAGCTTAGCTCCGGCGCGCTAGCCACTTGATTTTCCGGACTTTTGTGCCCACCGGAAGTTGGCAAACAGGCCATTTCCAGGCTCCGGAGGGCCTGTGGGGGAAAGGGGAAGGCCATTTTCACCCTCCCCAAGCTCCTAGAAAGGCTCTGGAGCCTGGGGAGAGAGAAATACGGGCC
>WNWU01000013.1:24049869-24062326 GCA_012654045.1 Ptyas mucosa
GATAGATAGAAAGAAAGATAGAAAGAAAGAAAGGATAGAGATAGATAGATACAATAGAGATAGATAGCTAGATAGATAGATACAAAGATAGATAGAAAGATAGAAAGAAAGATAGATAGAAAGAAAGGATAGAGATAGATAGATACGATAGAGATAGATAGATAGATAGATAGATAGATAGATAGATAGATAGGAGACAGAGAGAGGGAGGGAGGGAGGGAGGGAGGGGCAGGTGTTTGCATTCCCTCTCTATAACTACACTTAATAGATAACTAATCTATTACACAGATACAGACACACAGGCACACACAGATATAATTTTGTCTGTAAAATTCACTGTCCATCCGTTCTTAATTTATTTGTGATAGGTCTACTCCAGAAATAAATAAAAAACAGCATATAAAATAATAAAGAAACAGCATATAAAATCTGTATTTTATATGTATGTATGTATATGGGCAGTAAATTTTTGCCTATAAATTCACTGTCCATCTACTCTTAATTTATTTAGGATAGGTCTACTCCAGAAATAAAGAAAGAAATAACATATAAAAGAAAGAAAGAAGCAGCATATAAAGAGAGAGAGGGAGAGAGGGAGGGAGGGAGAGTAGTAAAATTTTGCCTATAAATTCACTGTCCATCTACTCTTAATTTATCTGGGATAACCTATTCTAGAAATAAAAAAAAAAGAAACAGCATATAAAATCAATCAATCAATCAATCAAGCAGCACATACAATGTGTGTATGTATGCATGTATGCGTGTGTATATACATGCATGCATATTATTTTGTATGGTGTAACCAAATACAGCATTAGTGCATAAAAATGCAGAGAAACAGCATATGAAATGTGTATCAAAATATAAAAGCACCGGAGCAGTGGATTTATTTTAAAAACACACAGTACAACTGATAAATAAAATCAATGCATAGGATTACGTTACGTATGAGTGGTTACTGGAGTGACTAAGGCTATGGTCGGACATCCAGATTGTTTAGCCATTGGGCAACACTGCCCTCAAGGTAATGCATTTCGTGCAGGGATCCTGGGAACCTTCTGATATACAATATAAAGATTTTTGGGACATTCCCATAGTCAGAGCTAGGATCATGTAATTTATCTGGGACAGATCTACTCCAGAAAATAAATCAATATATATATTTCTGGAGTAGATCTATCCCAGATAAATTGAAGAGTGGATGGAGAGTGAATTTTACAGGCAGAATTTTACAGCTGCTGGCACATGTATCCAGAAGAAGCTGTAAGTTATCCCTTGAATGATTCCGGCCTCACACAAATGAGATTTGTGTCTACTGCTTCGATTCACGCAAACTGCACAATTTGCAATGTTCAGCAATCTCACACACACACATTATGATGTGTGTGTATCAACGGCCTCTCTTCCTGCCTACACACACTAGGGGTGTTATTAAAATACAGATGTATATTCATCACCTTATAGGGAAGATAGGTGACATAAAAATTTAATCAATCAATCAATCAATCAATCACTACTGTGACAATTGGAGGGAGTACAAACAGACAAATGGAAAATCAGATGTACCCCCAAAACAAGACATCCCCTGATAATAAGCCCAATTGGGCTTTTGAGCGCATGGCAATAATGCCAAGTGCTTATTTCAGGGTTCAAAAAAAATCTAAGAAAATCTTATTTTCGGGGAAACACGGTAGCTTGATACTAGCACTATAGTTATTTAGCAGTTATTCCTACTGCATTAAATAAAACCAAATTTTAAATTTCCTTCCCCCACCCCCCTAATTTCCTTTTAAAAAATATTGGGGGGAGTGACGGGTTGTTTTTCTCATTTTAAAAGAGAAGACTCTTTTGGCTCACAAAGCTACATAACCACTTTTTTAAAGCAGCCTATTATTTATTTATTTTTTATACAGAACTTTTCAAAAGAAGAACAGAGTGTATACGTGCTGGAGAAATACTGAGACACATTACAAAATCAACCCTCGTAAAGTCATTTTTTTCCTATTGCTTTTTATTGCAACCCTGCTTTATTATCAAGGATAAAAATGACAATGATTTATAAAGAGTGATGACTTTTTTTCTGATCTCAAGGTGCACGTTTACAAAACATGTTAAGGGGACGGCTGCAGCGTTAAAATTTCTTTGCTCTCAAACTAAAATCCAAAATGACCTGGGTTACATGTGCTTTAAAAAAAAAAAGCAAATAAATATATATTTCCATCTCTAAAATGTATAAGCAACGTTTGCTGAAATGTCAAAACTTCTGTAAAATTTCATGTAAACCCGTTCCAATTAATTCAATTAACAGAGGAGCAAAAACCAGAATGAATGATATTAAATAAAAGAAAAGTTTGTTTGTTTTTAAAAAAAATCACATGTTGCAGAATTACTTCTTCCTGATACCACTTACCTTAAAAATAAATATTTAAAATATAGTCCCCTTGCCTAAAACGTTAGGTAAAGTTACTTTTGCCTTTGTAAAAGTTGTGTCCTAATAAAGAAAGAAGATTTGGGATGTTTTAATGCAGCACTGAAAACGCAGCAATTTATATAACCATTGTGATTGTCTGGAACTGAATCCTAATCTGTCTTGTACTTTTTCATACACCTGTAGTAACTACAACGATCACAAAGCCACTTGCTTTTAACTCCCTGAAATATACACGAATGCGAACGGAGACAGAATCGCACAAGTTAGAAACAGTGAATCATACCTAGGAAGAATTAATATCCAGATAAAATCCACATTCCTGGGTTTAGCTGGAGAGAAAACTTTGGCGTAACCCAAGTAGGCTGAAAGGTTTTGCTTGTTATTTATAGATTTGTGGAGTAGCACACAGAAAAACAATTAAACTCTCTAATATAATATCTTTGAACTCCAAGTAACAAAACGAAAAAGGACAACATGGATGTAGAATATCACCGATCTACTTATTTGGAAGATTTGATATAAAGAGAGAGAGAGAGAGAGAGAGAAATAAACACAAATTTAAAAGAGTTTAACAATTATACTATCTGATCTCTGCCTTCAGAGGTTGATGGGCAGAGAAAATTGGAAATACATCACTTTTGTATTTATGTGCTTTCTGAATATTCCTAGCTCTGGATGGGGGGAAAAATAACCCTTTAAATAAGCATTTTTAAATATAACCGTATTAAAATATATTTAAATACGTCTATTACATGTCTGCAATTCCTGCTCTAACTTTTAGTTTGTACAAATGTGTTTTCTGTTCTTAATTATCATCACCATAATTACAGAAAGAATAGAGCGAAAATATAATATAAAAGAAAATTGCTGAGAAATAGATATTTCTAAATAGATATTTAGAAATAACTATCTAATTTTTGTAGGGCTTTTTTTTTAAAGGAAGCATTAGGAATTGGAGCAAAAATAGATTTACAAATATGAACAGCATTTAAAAAAAACTCCAAAGAGGGAAACAGAAGGATTCGTTTGTGCCTTGTTGTACAATGACTGGATGCAAAATTAATTTGTACGGCGACACCGAGATTTGTTTTGGCTCGCAAGATAAAAATAGATGGATCGCTTATTTTCAAACACAAAATATCTTCTTTGTCCTTCCCAACCAATAACCTTCTTATTTAAATATATATATATATTAAAATATATGCTATGAGATAGTGTGTGTGTTTTTCTATAATATTATTGTCATTGTGACTATACTGATTATTAAGCGAGAAACGTAGGAAGTGACCTGTCGAAGAATCATTTACGTTGGAATAGAAAAAAAATAAAAACGAAGCATATCGTAATTAGGTTATATTTATTTAGGTTAACCCCTGACTGTAATATTTGCAGTTTTTATGGCTGAGTTCGGGAGAAATCTCTGGAAGATTAAATTGTCTAGTAGCAAGAAGATAGAAAATGATACCCAAATGGAAACAGCGAGAAGGTACCGTAATGTTATTTCTTTCTGTTTATTTATCCATTTCTCTTGCCATTACACAGGACAAATTCTGAGCACCAGCTTGTGAATTTTCTGCAGAGAATTATCACTAGAAAAGGGAATTCTGAAATAGAGAGGCTGCTGTTATGGTTGTTGTGATTATTGTTATCTCTTTTATTCATGAAACATGAAACTCAGGCAACTGAACGTTTAAATATTTAATTAAACATTATATTATTATTATTATTATTATTATTATTGTTATTATTATTATTTAATCTTTAGTGAGATTCACAGCCTTTGAGGCTGGTTAATAGCTCAGCAGCTCGACTCCTAACCAAGGACCTAGGAACTGTTAAGGTATCGTCGGAGGATGTAAGCTGTTCCGAGTAAGGTGGTTCTTTGTAGAGTCAAAATGTTCAAGTCCGGTAAATTTAGGATTTCTAAATAGCGGGGTAGCCCTTTGGGTATTGCTCCAAAGGCTCCAATTACAATCGGGACAACACACGATTTCTTTTTCCACAGTCGCTCAACTTCAATTTGCAAGTCCCGGTACTTTGTGATATTTTCTTGCTGCTTATCTTCAATCCGTGCATCACCAGGTATTGCAATGTCAATGAACCACATCATCATCATCATTATTATTATTATTATTATTATTATTGTTGTTGCTGTTGTTATCATCTCTTTTATTCATGAAACATGAAACTCAGTCAACTGAGCCTGGTGGCTCAGCAGACTAAAAAAGCATTGTGATTAACACCAGCTGTCTGCAATTACTGTAAGTTCGAATCTCACCAGGCTCAAGGTTGACTCAGCCTTCCATCCTTTCTAAGGTGGGTAAAATGAGGACCCAGTTTGTGGGGGCAATAAGCTGACTTTGGATAAATATACAAAAGTATGAAGGCTATTGCTTAACGCATTGTAAGCCGCCCTGAGTCTCCAGAGAAGGGCGGCATATAAATCAATTTTTTAAAAAAACAACAAAAAACTGAACATCTAAAAATGTATCATAAATATCATTGACTGGGCGCTGATGGTTGATACGGCTGGCTGCCAGCACCCTAGGTATCGACCAAGTATCTTTTAAAAATGTAATTATTATTATTGTTGTTGTTGTCATCATTCTTTTGGCCTGTGTGCGATCCCTCAACTGCAAAAAAATAAATAAATAAAAAACGACTGAGAGTCTTTTAAAGTCGGGTCTGCAAAAAAAAAAAACACAACCCTGCTTAGAGAGACCTCAACAATTCAACTCACAGCTACAAACAGGCACTTTTGTTAAGACGGAGAGCATCAAATGTGTTTTCAGAAATTGGAGGGGGGGGGGAGGAGGTTGGGTTTGGCTGTTGGGCTTTCTTTCACATACATTCTGCAAAGTACCACTGAATAAGGTTAGGAGCAAAATAATGTTATTAGCTTTTTATTTCCAGCGTCTTACACTTAAGAAGAAAAGTGCGGGAGGAGGGGGTCAAGCGATGCATTATATACCCGGGAGTGTGCAGGAGAACACACATACGGAGAGACGCGCGCACGCACGCACACGGAAATGCTTTTGTTGTTGTTGTTGTTGTTGGCGGCACCATCAATATTCAATCTTAACTTCTTAATTGAATGGCCGGGGGGGTAAGCGAGCAATGTGTGCTCTGGCCACTCTTTTATTCTATCTCGGCATTCAGGGAGAGCACCATTGTGTACCCGTGACCAAGGATGAAGCGATGGGGGCCGCAGACTATATTTAACAGGTCAGTTTTTAAAAGGGGAGGAAAGGGAGGGGGAAAAAAATAACAACCCACCGAAGCATGCTATTGTAGCTGGACCTGAGAAAAACCGCTGGAGAATAAAAGGAGGGAACCGATTACGCACCCCCGCTTCGGGGTCTATCGAGTCAAGCAACTCCCCATCTTCGCAAAGAAAACTTTTTCCAGTAATCCAAAGTTCCAGCAGGTCACCGACTCTTTCAACCGCCGGTTCTCCGTCAAAGGACAAGGCGGAGAACGTCACAGCTGAGCCTAACTGAAAACCGTGATGTCCGATACGAACCAATACTGAAGTAAATGAAATATTGAGATTCTAGAAAGAGGGGCAGAGAAGAGCAAGAAAGATGATTATGGGGACCGGAGGCTAAAATGTATGAAGAATGATAGTTGCGGGAATTGGGTAGGTCTAGTGAGGGGGGTCCATGGTGCTCTCTGAGCTTGTTTTCTTGCAGACCTTTCATTCCCCAAAGTAGGTTAGTTTAGTTTTAGTTTAGTTTGATTAGATTTATATACCGCCTTTCTCCCCGAGGGGACTCAGGGCGGTGAACAGGCAAAGATAAAAGACATAGATACAAAATTTAAAAACCAATTAAAACCGAATTAAATGATTGCCCCAACAATTCAAAACCCATTTTTTAAAAATATGTAAATCCTGAATCTAAAAATTTGGATTATGAAATTAAAATTTTCTTACAAAGAGGGGAGAGATTATGCCAGGCCCGCCTGATGGAACAAAAAAGTTTTTAACTCACGGCGGAAAGCACAAAGATCCGGGATCCGCCGAATCTCTGGGGGGAGGTCGTTCCAGACAGTGGGTGCCCCCACAGAAAAGGCTCTCCCCCTGGGGGCCGCCAGTCGACATTGTTTGGCCGACGGCACCCGGAGGAGCCCCTCTCTGTGGGAGCATACCGGTCGGTGGGAGGCTATTGGAGGTAGTAGGCGGTCCCGTAAGTACCCGGGTCCTAAGCCATGGAGCGCTTTAAAGGTGGTAACCAACACCTTGAAGCACACCCGGAAGACCACCGGGAGCCAGTGCAGCTCGCGCAGGAGCAGTGTCACATGAGAGCGCCACGTCGGTTAGGGGTGACAGGATAGCAATCTTGGTGGTAATGCTGGTAATCACCTATAAAGCCCTACATGGCTTAGGACCGGGGTATTTGTCGGACCATCTGCGGCCAGCGACTGCTTCCCATCGCCCGGTACGTTCCCACAGGGAGGGCCTCCTTGGGGTGCCGTCGGCCAGACAATGTCGGCTGGTGACCCCTAGAGAGCGGGCCTTCTCTATGGGCGCACCTACCCTGTGGAATCAGCTCCCCCTGGGCCTCCGGGTGGACCCTGACCTTCACTCTTTCCGTCGTGGCCTTAAAACATGGCTATTCCGCCTGGCCGGTTTGGACTGAAGGGGTTTTAGAGGGGATTTTAATGGTTTTTATAGTTTTATTGGGTATTTTTTAAAAATTGAAACTTTGTGTGTTTTATTGTTGGGAGCCGCCCTGAGTCCTTTTGGAGATAGGGCGGCATATAAGTCTAAATAATAAATAAATAAATAAATCTTCCAATATTTAAGGGGCTGCCATAAAGAAGAGGGGTGTGTGTCTCAACCTATTCTCCAAAGCATCAGAAGGCAGAAGAAGAAGCAACGGATGGAAACCAATCAAGGAGAGAAGCAACCTAGAACTAAGGAGAAATTTCTTGGCAGTTAAAACAATTAACCAGTGGAACAACTTGCCACCAGAACTTGTGAATGCTCCAACACTGGAGGTTTTTAAGACGAGATTGGAGAAACCATTTGTCTGAAATGGTATAGAGTCTCCTGGTTGAGTAGGGGGTAGGACTAGAAGACCTTCACGGTCCCTTCCAACTCTGTTACTCTGAAACAACCAATCCTTGAAGGGTTGTCACAGGGAAGAGAGGGTTGACCTGTTCTCCGAAGCACCGGAGGGCAGGAATAGGGGTAGGTTGGTCAGAGGGAGATCCAACCTGGAAGTAAGGAAGAATTTCCTGATCGTGAGAACAATTCCTCAGCGGAAATTGTGGGCGCTCCATCACTAGAGGATGCCAAGAAAGGATCGGATAACCATTTGTCTAGGATGGAATAAGGATTCCAGCTCTGGGCAGGGGGTTGGACTAGAAAGCCTCCAAGGTCCCTTCCGGTCCTATGATTCTATGACTTGTATGTTGGTGAATGTTGGTGCATGTCTTTGTTGTAAGCCACCCAGAGTCCTCGGAGAGTGGGAGGCATAGAAATACGAATAATGAATGAATGAATGAATGTATGGACGTGCTTTGTTTCTCTGGAGCACTCTAGGCATGTTTCCATTATATTAGAGCTGTTTGTGAACATCGTGGGAAAGCAAGCACATTTAGGACAACCAAAAGGATAGGCACCAAATTATACCAAAATAAGGTATTGCCAAGGCCAACCCTCAATTATGACAAGCTGTCCGATCCATGCATCTAAATTTTGTATCAATATTAAGAGGTAAAAGGGATTTTCTAGGGAATTTCTGAGTTAGGATTCTTATCTTACTGAACTGATATTAGTATCAATTAGGGTTTTACATTGATGGAAGGATTCAGGGTCATAAAATTAACGATTAGGATATCTGAGGTCATTAACCAATAAATCGAGAGGAAGAGATGCCGGGGAGGGAAACAGGATTTCCAAGCGCTCAAGGGACACCCGCCCCCCCTCTCCAAGAAATGCCGTCCCACATATCAATCAATCATCCTCATCTATTCAATGGAGGATAAAATTGCAAGGTAAGTAAGAAAGGAGTCAGTTCTATCTTCAATACAGATAGTCCTCGATTTACAGCAGCTCATTTAGTGACCATTCGAAGTTACGACAGCATTGAAAAAAGTGACTTAGGATGGCGTTTCACACTTACGACCGTCGCAGCAGCCCCGCGGTCACGTGATCGAAATTCAGAGGCTTAGCAACTGACTCATATTCACGACGATTGCAGATTGTCCCGGGAGTTATGTGAGCTTCTGATGAGCAAGTCGACGGGGAAGCCGGATTCACCTTAACATCCGTGTTACCAACTGAACAATGCCGTGATCCACTTAACCACTACGGCAGGAAAGGTTGTAAAATGGGGCAAAATTCATTTAGCGACTGTCTCGCTCAGCAACAGAAATTTGGGGGGGGGTCCACGCTGGTTGTAAGTGGAGGACTACCTGTATTTCCACGCTGGTCGTAAGTCGAGGACTACCTATACGTTGAAGACAAGGAAGTTTTCAGATTTTTTTTTTGTCCTGCTTCGTAGTTTAAATATCCACAGGCTTACCCACACGCACACATACACAGCATAAATCACTGTCACAGTTAAGAGCCATCGGTAAAATACACTTTGGCCTTACACTCTGTTGGGGTTTTTTTGCTGACTTTTTAGTGGTGGTTTTGTTTTCAAAAGCAGCAGGGAGCGTTCGAGTTGGTTGGTTCGGTTGGTTTTATTTTTCCCCCCCCAAAATGGTCGTTTCTTATCGCTTCGAGCCATCGTGCAAACATGCCAGAGTGTTGGACGGCTGTTTTTTAAGTTTGCCTTAGGAACAGATTCTTACACTTGGTCTAAGGCCTTCCATGCAAAACCGCCAGTTTCGTGATTCGCAAAGGTTTGTAAAACTCCGTGCGAGGGATTGACCTAAGATACACGGTGCGATTGTGCAAACGGAGAACACTCGGGCTTGTTAATAAATGACCTTCGAAGCTAGTGGTCTCCTTCAAGCGTTCGCTGCCCAAAACAAGCCAGCTGAAGGAGGAAGTGCAGCAGAATGGGTGAAATTCATCAGCCAAGGGACACTTTTATGGGTCAGGGTTAGTGGTGGAAGTCCAAAAGGACATTTGTGGACTTCCAACTCCCAGAATTCCCCAGCCAATTTTTTAACCTGAAAAACCCAAGGTGGGGTTTTCCAATCTTGGTAAATTTTTAAGTCTCATAGACTTCAACTCCCAGAATTCCCCAGCCAGTCATTCAACCTGAGAAACCTAAAGAAGGATTTCCCAACCTTGGCAGCTTTAAGACTCGTGAACTTCAACTCCCAGAATTCCCCAAGCCAGCTGGGGGATTCTGGGAGTTGAAGTCCACACACCTTAAAGTTGCCAAGGTTGGGATGATCGAATTTTTTTCCTCTTTCAAAACAACACCCACAGCAGCTTCTGCTTCCTCTTCCATTCCTCCTAGAATTTGGCCGGGAAATCCTTCATTCTCCAGCTGTCTGCAAGGAATATCAATCCTTCCATTCCCCCACCATCTTGTCAGAGCTGAAGAAGCTTCTTGGAGGAGAAGCGAAATGTCTTCAAAGAAAAAAAAACAAACAAGAAAGTCCAGTGGCCTCTTGAAAGACCACCTTTGGTCTCTGCCCAACGTTTGTGTATCTTCTCCACCTCTGCTATTTTTTTGTTTTTGAAAGACGAAGAGAAGCTGCGCAATTCGTCGTCCAGATTGTCCGTAGCTGCTCCTTTCTTAGCCATTCCATGATCTCTTCCTTTCTTCTCCCGTCTTTCTTCTCCCGTCTTTCTTATCCAGGAGACAAGCGTTCCATAGAGGTGCATTTTCTGACTTTGGTGTCAGAGTTCAATAAACTTTCAAGCAAATCGGAGAAGGATGGTTCCCTTGGTTAACCATTTGTCCGGCTCCCCCCCAATGCCCCCGAAGGTTACCTCTTTGCTTTTGATGAGGTTAACGCAGGACAGGACAAGGTCTCGGGCCGGTTTTGCTAAATGGGACCTCTGCACCAGGGGTGAAATGCTCCCGGTTCGGACCAGATCGCCCGATCCGGTAGCGATGGAGGCGGGAGGTTCGGAGAACCGGTAGCAAAAATCCCTGCCCCCCCCCCCATTGCCCAACTGAGCCGCGCAATCATCAGAGGCTTTTTTAAAAAAAATTTTTAAAGCATTTTCTCTACAACCTCTTTGGCCAAAAAAATGCTTTTAAAAGTAAAAAAAAAAGTCTCTGATGATCGCGTGGCTCAACTGGGATCGTCAGAGGCTTTAAAAAAAAAAAGAAAAAGCCTCTGCAGATCAGGCAAGTCAGCTGCTATCGTCAGAGGCTTTAAAAGCCGAAGAGGTTGTAGAAAAAATGGTTTTAAAAGTTAAAAAAAAAAAGTTGGCCACACCCCAACAAGCCACGCCCACAGAACCAGTAGTAACAAATTTTACATTTCCCCACTGTTCTTCTACACCACAAACACCTGGATGAATAGGAGCTGGGAGAATTTCCTTTAGGATAGAGCAGTGCTTCTCAAATAGTGGGGCGCGCCCCCCAGGGGGGGCGCGAGGCTCCGTAAAAGGGGGCGCGTTTGACCTCGGCATCTGATTGGCTGTCCAAACCCCTTGTGACACGAGCCTGTCGGAGCCATCTTTAGTGTGGGACGTCCGTCCACACTTACTTTGTTGCCCGACGGATGTGCGCCCAATTGATGCTCAAATGACTGACAATGACCTTCTCCTGTGAAACATAACGCTGCCCCAATTAATCAAACTTGCTAAAGAAATCGGGCTACCGCTGCTGACCTTTGCATCGATGGTGAGCATTAAGCCAGTCCATGTGACTGCGCAGGCTCCTCCCTTTCAAGGAGAACAGACCTTTTTCTAATAATGATACTATTTACAGTCGCGCGGGGGGGCGCGAAAAATGTTTTCTTCTTCCTAGGGGGGCATGACAGAAAATAATTGAGAAGCACTGGGATAGAGTAAGATTTCCACTAGGCATTTCCAAGTCCTGGAGAGCAAACAGGCAATGGAGGAGCTGAAGCCAAATTCACCATGCCTGGCTGCTTCTACCGGCCACCCAACCAGTGAAAGGGTGTGAACATAGAACATAGAATAATAGGGTGGGAAGTGACCTTGAGGTCATCTATTCTGACCCCTTGACCATGGCAGGAGATCCTATACCATTCCAGACTTTCTTTGAGTTGATGGGATGGATACGTGGGGATCATAGAAAGAATAACAGAACCAAATAATAAGAGTTGGAAGGGAAACCAGAAGCCCTCCAGTCCAACCCTCCACCCAAGCAGGAAACCTTATACCAGTGATGGCTAACCTTTTTGCCATCGCGTCCCAGGAGGGGTGGGGGCGGGGGGGTCACGCACGCACGTGCCCACATCCATAATTCTATGCGTCCCGTCCATGCACATATGCGTTTGACACCCCCGCTTCCAGAAGTTGTCAATCGGGCCATTTTTGGCCTCTGGAGGACCTCCGGGCGGTGGGGAAGGCCGTTTTCGCCCTCCCCAGACTCCTAGAGAGGCCCTGGAGCCAGGTGAGAAAGAAAAAACGGGCCTTCCCCACCCCCCCCAGGAGGCAGGAAACAGCCTGTTTCCCTACTTCTGGTAGGCCCAGAAGACCCGAAAATCAGCTGGCCGGCACGCGCATGCACGCCGGAGCTGAGCTCGTGTGCCCACTGATATGGCTACGCGTGCCACGGGTTCGCCATCACGGCTGTATACTATTTTGCAATAGTGGCGAATATCTGCAGCTCGGGTATAGGACGAGCGTGAAGGTTCGTTCTCCGAACTTGTGGGTTTGGTTTCCGAATGTTTCATTACCAGGCTAGGGAAGATCTTTGGCGGAGTTTAGGGGAGGTCAGTGTTCTGTTTAACAAAACAGAACAGTGTTTTGTTTATCCATTCCAGGTCATCCCTAGAACACCGACACCGACGTTCCCTAAACTCCGCTGAAGATCTTACCTAGCCTGGTAACGAAATGTACGGAAACCAAGCTCGGAGGACGAATCTTCACCCTCACCTTATACCAGGGGTTCCCAAACTTGGCAGCTT
>WNWU01000013.1:24088642-24106241 GCA_012654045.1 Ptyas mucosa
ATAGAGAGATGAGATAGAGAGAGAGTGAGAGAGATGAGAGAGAGAGAGATGGGTAGATGGATGGATGGATACATGGATAGAGAGAGAGATGAGATAGATGATAGATAGATAGATAGATAGATAGATAGATAGATAGATAGATAGATAGATGGATGATAGAAGGACAGACAGACGGATGAGCGGACAGATGACAATAGAAGATGGATAGAGATAGGCAGGCAGGCAGGCAGATAGAGGGATAGGCAGGCGGAAACAAATATGGATGGATGGATGTTGTTGAATAGATAGATAAACAGACAGACAGATATCGATAGTGGGAGGATGGCTGGGTGGATGGATGGACAGACAGATAGACAAATGGATAATCTGTCTTACTGCAGATGCCTGTTTAAAATGGGGAAAGAAAAAATAAACAGGGAGATCCTTAATCTGGACCTGGATAAAATCTGATCAATTTCATTACTTGAGAATTATTATTTAGTCTTTCTATGCTGCCTCATCGTGGTAGGGGCGGAGGGGGGTAGGCGTTCCTGAGAAGGATGAAGCCTACCAGGTGTACATACAGGTACCCTCGAACGAATCCACTGCACATTCACCTCTTGCGCGTCGGTGAATTTAAATGGACTGCATTTGGACATTGCATCAGGGCATGTAAAAAACAAAAACGCAGCATCGTTTTTAGAGTTAGGAAAGATATACCGAGAACGGCAGCATCGGCTGCAATGCAATCAATGACTAAATCGTATCAATTCAACTTTGACAATTATAATATGACAATTATGCAAGTTTGGGCTCCAACTTAGACTGGATGAGGAAGGCGAGAAGGTAGACAAGTTTTATGATCAAGTTCATCAAAGAGCAGGCAAGAATTTCCAGCCTGGCCTTCCATCAGAGACTGGAATGCCAACGTCGGAAAACACCGCTGATTATAAAGCCTAGAAAAATGCAGCGAAACAGGAGAAGGTCTTCAGTGTCGACGGAGATCGTCAAGTCATCCAGGTCATGGTTGTCCCAAAGGTGCTTTTTTCCCCCAAAGAAATGAAGGAAGCTTCTTGGATAAGAAGCAAAATGTCTTCAAGGAAAAACAAAGACCGGTTGCCTTTTGAAAAAGCACCTTTGGGGGAAAGTCTGAGCCAATCCAATGGTTTCTTCATTGCTTACAGAGTCATCCAGTAACGAAAATAATGCTTATGTACACGCACATCAACAGACGGAGTGAAAACAGCTATCCGAACGCCTGTATGATTTGTAAGAGGAGATGGAACAATTCAGTTAACAGTAAAGACACAGCCAGGGACTTGAGTGTGGAACAAATCGCAAATTGTTCATGTGCAATTTCCAAATTAAGCCAAAGGAGAAGGAGAAAGGAGAAGAAAGCCAACCAGAGTTTCACAACATGATCTTGACCTTATAATCATCGTTTTCAGAAAAGAACATCAGGAATCACTTTGAAGTCCTTGAACTTCATGGGTGGAAAACCAGAGAAACTATGGAGAGGAATCAAAGTTGTTCGAGAGGAATGTGAAAAAAAAAAAGGAAAAAAAAAAAAAGACTGCCGGAGATGAAGGAACAGAAGAAAACGGATATCAGAACAAACCGTGAAAATTGCCAAGCAAAGAAGAGAAGCTAAAGCCAAGAAAGACAACATTTCAAAAAGCTTAAGCTTGTTAGAAGAGGGGGGGGGGGGGGAAGGGATCTTATAACAAGATGGAAACAGGAACAAAAAAACGATCTTCTTAAAGAGCCTTGAAAGAGCGCGGAGAAAAGCGACAAAGATGATCAAGGATCTGGAGGCTAAATCATACAATGAATTGTTGAGATAGAGCTACCTTATTTCCCCCAAAATAAGACCGGGTCTTATCTTAATTTTTGCTCCAAAAGACGCAGTTACGTCTTATTTTTGGGGAACTACAGTACTAAACGCTTCCGTCTGGTTGACGATCTTAACTGGGACTTATTTTTTGGGTAGGGCTTATATTACGAGCAGGGGTGAAATGCTCCTGGTTCGGACTGGATCGCCTGATCTGGTAGCAATGGCGGCGGGTGGTTCGAAGAACCAGTAGCAAAAATCCCTGCGGCCCCCCCCCCATGCACAGCTGATCCGCACGATCATCAGAGGCTTTTTTTTTAACTTTTAAAAGCATTTTTTCGTCAGAAGAGGTTGTAGAAAAAATGCTTTTAAAAGTAAAAAAAAAAGGGGCCTCTGATGATCGTGCAGTTCAGCTGGGATCGTCAGAGGCTTTTCAAAGCATTTTTTTTCTGCAACCTCTTGGCCGAAGAGGTGGTAAAAAAAATGCTTTGAAAAGTCTAGGACGATCCTAGCTGAGTTGCTTGATCGGCAGAGAAGTATTTTTTAAAAAATACCTCTCTGCTGATCAGGCAACTCAGCTGGGATCGTCAGGGAGGCTTTTTAAAAAATACCTCTCTGCCGATCCCAGCTGAGTTGCCTGATCGGCAGAGGCTTTTCAAAGCATTAGAAAAAATGCTTTGAAAAGTTTAAAAAAAAAAGTTGGCCACACCCACGCAGTCACATTAAACCCCCCCACCAAGCCATGCCCACAGAACCAGTAGTAACAAATTTTACATTTCACCCCTGATTACAAGCATCCTGGGAAAAAAATCGTGCTAGGGCTTATTATTTTCTAGTTGGGTCTTATTTTGGGGGAAACAGGGTAGGTACGTTTAGCCTTTCGAAGAGGATTGTGGGTTCGTGGCAACTTTCCTCCAGCACTTGAGGGGCTATCCTAGAGAAGAGGAGGTCACCCTATTCTCCAAAGCAACTGAGAGCAGGACAAGAAGTAACAGATGGAAAAGCTTATCAGAGATCCAGAGACTCTGAGGTCCTAGTGTTGTGGCTCCGACCCCCGAGCCCATCGTATCGGAGGAAGAAGGCTCCGAACATGAAGGAGAGGAGCCGGCCAGGCCTCCCTCCCCCGGCCCCTCCTCTCTGACAATTCCTCAGGTGTCGGCCGAAGGAGAGGAGACTGGCCAGGAGCCAGGTGTCTCCGATCGGTCGGAGAGTGATGAGGGAGACAAGTTGTGGCTGGACCCACGTCAGCGTCAGCATGCTAAACGATCACAGCAGATGAGGAAGCGTGCCAGGGATTAAGCTGAGTCACTGGACCACACCCCACAGGCTATATAAAGGAGTGGGGTGGCCGTTTAGATTCTGTGACGAACAAAGTTAATTCTTGCAAGTTCCTTTGGTGCAAAGCCTCAGTCTGCTGAAGGATTGTGAATTGGACTGTTTTTTCCCAGCCGGTGTGTATTGTATTTGTTATCTGGTGGAGGAACACCCCCCTTCTTGTTATAGTAAACAACTTGGCAGCCGGTTCCCGTAGAGCTGCCAAGCCTCTGATAATGGAACGTTTGTGTGTGCCAATTATTTAACCCTCGACTGTCTGTGTGGGTTTGTGCGTGTGGAGGACGGGGACAGAACACCTAGAAAGAATGCCGAGAAGAGCAACAATGATGATTAGGGGCCTGGAGGATAAAACACATGAAGAGCGGTTGCAGGAATTGGATATGTCTAGTCTAGTGAAGAGAAGGACGAAGGCAGTCTTCCAATATCTCAGGGGCTGCCCCAAAGAAGAGGGAGTCAACCTATTCTCCAAAGCCCTTGAAGGCAGGACAAGAAGCAACGGATGGAAACTAATCAAGCAACCTGGAACTAAGGAGAAATTTCCCAACAGTGAGAATTTAATTGTTCAGTGGAACAACTTGCCTTCCAAAATTATGGGTGCTCCATCATTGCAGGTTTTCAAAAACAGACTGGACAACTCTTTTGACCAGGATTGGATAAGATCTCCTTCCTTGCTCCAACACTGGGGGTGTTTAAGAAGAGATGGGACAACTACCGTGTTTCCCCAAAAATATGACCCAACCAGAAAATAAGCCCTAGCATGATTTTTCAGGATGTTCCTAATATAAGCCCTGCCTTAAAAATAAGCCCTAGTTAAGATTGTTAGCCAGATGGACAGCATTTAGTACCGTATTTCCGCCACAATAAAACCTAACTAGAAAATAAGCCCTAATGCATCCTTTGGGGCAAAAATTAATATAAGACCCGGTATTATTTTGGGGAAAATACGGTAGTTGTCTGAAATGGTATAAAGTTTCCTGCTTGAGCAGGAGGTTGGGCTGGAAGACTTCTGAGGTCCTTTCCTGCCCTATGATTCTATCTTCTATGACAGTGTTTCTCAACCTTGGAAGCTTGAAGATGGGTGGACGTTAACTCCCAGAATCCCCCAGCCAGCGCTGCTGGCTGGGGGATTCTGGGAGTTGACGTCCACCCATCTTCAAGCTTCCAAGGTTGAGAAACACTGTTCTATGATCTTCACGCTCTCGAGGAAGTTCCACCAGGTATGCTAAAGGAGACCGATGGACAGGTGGAGGACAACTCTGAAGTTCTACATAGGTAGACCTCGACTTAAACAATAGCTCACTTAGTGATCATTCGATGTTACAACAGCACTGAAAAAGTGACTTACGACCATTTTTCACACCTACAACCAACGTAGCATTTTTTTTACATTTGGATACTTGACAACTGACTCACGTGTATGACGGTTGCAGTGCCCCGGAGTCATATGATCCCTTTTAGCGACCTTCTGATAATGGGGAAACCAGATTCACTTAACAACCCCGTGTTACTAATTTAACAACTGATGTGATTCAATTAACAAATGTGGCAAGGAAAGTCGTAAAACGGGGCTAAACTCACTGAACAAATTTCTCACTTAGCTATGTAAATTTTGGGCTCAATTGGGAGGTCGTAAATTGAAGACTACTTATATAGCAGAACTGTCAATATCTAAGAAATTCCCCCATTTAAAAGAACCTCTAGTCTGGTCATTACCATGTGAGAAAACTACAGGAACTTTCTGGAATATTTATAGAAACAGGGCAAGCACAAAAAGTTTTACCAAACTATAAAAGCAGATCTGGAAAACGACACAGTTATCAACAGTTGGAAGAGGTCAGTCTCTTCTTAAAAGCCTAAAGTGATGGTGCAATCATAACTTCTGAAGGCAAGTCGTCCCACTGGTTAATTGTTCCCATTGTCATTGTTCATTATGGGAATTTAGGACACAAAAATTGCCCCCCCCTCTTTTTTTAAAAAAATTGATTTATATGCCGCCCTTCTCCGGAGACTCAGGGCGGCTTACAATGCACTAAGCAATAGCCTTCATACTTTTGTATATTTATACAAAGTCAGCTTATTGCCCCCACAAACTGGGTCCTCAATTTACCTACCTTAGAAAGGATGGAAGGCTGAGTCAACCTTGAGCCTGGTGAGATTCGAACCTGCAATAATTGCAGGCAGCTGGTGTTAATAACAGGGTGCTTTAGACCACTGTACTACCAAGGCCCTTCCCATCTGTACAACCGCTTTAGGTCACAGAAGGACGAGTTCAGCGTTCCTCAACCATAGCGCCTTTTAAGATGAGTGGACATCAACTCCCGGAATACCTACATAGCTGGCTGGGGAATTCTGGGAGTTGAAGTCCACACATCTTAATGTTGCTAAGGTTGAGAAACGGTGGACTAGTTTATTGGCCCCGAAACTGATCCTGAATCCAGCTTGACGATCCCACCAAATCACACACAGAGACACCATATCGGGGTGGGATTAAATCAGTCCAAACAAAATAGAAATAGAAGCCAGGATGGCTCTAACAAGTGCAAGGAAGTTATCTCTTATCATCAGATATCTATTAACCATTTCCTTTACCATTTTCCTGCCCGGAGAAGACAAATGAGGACAGCGCCAACAATGATTCATTCATTGTCCAATGGATCCCCATTACCCATAAAAGGTTTATATTGCACAAGTAAACAATTTAGAGAGGGCCTGAGAAGAAAACATAAATACGTGGCTTCCACGCCGAATCCAGAAGATGAAAGGAAGAAGGGGGAGGAAGAAAATATGACAAGAACATCCTGACTGGGTCTAGAGACCGTGGTTCTTGGGATCCTAGACTTGAGTTGAGATGGCAAGGCAACTCGGTGTCACCAGAAACATGGCAGGAGCCCAACCTCATGGGCAAAAGGCCAGCAGCACTTCCGAGTCTCAAGACACAAAGCAGCTGTCCATGGAGGCCAACATCCTGTTTCCCAGAAAAGGAGCTAGATGCCTTCAGGAAGAACACATCCAGGGCAGGAAGACAAAGGTTTCCTTTGGGCATCAGCAATCAACATTACAGCTATATAATATCTGAACATGGAGGCTCCACTCCTAACATCCATGAGCAATAGGAACTTGAAAACTGCCCTTGATGGATCTGCTCTGGTAGAAGGGACATCCTATCCGGCATCCTGTTTCCAAAAGTAGCTAACGATAAATTTCGGTGAAGACCAAGAATTATTTATCCATTTTCGATTTCTTTACCATATTTATATCTCGCGTTGCTCCGGTTAAACTAGCCCAATCGTCTCTTGGTTGCCCTTGGATCTCTTAACCTAGAACCTCCACTGAACCAGTTTTGGTCACCAGGTTATTAAAAAAAAGATGTTGAGGCTCCGGAAAGAGTGCAGAAAAGAGCAACAAAGATGATTAGGGGACTGGAGGCAAAAACATATGAAAAAGGGTTACAGGAATTGGGTACGTCTAGTCTAGAGAACAGAAGGACTGGGGTGACACGAAAGCAGTCTTCCGATATTTGGAACAGTAAGTCGGTCCGCAAAATGAGAAGTCCGATTGTTGGGGGCCACTTAGAGGGGGCTGTAAAGCACTGTGACGCAGTAGGAGCCTTGGTGGAGCAGCGGACTAAAGTGCTGTTAAAGTAGCACTTAGCTGCCAGCTGCCTGCAATTACTGCGAGTTCAAATCTCACCAGGCTCAAGGTTGACTCAGCCTTCCATCCTTCCGAGGTAGGTCAAATGAGGACCCGGATTGTGGGGGCAATAAGCTGACTTTGTATAAAAAAGAACACCGCTTAGGGGGCCCCAAAAGCCCTACTAAGCAGATATATATAAAAGTATGAAGGCTATTGCTTAACGCATTGTAAGCCGCCCTGAGTTTCCAGAGAAGGGCTGCATATAAATCGAATCAATCAATCAATCAATCAATCAATAAATGCTATTGCTTTTTGTAGGGAATATTTTAACTTGGATTCTTGCACTGACTGGGTATATGTGTGGAAACTCAGACAAATGGTTGTCCAATCTCTTCTTAAAAACTTCCAGTGTTGGAGCATTTTCAATTTCTGGAGGCAAGTTGTTCCACTGATTCATTGTTCTCCCTGTCAGGAAATTCCTCCTTAGTTCTAAGTTGCTTCTCTCCTTGATGAGTTTCCACCCGTTGCTTCTTGTCCTGCCTTCAGGTGCTTTGGAGAATAGCTTGACTCCCTCTTCTTTGGGGCAGCCCCTGAGATACTAGAACACTGCTATCATGTCTCCCCTAGTCCTTCTTTTCATCAGTCTAGACGTACCCAGTTCCTGCAACCGTTCTTCATTTGTTTCAGCCTCCAGTACCCTAATCGTCTTTGTTGCTCTTCTCTGCACTCTTTCTACAGTCTCAACGTCTTTTTTACATCGTGGCGACCACAACTGGATGCCGTATTCCAAGTGTGGCCTTACCGAGGCCTTATAAAGTGGTATTAACACTTCACGTGATCTTCATTCTATCCTTCTGTTTATGCAGCTTAGGACTGTGTTGGGTTTTTTGGCAGCTGCTGCACACGGCTGGCTCATATTTAAGTGATTGTCCACTAGGACTCCAAGATCCCTCTCACAGTTACTACTATTGAGCAAGGTACCACCTATACCGTACCTGTACATTTTGTTTTTCTTGCCCAACTGTAGAACCTTACTTTGGCTTAAAGGCCCCTTCCAATGATACAATAGATGAACTATCTTTTTGCATAGCTTCTACCGGTTTTGCAAGGGCCCTCATTCCACCCCTGAAATGTTGGCTCACGTTAATCAAATCCAAACGAAACTTTCTCAGACAAATTCTTCACTATCCAACCATTGCATCTGTTTACAGAGGCAAAGCTTCCCAATGTGCTTGGAAAGCCAATAAAGGCAACAACTTACTGTACTTCCCCTTGACAGAAAGCAGACCCCAACCATGGATGAAAGCTGAAGACACTGATCCCTCCTTCCCGTCCACTCTGTGATGTCAGGAGTAAAAAATTATTGGATGTGTTAAAATCACCTTAAGGCAATCCTGTGCCTGTTTCAAGTATGTCACACTTGATGGCTGAGTGGTAATTAATTGTAAAGACTATTGGGGATACACGAGAGAAAAGAGATCTTGTTTGATTACCTTGAAAAGGGATCAGTTGACTCCTTTAATATGTCAACCAAAAAAAAAAAATGAAGCCTCCACGGCTGATACTTTTAACAGGTTTTGAGGATGAAAATGTCTTTTTGGCCACCGAGAAGGAGGCCGTCTAAGAGGTTTGGGAGGTCTGTTTTTCTCACAGTGAATCTTGAGGTCCAGCCCATTGAAGCCGCAGCCTCCAAGGTGACTTCACTGATTTTGGAAGCAAAAGCATTTCAGGTTTGGTTAATACTTGGGTGAGAGGCAACCAAGAGCTTTCAGCTAGACTGGAAAGCAACAGACACACTTGAAGGAGGAAAATGGAAAACCGCTTCAGAACTGGGAATGTAAAACTATATGGAGATGGCCGTGAGGTTACTTGGCATTCAAATCTAACTTGAAGGAGAACGTTCGCATTTTATCAGGATTTATCATCCACAAAAGGGACGCGCTGGCTCAGTGGCTAAGACGCTGAGCTTGTCGATCGAAAGGTCGGCAGTTCGGCGGTTCGAATCCCTAGTGCCGTGTAACGGGGTGAGCTCCTGTGACTTGTCCCAGCTTCTGCCAACCTAGCAGTTCGAAAGCACGTAAAAAATGCAAGTAGAAAAATAGGGACCACCTTTGGTGGGAAGGGAACAGCGTTCCGTGAGCCTTTGGCGTTGAGTCATGCCGGCCACATGACCACAGAGATGTCTTTGGACAGCGCTGGCTCTTTGGCTTTGGAACGGAGAGTCGGGAACGACTAGCACATATGTGCGAGGGGAACCTTTATCTTTACCTTATCATCCACAAACTGGATGTCAGTTACAAATAGCTCAACAAGGTGATTAGACTCATGGAATGAAGTTAAGCTGAATGGTTCTTGGCACCAGAAATGACTGGATGGACTTATCACTCCTGGATTTTAAATTGTGTTTAGTCCTCGGTCTGGGGTTCACAATGCTTTGTGCTCATATTTTGGAAACCTACGCATATTTCTTCTTTATCATTGTTAAGAGTACTCTTCCTCTCTCTGTGTCTCTCTCTCTGCTCCTTCCTATCTCCCGCTTTTTTTCCCGCTTTCTTTCTTCTTATCTCTCTTTCCCTCTCACACTTTCTCTCCTTCCTTACTTCCTTGTCTGCCTGCTAGTCTCTCTTTCTCTCTCTCTCTTTTCCCTAATGAAAATACCATTTCATACATCTGCTGTAGTGGATTCTAGTCCACAAAGCTTATGCCAGAACATCTCAAAAATGCCACCATCCAGTGAGAACTGAAGAAGCTTCTTGAATGAGAAGCAAAACATCTTTCAAAGAAAAAACAGAAAGTCCAGTTGCCTATTGGAAAAAAAAAAGGATCTTTGGAACAATCATGACCCGGATGACGGAGAATCTCCATAGACACTTAGGCCCCCCAAAAAAACAAAAAACCCCACCACAAGTTTTGCAAGCTAACCATTTTTGTTTAACCAACCGGAATCTATTTTTATTTTATTTTATTAATAATGTACACAGCACATTTAGGAAAACAGCAGGTCCTTGTGTTAGCAACCCAATATTTGAAAAGGAGAGGAAGTGGAGGAAACAACAGTAAAAGTTAAAATAACGGAACATGTATCTATTCTATGTGTAGGAGAGGAATCCCTGAAGCTATTGTTATCCTTCTCCACAAATAGCAAAAGGCGGAATAAAAGTATATAAATGGGAAATCCTGTATCTTTGCGCAATTTATATATAGCCTTGGCTTATGGTACTCGGAGTGGAATGATAATTCTCCAGCAAGTGGCTGCATTCAACCAAAGCTATTCAGAAATGGTCCCATTGTTTAATCACACTATTTTGAAAGCCGTCGAGGAATAACGGTAAGAACGTCTGAACGGATCCAACCGGTCCTTTGCGTTCGTCTTTTCTTTGAATTTGTCTTTCGGGCCTCCTTGCAAAATCAGCCACCTCTATTTACAGGAAGTCGCTTAAACATCCATCTTTGACGGACAAGCAATAGGGCTATGAGGTAATCACCTCAAACATGCTAACAAAGCGGCCGATAAAATAAAATCTAAGAGCAGGCTCTCGATATCTGTTTTATGGATGGGCAATTAATGTTTAATGGCATCTATTAAGAACATCTACGTTTCCGAAGCTAACTTCGATCTACGCTGGATGCAAGAGTCCGAGGTTCTTCATTCACTTCTATTAGCTTTTTTATTCAATTTTTCTAATTTTAACTTTTTTACTAGCAGATTTTTTTTTTACTTCTTATTATATTATAAGCCGTCCAGAGTTGCTGTATCAGCGAGATGGGTGGTACCGAAGTTTTATAAACAAACAAACAAACAAATAAATCAACACTTTGCTCTTGTTTTCTAAATTTGTTTACTAGGGAGGGTATGACAAACAGCAATAGCACTTAGACTTATATACTGCTTCACATTGCTTTACAGCCCTCTCTAAGCGGTTTACAGAGTCAGCCTCTTGCCCCTCACAATCCGGGTCCTCATTTTATCCACCTCGGAAGGATGGAAGGCTGAGTCAACCTTGAGCCAGTCAGGATCGAACTCCTGGCAGTGGGCGGAATAGGATTGAAGGGCAGAGCAAGAAGCCTACAGGTTGATACGTAGTAAACCATAATCCACTTTGGGTTCAAGTTTGCCCCCATTGCCTGAAAACCTCAGTAGAGGTGGGGTTTTTTGGGGAGGAGGCGGTGCACTTTGGAAAAAGTGCAAAGAAGAGCAATTAAGATGATTAAGGGCCCCGAGGCTTAAAGCATATGAAAGAACAGTTGCAAGAATTGGCTATGGCCAGTCTAGAGAAAAGGAGGACTAGGGAGGAACATGATAGCAGTATTCCAGGATTTGAGGAACTGCCAAAAAGAAGAAGAGGGGGTCAACTTATTTTTCAAAGCACCTGAAGGCAGGAGAAGAAACAATGGAAGGAAACTGATCAAGGAGAGAAGCAACCTGGAATTAATTTCCTAACAGTAAGGGCAATTAACCAATGGAACAGCTTGCCACCAGAAGTTGTGGGTGCTTCATCACTGGAAGTTTTTAAGAAGATGTTGGATAACCATTTGTCTGAAATGGTAGAGGGTCTCCTGCTTGAGCAGGGGATTGGACTAGAAGACCTCCAAGGTCCCTTCCAGCTCTATTCTGATTAATATTGATTGATTGATTGATTGATTGATTGATTGATTGATTGATTCGATTTATATGCCACCCTTCTCCGGAGACTCAGGGTGGCTTACAATGCGTTAAGCAATAGCCTTCATACTTTTGTATATACCTGCTTAGTAGGGCTTTTGCCCCCCCCCAAACGGTGTTCTTTTTTATACAAAGTCATCTTATTGCCCCCACAAACCGGGTCCTCATTTTACCTACCTCGGAAGGATGGAAGGCTGAGTCAACCTTGAGCCTGGTGAGATTTGAATTTGCAGTAATTGCAAGCAGCTGGTGCTACTTAACAGCACTTTAGTCTGCTGCGCCACCAAGGCTCTTAGTCTGCTGCTCCACCAAGGATATTGACATGTAACATTGCAAAATGTGTATGCATGCATTATCTGTACTGAAGTACAACCTGTATTTAAGGCATAATTTTTAAGACATAATTTTGGTCTCCGGTCTTAATTGATGTGTGGATCTTTGATTGTTTTAATCCTGGTTATCTTTGGGGCAGTGTGTTTTCGTTTTGTGTCGTTGTCATTGTTTTGTGATTGCATTGGTTAAGCCGCCCAGAATAGAAGAGAATAAACAGAGTTGGAAGGGACCTTGGAGGTCTTCTAATCCAACCCCCTGCTCAGGCAGGAAACCCTACACCGCTTCAGACAAATGGTTATCCCAACATCTCCTTAAAAACTGCCAGTGTTGGAGCATTCACAACCTCTGGAGGCAATCTGTAGGAGAGGGAGTCCATCATAAATTTAAACCAACCAACAAACCAATCTTCCGCATCTGTTTTTCAAAGGGAGGCTTACCATGGAGAGGGGAGCCAGATGGGCTGCTGGAAAGGCCCGGCACAGGACTGCAACGCCCCCCTTGTTTGGTGGTCAGCTCTTGTTCGATCTCCTCCAGCCCCGCGCTCTTCTGGAAGCGGCTCATGCGGTTTACGACCCGGGGTGAGAGGTGCGTCCGTACGCAGGGCTGCCCTCCGTAAGGGTTGATGGGGAAGACGTGGGAGGTGCCTCGCAGGGTGCTGACCGCCACCCACCGGCAGTCGTGGCTGAACGCGATGTCTTGCACCTGGAGAGGGGAACAGGGGCGAGAGGACGTTACGTGGGGCGGGTATGAAATACGAAGGCGAATCGATAAAGCGGAATATTTGTAGCTCATGGTTGAAATGAGGCAGGGGTGAAATCCACAATTTTCCCCTGCCGGTTCTGTGGGCGCAGCTTGGTGGGTGTGGCACGGGAAGGATATTGCAAAATCTCCATTCCCACCCTGCTCCTGGGGGAAGGATATTGCAAAATCTCCATTCCCACTCCGCTCCTGGGGGAAGGATATTGCAAAATCTCCATTCCCACCCCGCTCTGGGGCCACCCAGAGGTGGTATTTGCCTGTTTGTTTGTTTGTTTGTTCGATTTATATGCCACCCTTCTCCGGAGACTCAGGGCGGCTTACAATGCGTTAAGCAATAGCCTTCATACTTTTGTATATTTTTATACAAAGTCAGCTTATTGCCCCCCACAATCCGGGTCCTCATTTGACCTACCTCAGAAGGATGGAAGGCTGAGTCAACTTTGAGCCTGGTGAGATTTGAACTCGCAGTAATTGCAGGCAGCTGACAGCTAAGTGCTACTTAACAGCATTTAGTCCACTGCGCCACCGGGTTCCTGCTCTCCAAACTACTCAAAATTTCCGCTACCGGTTCTCCAGAACCTGTCAGAACCTGCTGGATTTTAATCCCTGAAATGAGGGGTCCCGGGTGCTCTCTGAGTTTGGGTGGGGTTTTTTTGGGGAGTGGGACGTTTCATTACTCAATTAGGGAACACCAGTGCTGGAAGGAAGGGGGTTTGTTGAAGTGGAAGAGAGGGAGAGGAGGGGGAAAGGGGAGGAGGAGGAGGAAGACTGAGGGACAGGGGTGAAATCCAGCAGGTTCTGACAGGTTCTGGAGAACCAGTAGTGGAAATTTTGAGCAGTTCAGAGAACCAGCAAATATGACCTTTGGCTGGCCCCAGAGTGGGGTGGGAATGGAGATTTTGCAGTATCCTTCCCCCAGGAGTGGGGTGGGAATGGAGATTTTGCAATATCCTTCCCATGAAGTGGGGTGGGAATGGAGATTTTGCAGTATCCCTCCCCTGCCACACCCACCAAGCCATGTCCACAGAACTGGTAAGTAAAAAAAATTTGGATTTCACCACTGTTGTAGGGTCCTTAGGGCTCTCTGAGCTTGGTGATTTTCTTGCAGACCTTTCATTACCCAACTAAGTAACATCATCAGTGCTAGAAGGGAGGGAGGGAGGAAGGAGCGGGGGAAGAGGGGGAGGGGGAGGACTGAAGGGTCCTTGGGGCTCCCTGAGCTTGGTTGTTTTCTTGCAGACGTTTGAATACGCAACTAGATAACATCAGTGCTAGAAGGGAGGAGGGTTGCGAAGTGGAAGAGAAGGAGAAGATGGGGAGAAGGAAAAGGAGAGGGAGAGGGGTGAAGGGGTGGGAGGAAAAGGAAGAGAAGGAAGGGGAGGAGGGAAAAGGAAGCCCGTGGAGTCCTTGGGGCTCCCTGAGCTTGGCTGTTTTCTTGCAGACGTTTCAATACCCAACTAGATAACATCATCAGTGCTAGAGAGGATATGACCTTTGGCTGGTATCCACTCTACATCAGTGCATCCCCTCCCTCGCTAGCCTGCTTCTCACAAAAAAGTTTGTGCGGGTTACGAGTAGTCCTCGACTTGCAACCACAATCGGGACTAGATTTTCTGTTCCTAAGCAAGATGTTGTTGTTAAATGAGTCATGCCAAATTTTATGACGCTTTTTTGTGCCACGTTTGCTCGGCGAATCACTGCAGTTGTTAAACGAATCGCGCAGCCGTTGAAGAGAATCCGGCTTCCCCCATGGGCTCTGCTTGTTGAAAGCCAGCTGTGAAGGTTGCAAACTTTAAGTACCTGCTGATGGCCAAGCTCTTGAATTTTGTTCATGTGGGGACGACCACAAATCGTGCCCCAAATTTCTATCGTTCAGCCAGACAGCTGTTAAGCGACCTTTGCTCCATTTTACGACCTTTCTTGCCACAGTTGTTAAGAGAATCGCTGCAAGTTGTTAAGTTAGTATGACGGTCGTTAAGTGGATCTGGATTCCCCGTCGACTTTGCTGGTCGGAAGTCTGCCAAAGGGGATCGGGTGACCCTGTTCTGCCCCGGCTACGGACCCCCAAAGAACGCAGCACACACAAAGTCTGTACAAACCTTAGTTTACTAAATTAAATCAGTCTTTTTCAAACAAAGGCTGTTAATTAACTTTCTTAACAGCCTACAAGAATCCAAAGAATAAATAATCATAATCTTACTAGGGTTGGCAGAAAGCCCAGAAGCAATTTGCAGGAAACTGATAAGAGAACTAAGATCAAGACGCGAAGGAGAGTGAACGAAGTTGTTCCCTGCAAATTGCTTCAGTCTGTGTTCCTCCTTAAATAGGCTAATGGAGTGGCCAATTAGCCCCAAGCCTTACTCTCGAGGAGACCTCCTCCTGAGGAGCCACTCCTCCCTTTTGGCTGCTCTGCGCGCCCGTGCATCGAGAAGAAGCTCCTCTTCGTCCTCTTCACCCATGGAAGCTTCTGGAGGTTCTGAAGGCCCTGGCTGAGTCCCCGCCTTTGGCACCACATCTTCTCCAGCCTCCTCATTGTCTGACTCGAGCACCAGCTGCACAGGCTGCTGGTGCAGCACCACACCAGCCTCCTCGCTGTCGGAATCAACTACTAGCTGCACAGGCCTCTAACAGACCACAACAGACTCCGGGATGCTGCAACCGTCATAAATATGAATCAATTGCCAAGCATTGGAATTTTGATCACATGACCACGGGGATGCAACGGTCATCAGTATGAAAACCAGTCATAAGTCACTTTTTTCAGTGCCGCTATAACTTTCAACGGTCACTAAAGGAACGGCTGTAAGTCGAGGACTACCTGTATATGAAAAGGATGTTAAGAGTTCTCGCAAAAGTTACCCTTGAAGATACGGAGCCAACAGCTGCTGAAATGTCAAAAGTCAGAATGGAGTTGCAGGAATACAGCATTGATACAGGGAGTCCTCCACTTAGAATGGTTCATTTAGTGACCGTTCATTGTTACAACGGCACTGAAAAAAGGGACTTATGATCGTTTTCCACACTTACGACCGTTGCAGCATCCCCCCACAGTCAGGTGATCAGAATTCAGACGCTTGGTAACTGACTCGTATTTATGACGGTTGTCATATCCCGGGGTCACATGATCCGTTTTTGCGTCCTTCTGACAAGCAAAAGTCAGCGGGGAAGCCAGATTCACTTAACAACCGTATTACTAACTGAATAACCAGAGGTGGGTTTTTCAGCAGGTTCTGATCAGTTCTGGAGAACCGGTAGCGGAAATTTTGAGTAGTTCGGAGAACCGGTAGTAAAAATTCTGACTGGCCCCGATCTACTCTCTGCCTCCCGAGTCCCAGTTGATAGGGAGGAAATGGTGGCGCCCTGGTGGCGCAGCAGACTAAAGCCCTGTTATTAACATCAGCTGCCTGCAATTACTGCAAGTTCAAATCTCACCAAGGCTCAAGGTTGACTCAGCCTTCCATCCTTTCAAAGGTAGGTAAAATGAGGACCCAGATTGTGGGGGCAATAAGCTGACTCTGTATAAATATATACAAAAGTATGAAGGCTATTGCTTAACGCATTGTAAGCCGCCCTGAGTCTCCGGAGAAGGGCGGCATATAAATCAAATCAAATCAATAAATAAATGGGGATTTTGCAGTAACCTTCCCCTGCCATGCCCACCAAGCCACGCCCACCAAGCCATGCCATGCCATGCCCACCAAGCCACGCCCACAGAACCGGTAGTAAAAAAATTTGAAACCCACCACTGTGAACAACTGCAATGATTCACTTAACAACAGTGGCAAGAACAGTTGTAAACTGGGGGAAAAACTCGCTTAACAAATGTTTCGCTTAGCAACATACGTTTTGGGCTCAATTGTGGTCGTAAGTCGAGGATTACCTAGGAAGCCTTTCCTTCCTCCGGTGTAGAAAATACTACAGTGGGAGGAATATTTTATTAATTAAGAGCAGAAAGGGGTCAAAAGGTTTAAACTTCGGGGTCAAAAGTTTTATTAACGCCAAGCCAGGTTTGCGGGGAAATTTTCAATACCGAATCCAGCAACGCAATAACTTTAGAAGGGCTTAGAAACGTTTTTCAGGCTCAGTCAAGGGCCCAGCTCAGTAAAGCACAGAGTTGTTGGGGCAACACAAATTGCTGTGCAAAAAACCCACAGGAGCCTGCCGAAATCTTTTTAAATTGAATTTGGCTCTGGACGCTGGTTTTTACAGCAGGCCAGCTACATATTAGACGCTTGCTCGTTTTTTCATCCCGAGAAAACATGAAAAAACGAGAGGTAAATAATCACCAGCAAAAATAACAGATCTCTCTCCCCAAAGTTTTGGATGCGGTTCTGAAATTAAAGGGGAGGGGGAAGCTTCCCCTCTTCCCAAAGGAGGAAGGACTTGGAATTTTTTTTCTTTTCTTTTGTTTTTCTGAATGAAGCTGCACGAAAACGTGCAGATCGTTCCCAGCCCACGGTCTGAAAAATGAAGGTTTCTCAGAGGTTCAAATCTGGGAAGCTAGAACTTGATTTGGAAAATGTGGCCGTCGGAAAATAGCGAAGGGATGATGAAGCCTTAAGTCTCCCTCCGGGAAGCCACATTTTCTGATGGATTCGGTGCCTGTCTAGAAATATTTTTTTTACAGATTAGCAGAGTTGGAAGGGATCTTGTAGGTCATTTAGTCCATCCCCCCACCCAAGCAGGAGACCCTGCACCGTTTCTGACAGATGGCAGTCTAATCTCTTCTTGAAAGCCTCCAGTGATGAAGCTTCCACAACTTTCTCTTCTCTTCTCTTCTCTTCTCTTCTCTTCTCTTCTCTTCTCTTCTCTTCTCGTCTCTTCTCCTCTCCTCTCCCTATTCTTATTCCTATTATTTTCCATTCCATTCTTCTCTTCTCTTCTCTTCTCTTCTCTTCTCTTCTCTTCTCCTCTCCTCTCCTCTCCTCTCCCCTCCTCTCCCTATTCTTATTCCTATTATTTTCCATTCCATTCCATTCCATTCCATTCCATTCCATTCTTCTCTTCTCTTCTCTTCTCCTCTTCTCCTCTCCTCTCCCTATTCTTATTCCTATTATTTTCCATTC